>CM042981.1:20316015-20726096 GCA_023678885.1 Pogostemon cablin
TCATGATGATGGAAATTTGCATCATGATGAAGAAAACATGCATCATGATTTGGGAAATGAGCATATTGATGTAGGAATTGAGCATCACGATGAAGGAAATATTATCATGATGATGGAAATTAGCATCATGATGAAGGAAATATTTATCATGTTGTAGGAAATGAGCAACGTAATGAACTAAATATGCATCATGATTAATAAAATGAGCATCATGATTAAAAAAATGACCATAATGACATAGGAAATGAGCATCATGATGAAGGAAATATGCATCATGATGAAGTATATTAGTATCATGATGATGGAAGTGAGGATCATGTTGATGGAAATGAGCATCATGATGAAGAAAATACGCATCGTGATGAAGGAAATGAGCATTATAATATAGAAAATAAGCATCATGGTGAAAGAAATACGATTAATGATGAAGGAAATTAGCATCTTAATAAAGGAAATGACCATAATGATGTAGGAAATGATCATCAAGATGAGGGAAATGAGTATCATGATGAAGGAAATATGCATCATGACGAAGGAAATGACCATCATGATAAAGGAAATATGCATCAGGATGAAGGAAATGAGCATCATAATGAAGAAAATGAGCATCATGAAGATGGAAATATGCATCGTGATTTAGGAAATGGGCATCATGTTGAAGAAAACATGCATCATGTGTTGGATTGTATACTAAAAGTCTTGCTTTTGGTATGAACAATGTTTTTGATAATATTAGAAATGAGAATCATGTGCCCAAACGTTTGCAATAATAATGTTGTTGCAAAAGTTCATTTACTTTATACTGTAGAAAATGTGGAGTGTGGCGTCACACGAAATATCATATTATTGGCTCCTTATGAAGTATAAACAGATATTCTTAACCAAGATAGACGGGGACTATCTATCAATATGGTTGTAGTGTGATTTGGCATTATTATGTCTTGACTATAAAATTACACAAGTGCACTTTGAGTGTATTGAGCAAGACCGCAGTTGAGATCGTTCAATTTATACTGATTATATAATAGAACTTGATCTCTGTTATTATGAAAATTCGTACTCTTAATTCCTATACAATAACCTCAACACGTAAGCAGTATTTATTTCTTTAATTCATCAATGAGTGAGATTTAATAGTTAAATCAATATGCTCAATGAATTGGGAAAAAGTGTTGTCTCTATAGTGTGCTGTTGATTGTAGAAGGAATCTATGTCCTAACGGAAATGGTTGATGATGTCCCCTTGAGGAGCTCATAATGTTTATCATGTAAACCCTGTAGGTGGATTTATTCCGACATGATAATAAGGTTGAGTGGTACTATACTCGGTAAATATATTAATTAATGGAGTTGTCAGTAACTCAATTAATTAATGGGCATTGAATCTTAAACACGGGGAGATTAACGAGTTCATAATAAGAAGGAGCTCATAAATGTAATTTGGGATTAAGGTGGCAGTTCAATAATATTTCTTTAGTGGAATGAATTATTATTGGACTTAAGTATAAGTTTTGGGCTAAACTTGGATATTTAACCAATGGGAGGCCCAAACCCTAATTTATCCTCCTGGTCCATGTTGTAGTCTATAAATAGCCATCCTCAGCAGCCCATTTCACTTGCAACATACGCAACTCAACTCACAACGATAACACCACTCACGTCCATAATCGTGATGAGAGTGGACAATCGTGATGAGAGTGTGACAGGCTGTAGATTGAGTTCTCCTTGGTGATCGTTGCCCACACAATGTCAAGGAGAGGCTTAGAAATACAACAGAAGATCGGAAGGTTGTTCATTGTTCATCCTCTACATCAAACCCGGTGAAAGGTAGTTCTGCTCTTGTACTTCCGCTGCAGTAGAATTATATGGTCCTAATTATTCGCGTTAGCCTAAAGATCCGAAACGCCAACATCATGATGATGGAAATGCGCATCTTGATGAAGGATTTCTGCATCATGATGATGGAAATAAGCATCATGATAAGGATTTATACATTATGATAATAAAAGTAAGCATCATGACGAAGGAAACATTTATCATGATGTAGGAAATGTGCATCATGATGAAGGAAATATGCATCATGATGAATGAAATGAGCATCAAGATGAAAGAAATAACCATAATGATGTCGGAATCAATCATCATGATGAAGAAATGAGCATCAAGATGTACGAAATGAGTATCATGATAAAGGAAATACGCATAATGATGAACGAAATGAGCATCATGTAAAAGTATTTATGCATCATGAAGATGGAAATGAGCATTATTATGAAGAAAAATTGCATCATGATGAAGGAAATGATCAACATGATGTTGGAAACAAGCATAATGATGAAGGAAATACGCAGCATGATATAGGAAATGAGCATCATGATGAAGGAAATATGCATCATGATGAAGAAAATTGGCATCATGATGATGGAAATTTGCATCCTGATGAAGAAAACATGCATCATGATTCGGGAAATGAGCATAATTATAATATCTTAGTCCATCTGGATTTTTTTAAATAGCCCAAAACCTATTTATTTATTTTTACGGCCCAAAAGGCCAGCCCTATCTTAGCCCAACTAGATTTTTTTTAGAAAGCCCAAACTTATTTATTTATTATTTTGTGGCCCAAAGTTTCAGCCCACTTACATGGCTTGATATATAATTACTAAGGCTAAAGTTAAAAAAAAAAAAAAGAAAAGAAAGAAGAACGGGAGAAGAAAAACAATAGAGGGGAAAGAAGAGAGTGAAGAGGAGAAACCCTTGTTGATCAAATTCTCTCTTACAACCCTCATCCTAGGTTGTTTCTAAGTTGTTTTGAGGTAAGTGATGTGTGAATTAAGCTTCCTTCTTCCATGGTTTTGTAATTTTGTGGGGTTTTTCTTTTTGGTATGTGGGTAATTCGCAGAATGTTCGAACTGATTTTGACATAGCTATTGCCCTCGAAAGTTTGCAAACTTAATTTCTGTACGTAGCTGAACTCGTTATATTTCCGTAGCCACTTGAAACGCCTCAATCTGATTATTTTACAATTAGTTATGATTTTTCTCGTAAACTGTCGCTAGCTGGAAAATTTCAGAATTTTTATGTCGAATTCAAATTTATTTTCTATCGTTTCGTTTAGTTAATGTATTGAAACGGGTTATGTGGGATTCGGAACTTATGTTAAGGAGTTACATGCCATTTTTATTTAATATCGACTCGTTCGAACTCGATTAGGATTTGTTTTTAGCAATGAAAGGTGGTGTTACCGCTAATAGTTAGTTATATTTGATTTGTCTTTAATTGTTCATCTCCTTTTTAGGAAAAGAACCATCGACGAAGGGCAAGGGACCGACATCAGATTTCGGAGAGAGTTAATCACCCCCTTGTGAGTTGATAATTCGGGAACGCCTTCTCTTGTGGGAAGTGGGGACCCTCGATAAATTTGCATTTATTTTAGTTTTATTTAATTGATAAGAAAATTATTTGGTATTGTGTTATGTGGTAAAAATCCTGATTGGCTCGATTGCTCTGGTTAGAGTCCTGTTAGCCATTTTATGAGTATTATTGATTTTAACTTATGTTGAAGAGCCTTGCCGGCTCGATATCTGATAGCATTTATTGTGAATTATTCGAGAATTGATTCTGGTTATTCTTGTGTGCCAATTAAGAATCTAACTTGAGTTGTTATTCATCTTATGATACATATGCATATGTATGCCTGGTACCAAGATTAAGTAGCCCAAATTAGTCACGGTTCGGGTGAATTGGAGCGACATTGATTAAGTAGCCCGAATTGTCGCGGTTCGGGTGAGTTAGAGTGACAACCAAGTTGCCCGTTGCTTGGCAAACCTGGGTGAGTTAGATCTAACGGGGCACCTGTCCCTTTTTTAAATACTGATACTCTAGAGGGTGATCGTTAGATGGATCAATCTATTATTGGCTCAGTCAACATCACCGGTATGGGACATGCATGTCATATATGTTTATATGTTTGATCATTTCATGTATTCACGTCGATATTAAATTGTGAACTTTAGCACTTGGCGTGTTGTCGGGCTTGGACTGTCTCTCGACGGAGAGCTCAGTTCGAGGAGGATATTGACTACCCACGCGTCTTTTATGTGATAACATGTTGTTTGAACTAATTGTGTTATTTGTAAATGTGCACTAAGGTTTTTATTTTCATTAATATGTATACTGAGTGAGAAATAGTTATTGTGGGACGAAATGTTAGATTTTATGCTATGAACCGCGAGTGGGAATACATGCTTCGTATAAGGATCGGGGTGACCGTCTTATCACCTCACTGAGCTAGTGGTTTTGCTCACCCCCATCATTCTTTCCTTTTCAGGCTGTTGATTTCGTTTTGGTTGGAGGTTTGCCTATCGGTTGCTCGTCATCCAATCAGTGTTTTGGGTACTTTCTCTTTTATGTAAATTGACGGATTCATTGGTGAGATTGTATAGTTTATATTTGGGGACCCCCTTGATTTTCTTTTTCCCTCGCGATGTTATATCGTTCATGTATATTTTTTTTAAACTGAGTTACATCGTTGTATTTTGTACCTTTGTAAATCATTGTTGATACTTTATGAGATGATGTCCTCGGGTTGTACCCGTTGTTATCAGTTGTTTAGTTCTACAGGTACTTGTGGGGTGGAGTGCACCCATTCCGCGAAATTTATGGTTAACGAGGCGGTTGTCGCGTTCTGTCTGGGGTCGGGGCGTGACAACTTTCTTGGTAACAGAGCCTGGTTTTATGATTCTCATTCTTTTCTATATCATCCTAAGGTATCGTATTGCCTTGATGTTGACCTTTCATTTTCTTTCCTTTCTTCCTTTCAGTCATTATCGCACCTCTAGTTCGTCGTCAAGGTCGAGGGCACGCTCCTCGTGATCCTTCGAGTCCTCTACTCTCTTCTGTTCCTCGTAGACCTCGAGAACATGTTTTTTCTGATCATGCCGTTCCTCCGACGGTTACGGACCCTATCAATTCTGATCATAGGGTGCCAGTTTCCCAGGTAGAGCAACCACGGGCCCAATTGCGGGTTGAGCACATGATGACACCAGAGCAGTACCAATTGTATTATGATCACATTCGAATACATGGTGTTCCTCCACCTAAACGGCTCATACGACTACGACTGTCACTGAAGAGGTTCTTCGTGGTAATGAACCGATTCGACCTACAACTAATGTACCAGTTTTTACTCCAAAAATGGCTTTAGGAGGTTCTACTTCTCGAGGTGCACTTTTTATAGCTGATTTGGTGAAAGCAGTTGAAAACATGGGGACTTCGAAATTTGACGGTGCAAGAGATGCTTCTAAAGCGGGGGCATGGTTAAAGGAGATTACAGAGACCTTTGACACCTTGATGATTGAAGAATGTTATCGTGTGGTCATTGCGACCAAGCTGTTAGGCTCAGATGCACGACGATGGTGGCAGAATCTAAAAGAGACATCTTCGGTTACTATTACGTGGGCTATCTTTGTGGAACGATTCAAAGATTGATATTTCTCTCAGTACATCAAGGATCAGAAGAGAAAGGAGTTCTTCAACCTCTTTCAAGGCATTATGTCTGTCGTGGAGTACGAAAGTAAATTTTTGGAATTGCGAGAATTCTCTCCTAAGTCATATACGACGAGAGACTTATGCAAGAGATTTGAAGATGGTCTTAATTTAAATATTCGAGATCGCATCAAGTCCGGAGACAAGTACGAGAGTCTTGATGATCTCGAGAAGAAGCCTTGAGGGTAGAAAGTTTAGTTCAGGCGAGACATAAGCTTGCAAAACGATCTCAAAAGAAAAGGCAAGGGAGCGCTTTTCCAGGAAATGCATCGAAGGTGTATAGGGGTGTGGGATCTTCGCGTGGCGCACCATGTTCGGTATCTATCAGTTTTCCTCAACCTCGGGAGCACTTTAGTTGAGGCGGGAGCAATGTCTCGGGATCGGTTGGTGAAAATCGCAAGTGCCAGAATTGCTTAAAATATCACGACGGCCCTTGTAAGGCACCTCAAGTATGTTTTCAGTGTCGACAGCCGGGGCATATGTGAAGTTCTTGTCCTCAGCTTATGGGAGCGAGCAGTCAGTATTCTGGTCAGCTTCGTGGTAAACTAACATATTCTGCACCCAGAGATACTCGATCTGCAGCTACCAGAGTGCTCGATGCCTCAAGCGGCCCTAGTACTCAATCACCTATGCAAGGAAGGAAGCAAACTAGAGTATTTCATATTTCTCAGGAAGAGGCGCACTCAGATCCGAAGGTTGTGATAGGTAATTTATAATCTGAGTATTTTCACATGCTAGATCTAACCCCGCCTTGTTATGCCACTTGATTACGAATAAAACATTCGAAAGAAATTCTATCTTTCCGAATTTTTAAATCACAATCTCACCTAATATTGCTTCTTAGGCCATGTGTTTGTGGGAGACCATCAGGTCTACGCTTTATTTGACCCAGGTTCTGATAGGTCTTATATCTGGGATGATCTTACTGCGATCTTAGATTATCCTATCTCTCATTTGTCACCTGGAATCATCGTTCATACCCCTCTTGGAGAGCGTCTAATTCGTGATTCGGTATTCTTTGGTTGTCCATTGAAGATCAAAGATGTCATTCTAGAGGCTGAATTGATACCATTGCCTTTGATTGATCTTGATGTTATTCTTGGCATGGATTGGCTTTCTTCTCATCATGCAATTCTCGACTGCCACGAGAAGCTTGTTATTTTTCGTAGACCAGGATTCTCAGAACTTGTTTTTGAAGGTAAACTTCAAACGAGATCCCACTCTTTTATTTCAATGTTGACTGTGCATAAATTAATGCGTAAAGGTTGTGAGGCATTCTTGGCATTTGTCATCGATACTTCTCTTTCTGAAACAAAACTAGATGACATCCCGATCGTGAATGAATTTCCTGATGTCTTTCCCGAAGACTTACTAGGACAACCTCCAAATCGAGAGATTGATTTTTCCATTGACGTACTTCCTAGAATCACACCTATATCGATTACTCCATATCGAATGTTGCCTGCCAAGGAACTCCAGACACAACTTGGGGAATTATTGGAGAAGGGGTTCATACGACCTAGCACATCTCTGTGGGGTGCTCCAGTTCTTTTTGTCAAGAAGAAAGATGGATCACTTCGCCTATGTGTCGACTACCGTCAATTGAACAAGGTGACAATTGATTGTCGTTATTTTCACCTAGATTTTAGTGCCTTTTTGAGTGTATTTTGCGTATTGTTTTATCCGTATTTTTGTGTATTTTGGTGGTGTTATGTATTTTCATAGGAATGTGTGAGAATGATCTTAAACATACATATAACAGGTGAAAATGGAGTAAAAATGAAGAAGGAAGATCAAACAAAGAAGAAGAAACAAAGGTGCAAGAACACGGCCGGCCGTGCTGGCAACACGGCTCGTGTTGCAGCAAAACGGCCCGTGTGCCAGACACGGGCCTGTCCAGAATGGTCGTGCGGCGGCATCTATTTATCCAACACGACCACCACTTGGTCGTGTTGTGGAGCACGACCCGTGTTGCGGAGCACGACCCGTGTACGAGACACGGGCCTGTAAGCGGAGGCCGTGCGGCAACGTCTAGGCATTCAACACGGCCACCCTTTGGCCGTGCGATGCAGAACGACTCGTGTGCAGCATGCCCTAACACGACACGACCCGTGCTACGTAGCACGACTCGTGTCGGCACCAGAACAGGATATTTTTTTACAATTCTTCTAGAAGGTCTCCATGGGGTATAAATACCAATCCATTCAACATTTTTAGGGAGATCCGAAATTCTACTGTTCCCACACACCTCACACACTATTCCTTTGATTTCACACCATATTCTCCATCCCATTCATCCATTTTGAGATCTACATCATCTCTCCATAATTTCCTCCATCCAAATCAAGTGAAGAAGCAAGGAAGCTTGGGTGATCACCAAAGGAAGAAGGGAGATTCAATTGGATCCATTTCCAAGGGAGTTTTCATTCCAATTTTGTGTTAATCCTTTAGTTTATCATGATTTGTAAGAATTATAATGTCTATGTTATGGATCTTATGAAGATTGTAGGCTAATCTCCCTTGTGAGATTAGCAACATGAATGTTGTTGGTTAATTTGTGGATCTATGTAATTAAATTCATATGTTGATGGGGATATTTGATTTTCTATCATTGGTGCTTATATATCTTGAGATCTATGATGTTTTGTGTGTTTGATTGTTCTAATTATATGATTAGATTGAGAAATCAATTATGTGCTTAGGATAGTCTAGTGAATCATTTCATCAAACACCTCATGTGCATTATAAATGGTAAAGTGATTGAGAAGTCCTTTATTATTTAGAACCCTTTGATGGAACATGTGATTAGTTAGATTGAGAAGTCAATTGATTATATGAAGGGATTCTATAATTGAACTTAGTACCTAGTTGGAATAGTTTAATTTAGAACCAAGCTTTGAGCTATTTTGAGATTGTGCAAATGATCTACATCCTATTCATTTCGAGAGGAAGTTTAGGTGGTATAAGTGTTGGCCCTTAGTCTTAACCCTTGATACATATGAGTTTAATGCATGAATCCATAAGTTACCACTTCAATAGTGTTGTTAATCTCACTTCTACTTAATTTGGAAAACCACTCATTCATCATTTTTATCTTGTCATTGGATTATTGTTTGTCTACTTTCATTTAATTACTTGTTACCCAAACCATCCATCTATGATTCGTCTCTATAAAATCGTGATAAACGTGATATCGCTTAAGTGCTAGCATCGACCTCCCTGTGGTTCGATAAATTCTTGAATTGGTCAACCCGACTACAAGTTATGGCTAATCAAATGGCGCCGTTGCCGGGGAGGTAACGGTTGCTAGTAGCTTAAAGAAGGAACGTTTAAAGCGATCTTACTAGAGACATTTATTTTCTTGTATTTATTACTTGTATTTGCTTTGTGAAAAGTTGTTCTAATTTTTCTTGTCTTGAAGGTGTATGCAAACGAGGTCAAAAGGGAAGCAAGTCGAACCAATTGATCTAGAGCTTGAAAACACTTTGAGGAGAAAGAGAAGAGAGAACAAAACCAAAAATAGTAATTCAATGGAGAATTTTCAAGGAGACAATCGTGTTGGGATAGAGCATGATGGGGAAGGAGGACACAATATGAACGTGCATGACAACGCACATCAATTCAATGAGAATCCTCCTCAACAAGCCTATCAAAATCATGGAGCTATAAACAATCAAGCTTATATTCAACAACTGGTGCAACAAGCGATGATTCAACAAGGTTTTCAACAACCTTATCCTCCTCAACAACAAGCTTATGTGCCACCACCTCCACCTCCGGTTCAACATGGAGTTCAAAATGATCAAAGAGTGATACGGGACTTCTTCATGCCAAGGGCAATTCCACAAATGATGGGACCACCAATTCATGCTAACAATTTTGAGTTTAAAATGGGCTTGATTTCATTGGTGAGAGAGCAACAGTTTGGTGGAGCTCCGAATGAAGATCCTAACGCTCATCTAGCTCAGTTTGTGGAGATTGCCAACACAGTAAAGATGAACGGAGTGAGCGAGGATTGCATAAAGATGAGGCTATTCCCATTTTCTTTGAGGGATAGAGCAAGAACATGGCTCTCCACTCTTACTCCCGGTACGTGCAACACTTGGGATGAGCTAGCGCAAATGTTTTTGAACAAATACTTTCCACCTTCTAAGACGCTTCAAATGAAGAGCTTGATCACACAATTCAAGCAAATGCCTCAAGAGAGTTTCTATGAAGCGTGGAAAAGGTTCAAAGAAATGCTACGCAAGTGTCCACAACATGGCTTCCCGGAGAATCAACAAGTTGGATTTTTCTATCAAGGACTTGTGAACGGACAAAGAGTGCTTGTTGATGCCTCGGCAGGAGGATCCGTACTAGGTGTAACTCCGGAAAGGGCTATTCGAATTTTTGATGAGATTGCTACAAATGTCTATCAATGGCCATCGGAGAGAGTTAGTGGAAGCTATGGTTTTGAAAGCTATGATAAAGGACAACAGTTTAGTGTGAAGAGTGTAAGTGTTGAACCAAGTATGCTAAGCATGGAAAAGATAGTGGCGGAAGTTGTTAAACAAATGAGCTTGAATCAAAGTATGAACAATCAAGGAGCAAATATGGTTGAGGGGCTACAAGTCGAGCAAGGTGTGCTACCTCCGAATGCGGTGAATGGTGAACAATGGACCAACTCTATGCCACGCGTTGAGGATGTGTCTTATATGCAAGGAAGAAATTATCAAGGTAATTATCAAAACAATTACCAAGGTAATTTCAATCAAAATCAAGGAAGTTATCCACAAAGGCAAGGGGGATTCAATGCTCAAAGTAGTGGAAGTTCACATTCACAACATCAACCAAGGCAAGGAGGTTTCACTAGCCAAGGAAGTGGAAGTTCTTATCCACAACAACAAAGGAGGCAAGATAATTTTTCTTATGCAAACCCAAGTAATGCGATTGCTTATCCTCCAGGGTATCATCCGGGAGCTAAAGCGCCAAATAATGAAGGGAAGGCAACTACCGAAGAACTTCTTGAGAAATTGATTGCTTCCAACAAAAATCAAGAGGAAGTAATTGAAAGAAAATTCAAGGCTTTTGAGGAAGTAAATGAAAGACGATTAAAAGCCATTGAGGAAAACAGTGATAGAAAACTCAAAGCCTTGGAGTATTCATTTAATCAAATGGCGTCGTTGCCGGGGAGGTAACGGTCGCTAGTAGTTTGACGAAGGATTGTTTAGAGTGGTCTTAATAAGGATTTTTTTTTATTTTTGCATCTTATATTTGCTTTGGAAAATTTTGTTCTAATTTTTCTTTCTTTTATAGGTGCATACCTTGAGAAGGAAGAAGAAGGAGAGCAACCCCAAAAATATGAGCTACATGGATACTCTTCGAGATATGGTGAATAGAAGTGTTCATTCCGTTATGAACACACAAGGAAATTTTCAAGGATTTCAAATGCCAAATGGTGAACCTAATTTGCAACCGGATTATGGAGTACAAGATATGCAATTCCTACAACAAGGTTATGGAGATTTTGGAGTTCCTCATCAAATGAGTCATCAAGTATACCCTCAAGGTGTGGAAGATGTTTTTCAAGGAAATTTTTCTAGTCATCAAGAAGGAAATCAACCACATCTATGGGGAAATTTTCAAGACTCCAACACCTCTTATTCCACCCAAAGTGACCACATAGCAATGTTTGGAGAAAAGATGTTTGAAATGGTTATGGATCGCATAGAGAAGGAGAGTAAGTTTAATGAAATGTGGATGGATCGAATCGGAAATTGGTGTGACATGGTGACAAGTGCAATAGTAGCATTCGGTGCTAGATTGGATTCCATTGAGCACCAAGTTAGTCAAGTTGTATCCACCGTTGAGAACAACAAGCCTTCTTCCTCTATTAAGGATCGGAACAAGACTAGTTTGGGGGTTGATGAGGTTATAAAGGAAAGAAGAGAAAGGATGCCTAAGTGGGTGAAAGCTAAAGAGTTGAAAGAAGAGTTGAAGGGGGAATTCGATAGATTTGTCGAGTCTCTTGAAGAGATGGTAGAGAAAGTCAAGATTCAAAATCAAAAAGAGATTCATGCCATTATGGAAGAAAGGAAACCTCCGGAAACTAAGATCATGGATTCTACTCCCCACAAGCCAAAACCTTCTCATTCTATTGAAATTTCAAATTCTCTTAAGAACTTCCATGATTTCATTGATAAAAATTTATTTGGTGATTGTAGGAAAAAGGTTGCAAGAGGACAACAACACTTGTCAATGCCCGAATTCTTACCGGGGGATGTGGTTGAAGTTCAAAATGCATATAAAGCCCCATGGAAAAAGTGGAACAAGTGGAAAGGGCCATTCCTTGTGAAGAACGCCTTCGGAGACCAATTACTTGAGCTATTTAATAAGAAGGGAACCGTTCTAGTGGTTGAACGGGAGAGCACAAGGCATTACTTCAAGAAGAAACCTATGATAGTGCCTAAGGACTATTCAAGACCACCATGAGCTAAAGACTATCGTCCGGCTTGAAGACGTTAAACTTAGCGCTAGATGGGAGGCAACCCATCATTACCTTTTATTGCTTTATTTAATGCTTTCAATAAGGTTGATGGATTTGTTTGTTTGCATTTTTGGCATGTAGATTGATTGTGTTCATGAGGAGAATGCGTATTGGACAAACGATAAGTGCTTGATTTGAAGTGTGAAAGTAAGTCACACCACTTTTTGCAAACTTACCTCGAAACTCTTGTTTCAATTTAAGTTTGGGGGGATATGGCGTGGTGTGAACATACTTTGTCTTGAAAGCATATACTTTTCGTATTTTTGGGCTAATTTTGAATTTTTCTCATGAGTTTGGTTTGATTTTGGTATGATTGGTGGTGTTGAAGTGCATGATAGTCCATATTTGTT
This sequence comes from Pogostemon cablin, assembly GCA_023678885.1. Taxonomy (NCBI): domain Eukaryota; kingdom Viridiplantae; phylum Streptophyta; class Magnoliopsida; order Lamiales; family Lamiaceae; genus Pogostemon; species Pogostemon cablin. The sequence continues at coordinate 20,328,438 of CM042981.1, forward strand.
AAATGCAATTGTTGAGCTAACGGTGTTTGTTAAGTGTTTGAGCATGAGTGAAAGGTATTGGAAGCACGAATGGAGCTTGGAGCTAACGTTTTCTTTACCAAATGCCCATTGAGGGAGTATTCTACACCTTATCACTTCTAGTTGCTTGACATATTTTGATGTGTATTGATGTGATTAGCATGCTACTTTATGTGTTATGTTTTTGGGATGTTTATTTTCATTAGTTAGGATTTTATTTTCAATCAAAGATGGGGATACTTGTGAGCTTAATTGATCATGGATGATATAGAATGTGTGCTTTATTGTTAATGATGGTGATTTTTGTTTTTGCATGTAATGTGTTTTTGTTTTGTTTCTTGTTTGTTGAGTCTTTATTTTATGTTTTGTGTGTTTTCTTATTTTTGTCTTGGTATGTTTGGTGGTTTGTTTTGGGATGTTGTGAGTCATTTTTGAACATGAGTGGTGATATGTTGTGGTAGTAAGTGATGACAAGTTATGATTAAGAATCTCTACACTTTCGAATTGTGACATTTTTACTTAACTTGTTCAATTTTGAGATGGATGTGGTGTAATAAGTTTCTTAAGGTCCGAGCACAAGCTTGTGAGTATTTGAACCTCAACCGTGCATACATGGTATTTTTCTTCATGAGTGGATTGGTTGTGTTTGATAAGCTAGAATTTGCTCAAGGACTATAGGAACGAGCCCGATTTGTGGAGATTAGTGAAATGATCTTAGGCCATCCTTGTTATTCATAGTCATTGCCATATATTTTCCTACCATGTACATCATCCCTAGTTAACCATTTTGAGCCTTTAAGCCTTTTTATTGTGAATATAGCACATTACAAGCCATGATTACCCACTTAAGCCTTACATATATACCATTTGTGTGGGTGATTGAGGAGATGGTAACTAGAAAGGTTTGATAAGGAAGAAAAAGAAAAAGGAAATGGTAAACAAGCAAGAAAAAGGATGAAAAAGAGCATAAAAAAAAAATGAACATGTAACCTCAAAACAAGAAAAATGAGTAAAGCAACAACAAGATGCTCAAGGAAATAAAAATTCAAAGAAAGGAAGCATGCATCATAAGAAGCTCAATCCAAAGGAATGTTGATGAGTAGTGCTTGTGAGTACCAAAGTTGAGAAAGGAAGAAAGAAAAGTGGAGAAGTTGGAGAAATTGGACATCTCTTCGATTACTTACACTTGCTTAGTCACTATTATCCATATCTTCCATACCCTACCAAAGAGCCTATCATTACATCCTTAATGAAAGACCTTTTTGATCACTAATGAAAACTTTGGTGGTTTGTGAATGTAGTCCATGAGCAAGCTTATAGCGAGTCAAGCCAATCAATTGATGAGTGTTGATTTACCTACTTTAAAGAGTGTTGAGTGAAATTGATATCTATGTGAGGCTTGGACTAAAAAGGGACTGTATTACACTATCATTCTCTTTAGATTGAACTTGTTAATTCTTCATGTCATGAATCTAATGTTGTAGGATGACTTAGCATAAATTGTGATTCTTATTATTATTGATGTGTTGTTACTTATGTTCGTTTAGTCTTTTCCTAGGTGAAAATCACTCTCATTGGTTTATCATTTTCGTTGTGCGGGGACGCATAACACTTTAAGTTTGGGGGTGTGATGAGTGATATTTTCACCTAGATTTTAGTATCTTTTTATATGTGTTTTCGTATGATTTTATCCGTATTTATGTGTTATTTGGTTGTGTTTTGTGTTTTTATGTAAATGTGTGTAAATGAGCTTAAACGTATGATTTTTAGGTAAAAATAGATTCTAGACGCGAGAAGGAAAATTTGGGAAAAAAACGAAGCTTAATTCGGAGTTGAAACGAGGGAAAATGAGTCAAATTAAGCAAAATGCTGAAAAACGCACGTCCAACTTGTGTAATTTTTCTGTACTCTTGTGGAGCTCAAAATAAGAAGTGTGATATATGGTTGGAAAGCCACATAAAAGAGGATCGTTTTGGTATAAGAAACACTTCAATCCGAGCCCAAACGAGAAAGTTATGATTAAAATGGTGACGTCGCGCAGGCTGTTTCTACTCAGCACGGTTGTGCTACTTTGTATGACTTGTTACACCTTCAAATGTTGGATTTTTTGTCAGATCTTTATATGGATAGAAAGCCAATGAAAAGAGGATCGCGTGAGCGTAAGAATTACTCAAATTGGAGATCGGATGTGGAAGTTATGCGCGAAACGGTGAGACTGCGCTGCACCGATCCGAACTTGACCCGAATTCGACCCATGCTCGGCCCAAAGTCATTTTTATGATTATAATGTGTTCTAGAAGGTTCTAAGGGGTAAAAACACCCATTTTGGAGTGTAAATATCAGGGGGATCAGATCTACACCTAATACACACCATTTTTCACACACTTTTCCTCTCCATTCCATCTACCCTTCATCCCATTCACTATTCCTTGATTCCATCCATCTACACTTGATCCCCTCCATCAAATCCACCATCCAAGTGATCAAGGAAGCAAGGGAGAGTGAGATCACAAGAAGAAGAAGGAGATCTCCATTGAAGCACTTCAAAGGGGGAATCTAATTCTAATTTTTGTGCATTTCTTTATAGATTGATCATATTTTGTAAGGATCTTAATGTCTATGTTAATTTTCTTATGGATATGAGAGGCTAATCTCCTTTGTGAGATTAGCTCCATGATTGGTGTTGGATAATTTAGTTTTTATGCAAATTGATTTTAATCTTGAATGGGCTTTGTGTTATTTCTATCATTGATTGTTGATTGCTTGATGTATATGATGATTTGTGTGATTAATTGTCATGGGCATGTGATTAGATTGAGAAATCAATTATGTGTTTAGGATAGTTCATTGAATCATTTCATCATACACTTCATGTGCATTAATTTAGAATGAGATAGAGATATCCTTCTAGATTTAGAACCCTTTGATAGAACATTTGATTAGCTTAATCGAGAGGTTGGTTGATTAAATGAGGAGACCCAAACAATTAGTGAATTCATAGTACCTTAAAAGGGAATATTGCTTATGATTTAGTACCTAATTAGGGAACTCATAGAGTAATTAGTACCTAGTGGGAGGTGTTTGCTATTGTCTCGATCCTATGTGCGTTTGGGAGCCTTGTTGAGGGCCTACATCCTATCATTCTCGAGAGAGAGTTTAGGTGGAATTAGTGATCGCTTCTATACCTTGTCCATGAGAGATTAGAATTAATTGCATGATTACTTAATTATCTATGCCATGATTGTTGTTAATCTCATCCTTGCATCATTTGGAAGCCTTTTATCTTTGCATTCATTTTATCTTTATTTCTTTCATTAGTGTAATTGCGTTTATTTGCATCATATCCTCTCTTCCGTCGTCCTTATAAAATCACGATAAACTTGAGATCGCTTAAACTCTAGTACCTTCCTCCCTGTGGTTCGATAATTTCTTTAATTGGTCATGCCCACTATATTATGGCTAATCAATCACGATGCATATTTCCTTCATCATGATACTTATTTCCTACGTCACGATGCAAACACCATCATGATGCTCATTTCCTTCTTCATGATGCATATTTCCTTCATCATGATGCTTATTTTATCATCAGATGCATAAATCCCTTATCATGATGCTTATTTCCTTCATCATGATGCAGAAATCCTTCATCAAGATGTGCATTTCCATCATCATGATGAATGCTTCCTTCAACATGATGCTTATTTCCTAAATCACGATGCATATTTTCAACTTCATGATGCTCATTTCCTTCATCATGATGCTCAGATCCATCTTCATGATGCTCATTTCCTTCATCATGATGCTCATTTCCTTCATCCTGATGCATATTTTCTTTATCATGATGCTCATTTCCTTCGTCATGATGCTCATTTCCTTCATCATGATGCTCATTTCCATCTTCATGATGCATATTTCCTTTAAAATAATGTTCATTTCCTTCATTATGATGCATGTTTTCTTCATAATGTTGATCATTTCTTCATCATGATGCATATTTTTTTATAATGATGCTCTTTATCTACACCATGTTTCTCTTTCCTTACATCATGATGATCATTTTCATCATCATGATGCTCATTTTCACAATCGTGATGCTCATTTCCTTTTGCATAATGCGTATTTCCTTCGTCATGATGCTTATTTTCTAGGTCATAATGCTTATTTTTTTATCATGAAGCTCATTTTCATCATAGAGATGCATATGTCCCTCCTAATGATGCTCATTTCCTACATCATGAAGCTAATTTCCTTCATCATGATGCATATTTCATTCATCATTATACTCATTTCCTTCATCATGATGCTCATTTCCATCATCATCATAATCATTTTCTTCATCATGATGCCCCTTTCCTACATCATTATGCTCATATCCTTCATCATGATGCATGTTTTCATCATCATGATGCTCATAAACAACATCATGATGCTCATAAACAACATCATGATGCTAATTTCCTTCATCATTATGGGTATCTCCTACATCATGATGGTCATTTCATTCATCATGATGGATATTTTCTTAATCATGATGCTTATTTCCTACATCATGCTACATATTTCCATCATCATTATGCTCATTTAAAACATCATGATGCTCATTTCCTTAATCATCATGCAAATTTTATATATAATGATACTCATTTCCATCATTATGATGCATAAATCCTTCATCATGATGCACATTTGTTCTTTGTTATGCGTATTTCTTTTATCTTGATAATCATTTTCTATATCATGATGATCATTTTCTATATCATGATGCTCATTTCCTTCATCATGATGATTAATTCCTATGTCATTAAGTTCATTTCCTACATCATGATGCTTATTTCAATAATCATGATGCATAAGCTCTTCATCGTGACACTTATTTCCTCATCATGATGCTCCTTTCCATTATCATGATACTTGTTTCCTTCATCATGATTATGTTTTCCTACATCATGATGCTCATTTCCTTCATCATGATGTATATTTCCCTTCATCATGATGCTCCTTTCATACTTCATGATGCATATTTCCATCACCATGATTCTCATTTCCATCATCTTGATGATTATTTCACTCACCATGATGCTCATTTTCTTCATCATGATACTTATTTCCTTCATCATGATACTCATTTCCTTCATCACGATGCATATTTCCTTCATCATGATGATAATTTCCTACTTTATTATGGCCATTTCCTTCATCGTGATTCTCATTTCCTTCATCATGATGTGTATTTCCATCATAATGATGGTAATTTCCTAAACTATTATGCTTATTTCCTTCATCATGATATATGTTTCCATCATCACAATGCTAATTTTCTACATCATGATGCTCATTTCGTTCATCATGATGCATAATTCCTTCATCATGATACTCATTTCCTACGTCATGATGCATATTTCCTTCATGATGATGCTCATTTTCTTTATCATGATGCTCATTTCCTTCATTATGATGCATATTTTCTTCTTCATGATGCTCATTTCTTCATCATGATTCATATTTCCTTTATAATGATGCTCTTTATGTAATCGTGATGCTCATTCCCTACATTATGATGCTCATTTTCACAATCGTGATGCTCATTTCCTTCTTCATGATGTGTATTTCCTTCATCATGATGCTTCTGATTTCCTATATCATAATGCTCATTTTCTTAATCTTGATTCTCATTTCTTACATCATGATTCTCATTTCCATCATTATGATGTGTAAATCCTTCATCAAGATGCATATCTCCTTCGTCATGATGCTCATTTCCATCTTCATGATGCATATTTCCTTCATCATGATGTTCATTTCCTTTATGATAATGCTCATTTCCTTCATTATGATGCATGTTTCTTTCATCATGTTGATCATTTCTTCATCATGATGCATATTTTTTATAATGATGCTCTTTATCTACACCATGTTTCTCATTCCCAACATCATGATGATCATTTCCATCATCATGATGCTCATTTCCTTTATCATGATGCTCATTTTCACAATCGTGATGCTCATTTCCTTCTACATAATACGTATTTCCTTCGTCATGATGCTTATTTTCTAGATCATAATGCTTATTTTCTTCATCATGATGCTCATTTTCATCATAGAGATGCATATGTCCCTCCTAATGATGCTCATTTCCTACATCATGAAGCTAATTTCCTTCATCATGATGCATATTTCATTCATCATGATACTCATTTTCTTCATCATAATGCCCCTTTCCTACATCATTATGCTCATATCCTTAATCATGACGCATGTTTTCATCATCATGATGCTCATAAACAACATCATGATGCTAATTTCCTTCATCATTATGGGTATCTCTTACATCATGATGGTCATTTCATTCATCATGATGGATATTTTCTTAATCATGATGCTTATTTCCTACATCATGCTACATATTTCCATCATCATTATGCTCATTTAAAACATCATGATGCTCATTTCCTTAATCATCATGCAAATTTTATATATAATGATACTCATTTCCATCATTATGATGCATAAATCCTTCATCATGATGTACATTTCGTTCATCGTTATGTGTATTTCTTTTATCATGATGATCATTTTCTATATCATGATGCTCATTTCCTTCATCATGATGATTAATTCCTATGTAATTATGTTCATTTCCAACATCATGATGCTTATTTCAATAATCATGATGCATAAGCTCTTCATCGTGATGCTTATTTCCTCATCATGATGCTCCTTTCCATTATCATAATACTTTTTTCCTTCATCATGATTCTCCTTTCCTACATCATGATGCTCATTTCCTTCATCATGATGTATATTTCCCTTCATCATGATGCTCATTTCATACTTCATGATGAATATTTCCATCACCATGATTCTCATTTCCATCATCTTGATGATCATTTCCCTCACCACGATGCTCATTTCCTTCATCATGATACTTATTTCCTTCATCATGATACTCATTTCCTTCATCACGATGCATATTTCCTTCATCATGATGATAATTTCGTAATTCATTATGGCCATTTCCTTCATCGTGATTCTCATTTCCTTCATCATGATGTGTATTTCCATCATAATGATGGTAATTTCCTACACTATTATGCTTATTTCCTTCATCATGATGCATGTTTCCATCATCACAAAGCTAATTTCCTACATCATGATGCTCATTTCGTTCATCATGATGCGTAATTCCTTCATCATGATACTCATTTCCTGCGTCATGATGCATATTTTCTTCATGATGATGCTTATTTTCTTTATCATGATGCTCATTTCCTTCATTATGATGCATGTTTTCTTCTTCATGATGCTCATTTCTTCATCATGATTCATATTTCCTTTATAATGATGCTCTTTATGTACATCGTGATGCTCATTTCCTACATTATGATGCTCATTTCCTTCATCATGTTGCTCATTTTCACAATCGTGATGCTCATTTCCTTCTTCATGATGTGTATTTCCTTCATCATGATGCTTCTGATTTCTTATATCATAATGCTCATTTTCTTAATCTTGATTCTCATTAAGCATCATGATTCTCATTTCCTCATTATGATGCGTAAATCCTTCATCATGATGCTCATTTCCTTCATCAAGATGCATATCTCCTTCGTCATGATGCTCATTTCCTAAATCATGATGCTCATTTCCTTCATTAGGATGCATATTTCATTCATCATGATACTCATTTCCATCATCATGACGCATAAATCCTTCATCATGATGCCCATTTCGTTCATTGTTATGTATAATATCTTAGCCCAACTATATTTTTTTTAGAAAGCCCAAAACCTATTTATTTATTTTTATGGCCCAAAAGGCCAGTCCTATCTTAGCCCAACTAGATTTTTTTTTAGAAAGCCCAAACTTATTTATTTATTTATTTTGTGGCCCAAAGTTTCAGCCCACTTAAATGGCTCGATATATAATTATTAAGGCTAAAGTTAAAAAAAAAAAAGAGAGAAGAACGGGAGAAGAAAAAACAAAAGAGGGGAAAGAAGAGAGTGAAGAGGAGAAACCCTTGTTGATCAAATTCTCCCTCACAACCCTCATCCTAGGTGGTTTCAAGGTTGTTTTGAGGTAAGTGGTGTGTGAATTAAGCTTCCTTCTTTCATGGTTTTGTAATTTTGTGGGGTTTTTCTTTTTGGTATGTGGGTAATTCGCAGACTGTTCAAACTGATTTTGACATAGCTATTGCCCTCAAAAGTTTGCAAACTTAATTTCTGTACGTAGCTGAACTCGTTAGCTTTCCATAGCCACTTGAAACGCCTCAATCCGATTATTCTACAATTAGTTATGATTTTTCTCGTAAACTGCCGCTAGCTGGAAAATTTCAGAATTTTTATGTCGAATTCAAACTTAATTTCAGAAAACAAGTAATTATACAGCGGAAGCAATTAAATCTTGTTTACCGTACTTCTGGATTGATGTAGAGGATGAACCGTTGCAGAGAACCACCTCTCAATCTTCTGCAGTATGTCCCAAGTTGAATCCTGCTGTTGTGTGGGCAACAATCCGCAGGATTCTCTCAATCTGCTCCTGTTCTTTCTAACTGTCAAATGAGGCACTGACTTAGGGTTAACAGGAACTGAGATAACTTATTTATAAGGGCTACTGCAGGGACCAGGAGGAGAAATTGGGCTGGGCCTCAATTGAATTTAATTAACCAAGCTTAGCCCAAAGCTTTTAATTAAATCCAATAATAATAATATAGTCCACTAAAATATTATTACTGCACTACCCGTCCAATCCCAAAATCATGTTCTGGGCTCCTTCTTATTATAAGCCCGATAGTCTCCCCATGTTTAAGATATTCAATGTCCATTAATTAATTAAGTTACTGACAACTCTAATTAATTAATATCTCGTCCGAGAGTAGTACCACTCAACCTTTTTATCATGCCGGAAATTAATCCACTTGCAAGATTTACATGATAAACCTTATGAGCTCCTCAAGGGGACATCATCAACCTATGACGGACATGGATTCCTTCTACAATCAACAGCACACCATAGATACAGCACTACTTCCCAACTCACCGAGTTTGTTGATTTAATACTTATAAATCTCACCCATTGATGAATCAAAGAAATACATACTGTCCTACGTGTCGAGGTTATTGTATAGGGATTAAGAGCACGAACTTCCATAATAACAGAGATCAAGTTCTACTATATAGTCAGTATAAGACGAACGATCTCAAGCGGTCCTACTCAATACACACAAGTGCACTAATGTGATTCTATAGCCAAGACAAGCTAATACCAAACCACACTACAACCATACCGATAGAGAGTCCCCGTCTATCTCGGTTGTGAGCATCTGTTTATACTTTATAAGGAAACCGATAATATGATCTTCCGCGTGTTGTCGCACAACATATTATCTACAGTATAAAGTAAATGGACTATTGCATCATGCATATAAAATAAATTATAAGATGCAATCATTTGATCAATAATTCTCATTTCAAATATTGTTATGACATTGTTCATACTAAAGCTAGACTTTTAGTATACAATCCAACATTTATTTTCATTAATATGTATACTGAGTGAGAAATAGTTATTGTGGGACGAAATGTTAGATTTTATATTATGAACCACGAGTGGGAATACATGCTTCGCATAAGGGTCGGGGTGACCGGCTTATCACCTCACTGAGCTAGTGGTTTTGCTCACCCCCATCATTCTTTCCTTTTCAGGCTGTTGATATTGTTTTGGTTGGAGGTTTGCCTATCATTTGCTCGTCATCCAATCAGTGTTTTGGGTACTTTCTCTTTTATGTAAATTGACGGATTTGTTGGCGAGATTGCATAGTTTATATTTGGTGACCCTTTGATGTTCTTTTTGTACCTTCGCGATGTTATATCGTTCATGTATATTTTCTTTAAACTAAGTTACATCGTTGTATTTTGTACCTTTGTAAATCCTTGTTGATACTTTATGAGATGAGGTCCTCAGATTGTACCCGTTGTTATCAGTTGTTCAGTTCTACATGTACTTGATAACAAGCCTTACGTTTTCTATAAACTTTGTGGAGTGGAGTGCACCCATTCCGCGAAATTTATGGTTAACGTGGCAGTTGTCGCGTTCTGTCTGGGGTCGGAGCACGACATTATGCATATTTTCTTTATTATGATGCTCATTTCCTACATCATGATGCTCATTTCTTTCATCGTGATGCTTAATTCCGACGTCATTATGGTCATTTCCTACATCCTGATGCTTATTTCAATAATCATGATGCATAAGCTCTTCATCGTGACACTTATTTCCCCATCATGATACTCCTTTCCATTATCATGATGCTTGTTTCCTTCATCATGATTCTATTTTTCTTCATCACGATGCATATTTCCTTCATCATGATGATAATTTCCTACTTCATTATGGCCATTTCCTTCATCGTGATTCAAATTTCCTTCATCATGATGTGTATTTCCATCATAATGATGGTAATTTCCTACACTATTATGCTTATTTTCTTCATCATGATGCATGTTTCCATCATCACAATACTAATTTCCTACATCATGATGCTCATTTCGTTCATCATGATGCATAGTTCATTCATCATGATACTCATTTCCTATGTCATGATGCATATTTGCTTCATGATAATGCTCATTTTCTTTATCATGATGCTCATTTCCTTCATTATGATGCGTGTTTTCTTCTTCATGATGCTCATTTCTTCATCATGATTCATATTTCCATCATGATTCTCATTTCTTACATCATGATTCTCATTTCCATCATTATGATGCGTAAATCCTTCATCATGATGCTCATTTCCTTCTTCAAGATGCATATCTCCTTCATCATGATGCTCATTTCCTACATCATGATGCTCATTTCCTTCATTAGGATGCATATTTCATTCATCATGATACTCATTTCCATAATCATGATGCTCATTTCCATCATCATGATGCATAAATCTTTCATCATGATGCCCATTTCATTCATCGTTATGCGTAGTTTCTTTATTATGATGCTCATTTCCTACATCATGGTGCTCATCGTGATGCTTAATTCCGACGTCATTATGGTCATTTCCTACATCCTGATGCTCATTTCCATCATCATGATGCATATTCCTTTATTCATGATTCTCTTTCCTACACCATGATGCTTGTTTCCTTTTTCATGTTGCTCATTTCCTTCATCATGATGCCTATTTCCTTCATAATGTTGCTTATTTCCATCATCATGATTCTTTTTTCCTTCATCATGATGCAGAAATCCGTCAACATGATGCTCATTTCCTTCATCATGATGCTCATTTTCTACATCATGATGCTAATTTCCTTCACCATGATTCATATTTTCTTCATCATTATGCCCATTTCCTTCATCATGATGCTCATTTCATTCCTCATGATATATATTTCCATCATTAAGATAATCATTTCCTACGTCATTATGGTCATTTCTTAATCATGATGCTCATTTCATTCATCTTGATGCATATTTCCTTCAACATGATGCTTATTCCCTAAATCATTACACATATTTCCTTAATCATGATGCTCATTTCTATCATCATGATGATCATTTCCTTCATCGTGATGCTCAATTCCTACATCATTATGCTCATTTCCTTCAAGTTTTCAACATCATGATGCTAATTTCTATCATCATGATGCCAATATACGTCATCATGATGCGTACTTTCTTCATCATAATGCTCTTTCCGTACATCATGATGCTCATTTCATTCATCATGATGCATATTTTCTTCATCGTAATGCTCATTTCCTACTTGATGATGCTCATTCCTTCATCGTGATGCTCATTTCCTTCATCATGATGCATATTTCCTTCATCATGATGATAATTTCCTACATTATTATGGCCATTTCCTTCATCATGATTCTCATTTCCTTCATTATGATGCGTATTTTCATCACAATGATGCTAATTTAATACACTCTTATGCGCATGTCCTTCATCAAGATGCATAATTCCATCATTGTAATGCTAATTTTCTACATCATGATGCTCATTTCGTTCATCAAGATGCATAATTCCTTCATCATGATACTCATTTCCTATGTCATGATGCATATTTGTTTCACGATGATGCTCATTTTCTTTATCATGATGCTCATTTCCTTAATTGTGATGAATATTTTCTTCTTCATGATGCTCATTTCTTCATCATGATTCATATTTCCTTTATAATGATACTCTATCTACATCGTGATGCTCAATCCCAACATCATGATGCTCATTTTCTTCAAAATGATGCTCATTTTCACAATTGTGGTGCTCATTTCCTTCTTCATGATACGTATTTCCATCATCGTAATGCTCATTATCTTCATCATGATTCTCATTTCTTTCATCAAGATTCTCATTTCCATCATTATGATGCGTAAATCATTCATCATGATGCTTATTTCCTTCATCAAGATGCATATGTCCTTCGTCATGATCCTCATTTCCTACATCATGATGCTCATTTCCTTCATCAGGATGCATATTTCATTCATCAATATGCTCATTTCCTTAATCATGATGTTCATTTCCATCATCATGATCAATAAATCCTCCATCATGATGCTCATTTCGTTCATTGTTATTTTTTTCTTTATCATGATGCTCATTTCCTACATCATGATGCTCATTTCCTTCATTGTGATGATTAATTCTGACATCATTATGGTCATTTCCTACATCCTGATGCTCATTTCCATCATGATGCATATTTCCTTACTCATGATTCTCTTTCCTACACCATGATGCTTATTTCCATCTTCATATTGCTCATTTCCTTCAACATGATTTTTATTTCCTTCATCATGATCATGATGCTCATTTCCTACGTCATGATGCTTATTTCTTTCATCATTATGCCCATTTCCTTCACCATGATGCTCATTTCCTTACTGATGATGCTCATTTCCTTCATCATGATTTTTATTTCCATCATCATGATTATTATTTCCTTCATTATGATGCAGAAATCCTTTATCATGATGCTCATTTCCTCATCATTATGCCCATTCCTTCACCATGTTGCTCATTTCCTTCCTCGTGATGTATATTTCCTTCATCAAGATAATTATTTCCTACGTCATTATGATCATTTCTTAATCATAATGCTCATTTCATCATCTTGATGCATATTTCCTTCATCATGATGCTCATTTCCTAAATCATTACACATATTTCTTTATCATGATGCTCATTTCCATTATCATGATGATCAATTCCTTCATCGTGATGCTCAATTCCTACATCATTATGCTCATTTCCTTCATGTTCTCTTCATCATGATGCTAATTTCTATCATCAATATGCAAATAAACGTCATCATGATGCGTACTTCCTTCATCATAATGCTCTTTTCCGACATCATGATGCTCATTTCATTCATAATGATGCGTATTTCCTTTATCATGATGCTCATTTCCTACATCATTCTGCATATTTCCATCATCATGATGCTCATTCCAAACATCATGATGATCATTTCCTTCATAATGATGCTCATTTCCATCATCATGATGATTAATTCTAATGTGATTATGGTCATTTCCTTCATCATGATGCTCATTTCATTCATCATGATGCATATTTCCTTCATCGTAATGCTCATTTCCTACATGATGATGCTCATTTCCTTCATCGTGATGCATATTTTCTTCATAATGATGCTCATTTCATTCATCATGATGCTCATTTCCTTCGTTATGATGTATATTTCCTTAATCATGATGATTATTTTCTACGTCATTATGGTCATTTCCTTAATCATGATGCTCATATCATTCATCATTATGCTTATTTCCTTCATCATGATTCTCATTTCCCACATCATTATACATGTTTCCTTCATCATGATGCTCAGTTCCACCATCATGATGATCATTTTTTTCATCGTTATGCTCATTTCCTACATCATTATGCTCATTTCATTAATCAAGATGCATTTTTTCTTCATCATGATGCTCATAAACATCATCATGATGCATTTCCTTCATCATGATGGGTATTTCCTACATAGTGAAGGACATTTCATTCATCATGATGGATATTTCCTTCATCATGATGCTTATTTCCTACATCATGCTGCATATTTACTTTATCATTATGCTCATTTACAACATCATGATGCTCATTTCCTTCATTATTACGTAAATTTTTATTTATAATGATACTAATTTCCATCATTATGATGCCATAAATCCTTAATCATGATGCTTATGTCGTTCATCGATATGCGCGTTTCCTTTATCATGATGATCATTTCCTACATCATGATGCTAATTTCCTTCATCATGATGATTAATTCCGATGTCATTATGGTCATTTCCTACATCATAATGCTTATTTCAATCATCTTGATGTATAAGTCCTTCATCGTGATGCTTATTTCCTTCGACATGATGCTCCTTTCCATCATCATGATAATTGTTTCCTTCATCATGATTCTCATTTCCTACATCATGATGCTCATTTCCATAATCATGATGTATATTTCCCTTCATCATGATGTTCATTACTTACATCACGATGCATATTTCCATCATCATGATGCTCATTTCCATCATCTTGATGATCATTTCCCTAAACATGATGCTCATTTCCTTCATCATGATAAATACTTTCTTCATCATGATAATTATTTCCTACATCATGACACTCATTTCCTTCATCATAATGCATATTTCTTTCATCATGATGATAATTTCCTACATAATTATGGCCATTTCCTTCATCATGATGTGTATTTCCATCATAATGATGCTAATTTCCTACACTATTATGCTCATTTCCTTTATCATGATGTATGTTTCCATCATCATAATGCTAATTTCATACATCATAATGCTAATTTTCTTTATCATGATGCTCATTTCCTTCATTATGATGCGTGTTTTCTTCTTCATGATGCTCATTTCTTCATCATGATTCATATTTCCTTTATAATTATGATCTTTATCTTCATCATGTTGGTGATTCCCTACATCATGATGCTCATTTCCTTCATCATGATTCTCATTGTCACAATCTTGATGCTCATTTCCTTCTTCATGACGCGTATTTCCTTCATCATGATGCTTGTTTCCTATATCATAATGTTTATTTCAATAATCATGATGCATAAGCTCTTCATCGTGACACTTATTTCCTCATCATGATGCTCCTTTCCATTATCATGATACTTGTTTCCTTCATCATGATTCTGTTTTCCTACATCATGATGCTCATTTCCTTCATCATGATGTATATTTCCCTTCATCATGATGCTCTTTTCATACTTCATGATGCATATTTCCATCACCATGATTCTCATTTCCATCATCTTGATGATTATTTCACTCACCATGATGCTCATTTTCTTCATCATGATACTTATTTCCTTCATCATGATACTCATTTCCTTCATCACGATGCATATTTCCTTCATCATGATGATAATTTCCTACTTTATTATGGCCATTTCCTTCATCGTGATTCTCATTTCCTTCATCATGATGTGTATTTCCATCATAATGATGGTAATTTCCTAAACTATTATGCTTATTTCCTTCATCATGATATATGTTTCCATCATCACAATGCTAATTTTCTACATCATGATGCTCATTTCGTTCATCATGATGCATAATTCCTTCATCATGATACTCATTTCCTACGTCATGATGCATATTTCCTTCATGATGATGCTCATTTTCTTTATCATGATGCTCATTTCCTTCATTATGATGCATATTTTCTTCTTCATGATGCTCATTTCTTCATCATGATTCATATTTCCTTTATAATGATGCTCTTTATGTAATCGTGATGCTCATTCCCTACATTATGATGCTCATTTTCACAATCGTGATGCTCATTTCCTTCTTCATGATGTGTATTTCCTTCATCATGATGCTTCTGATTTCCTATATCATAATGCTCATTTTCTTAATCTTGATTCTCATTTCTTACATCATGATTCTCATTTCCATCATTATGATGTGTAAATCCTTCATCAAGATGCATATCTCCTTCGTCATGATGCTCATTTCCATCTTCATGATGCATATTTCCTTCATCATGATGTTCATTTCCTTTATGATAATGCTCATTTCCTTCATTATGATGCATGTTTCTTTCATCATGTTGATCATTTCTTCATCATGATGCATATTTTTTATAATGATGCTCTTTATCTACACCATGTTTCTCATTCCCAACATCATGATGATCATTTCCATTATCATGATGCTCATTTCCTTTATCATGATGCTCATTTTCACAATCGTGATGCTCATTTCCTTCTACATAATACGTATTTCCTTCGTCATGATGCTTATTTTCTAGATCATAATGCTTATTTTCTTCATCATGATGCTCATTTTCATCATAGAGATGCATATGTCCCTCCTAATGATGCTCATTTCCTACATCATGAAGCTAATTTCCTTCATCATGATGCATATTTCATTCATCATGATACTCATTTTCTTCATCATAATGCCCCTTTCCTACATCATTATGCTCATATCCTTCATCATGACGCATGTTTTCATCATCATGATGCTCATAAACAACATCATGATGCTAATTTCCTTCATCATTATGGGTATCTCTTACATCATGATGGTCATTTCATTCATCATGATGGATATTTTCTTAATCATGATGCTTATTTCCTACATCATGCTACATATTTCCATCATCATTATGCTCATTTAAAACATCATGATGCTCATTTCCTTAATCATCATGCAAATTTTATATATAATGATACTCATTTCCATCATTATGATGCATAAATCCTTCATCATGATGTACATTTCGTTCATCGTTATGCGTATTTCTTTTATCATGATGATCATTTTCTATATCATGATGCTCATTTCCTTCATCATGATGATTAATTCCTATGTAATTATGTTCATTTCCAACATCATGATGCTTATTTCAATAATCATGATGCATAAGCTCTTCATCGTGATGCTTATTTCCTCATCATGATGCTCCTTTCCATTATCATAATACTTTTTTCCTTCATCATGATTCTCCTTTCCTACATCATGATGCTCATTTCCTTCATCATGATGTATATTTCCCTTCATCATGATGCTCATTTCATACTTCATGATGAATATTTCCATCACCATGATTCTCATTACCATCATCTTGATGATCATTTCCCTCACCACGATGCTCATTTCCTTCATCATGATACTTATTTCCTTCATCATAATACTCATTTCCTTCATCACGATGCATATTTCCTTCATCATGATGATAATTTCGTACTTCATTATGGCCATTTCCTTCATCGTGATTCTCATTTCCTTCATCATGATGTGTATTTCCATCATAATGATGGTAATTTCCTACACTATTATGCTTATTTCCTTCATCATGATGCATGTTTCCATCATCACAAAGCTAATTTCCTACATCATGATGCTCATTTCGTTCATCATGATGCGTAATTCCTTCATCATGATACTCATTTCCTGCGTCATGATGCATATTTTCTTCATGATGATGCTTATTTTCTTTATCATGATGCTCATTTCCTTCATTATGATGCATGTTTTCTTCTTCATGATGCTCATTTCTTCATCATGATTCATATTTCCTTTATAATGATGCTCTTTATGTACATCGTGATGCTCATTTCCTACATTATGATGCTCATTTCCTTCATCATGTTGCTCATTTTCACAATCGTGATGCTCATTTCCCTCTTCATGATGTGTATTTCCTTCATCATGATGCTTCTGATTTCCTATATCATAATGCTCATTTTCTTAATCTTGATTCTCATTTCTTACATCATGATTCTCATTTCCTCATTATGATGCGTAAATCCTTCATCATGATGCTCATTTCCTTCATCAAGATGCATATCTCCTTCGTCATGATGCTCATTTCCTAAATCATGATGCTCATTTCCTTCATTATGATGCATATTTCATTCATCATGATACTCATTTCCATCATCATGATGCATAAATCCTTCATCATGATGCCCATTTCGTTCATTGTTATGTATAATATCTTAGCCCAACTATATTTTTTTTAGAAAGCCCAAAACCTATTTATTTATTTTTATGGCCCAAAAGGCCAGTCCTATCTTAGCCCAACTAGATTTTTTTTTAGAAAGCCCAAACTTATTTATTTATTTATTTTGTGGCCCAAAGTTTCAGCCCACTTAAATGGCCCGATATATAATTATTAAGGCTAAAGTTAAAAAAAAAGAGAGAAGAACGGGAGAAGAAAAAACAAAAGAGGGGAAAGAAGAGAGTGAAGAGGAGAAACCCTTGTTGATCAAATTCTCCCTCACAACCCTCATCCTAGGTGGTTTCAAGGTTGTTTTGAGGTAAGTGGTGTGTGAATTAAGCTTCCTTCTTTCATGGTTTTGTAATTTTGTGGGGTTTTTCTTTTTGGTATGTGGGTAATTCGCAGACTGTTCAAACTGATTTTGACATAGCTATTGCCCTCAAAAGTTTGCAAACTTAATTTCTGTACGTAGCTGAACTCGTTAGCTTTCCATAGCCACTTGAAACGCCTCAATCCGATTATTCTAGAATTAGTTATGATTTTTCTCGTAAACTGCCGCTAGCTGGAAAATTTCAGAATTTTTATGTCGAATTCAAACTTATTTTCTATCGTTTCGTTTAGTTAATGTATTGAAATAGGTTATGTGGGATGGGAAATTGATGTTAAGGAGTTACATGCCATTTTTATTTAATATCGACTCGTTCAAACTCGATTAGGATTTGTTTTTAGCAGTGAAAGGGATGTTACTGCTAATAGTTAGTTATATTTGATTTGTCTTTAATTGCTTATCTCCTTTCTAGATAAAGAACCATCGACGAAGGGCAAGGGACCGAATTCAGATTTTGAAGAGAGTTAATCACTTCATTGTGAGTTGATAATTAGGGAACGCCTTCTCTTGTGGGAAGTGTGGACCCTCGATAAATGTGCATATATTTTAGTTTTAGTTAATTGATAAGAAAATTATTTGGTATTGTGTTATGTGGTAAAGAGCCTGATTGGCTCGATTGCTCTGGTTAGAGTCCTGTTAGCCATTTTATAAGTATTATTGATTTTAACTTATGTTGAAGAGCCTTGCCGGCTCGATATCTAATAGCATTTATTGTGAATTATTTGAGAATTGATTTCTGGTTATTCTTGTGTGCCAAATAAGACTCTAACTTGAGTTGTTATTCATCTTATGATGCATATGAATATGTATGCCTGGTACCAAGGTTAAGTAGCCCGAATTGGTCACGGTTCGGGTGAGTTGGAGCGACAATGATTAAGTAGCCCGAATTATTGCGGTTCGGGTGAGTTGGAGTGACAACCAAGTTGCCCATTGCTTGGCAAACCCGGGTGATTTAGATCTAACAGGGCACCTATCCATTTGCCAAATACTGATACTCTGGAGGGTGATCGTTAGATGGATCAGTCTAGTATAGGCTCAGTCAACGTCACCAGTGTGGGACATGCATGTCATATATGTTTATATGTTTGATCATTTCAAGTATTAACGTCGATATTGAATTGTGAACTTTAGCACTTGGCGTGTTGAGAAAGAATATTAATGTGCATTTTATCTAGAGTAACGGTGACAGGCTTGGATTGTCTCTAGACGGAGAGCTCAATTCAAGGAGGATATTGACTACCCACGCGTCTTTTATGTGATAACATGTTGTTTGAACTAATTGTGTTATTCGTAAATGTGCACTAAGGTTTTTATTGTTGGCAATTGGATCTTATGGTGAACACGATTCGAAAAGAAAACAAGTAATTATACAGCGGAAGCAATTAAATCTTGTTTACCGTACTTCTGGATTGATATAGAGGATGAACCGTTGCAGAGAACCACCTCTCAATCTTCTGCAGTATGTCCCAAGTTGAATCCTGCTGTTGTGTGGGCAACAATCCGCAGGATTCTCTCAATCTGCTCCTGTTCTTTCTAACTGTCAAATGAGGCACTGACTTAGGGTTAACAGGAACTGAGATAACTTATTTATAAGGGCTACTGCAGGGACCAGGAGGAGAAATTGGGCTGGGCCTCAATTGAATTTAATTAACCAAGCTTAGCCCAAAGCTTTTAATTAAATCCAATAATAATAATATAGTCCACTAAAATATTATTACTGCACTACCCGTCCAATCCCAAAATCATGTTCTGGGCTCCTTCTTATTATAAGCCCGATAGTCTCCCCATGTTTAAGATATTCAATGTCCATTAATTAATTAAGTTACTGACAACTCTAATTAATTAATATCTCGTCCGAGAGTAGTACCACTCAACCTTTTTATCATGCCGGAAATTAATCCACTTGCAAGATTTACATGATAAACCTTATGAGCTCCTCAAGGGGACATCATCAACCTATGACGGACATGGATTCCTTCTACAATCAACAGCACACCATAGATACAACACTACTTCCCAACTCACCGAGTTTGTTGATTTAATACTTATAAATTTCACCCATTGATGAATCAAAGAAATACATACTGTCCTACGTGTCGAGGTTATTGTATAGGGATTAAGATCACGAACTTCCATAATAACAGAGATCAAGTTCTACTATATAGTCAGTATAAGACGAACGATCTCAAGCAGTCCTACTCAATACACACAAGTGCACTAATGTGATTCTATAGCCAAGACAAGCTAATACCAAACCACACTACAACCATACCGATAGAGAGTCCCCGTCTATCTCGGTTGTGAGCATCTGTTTATACTTTATAAGGAAACCGATAATATGATCTTCCGCGTGTTGTCGCACAACATATTATCTACAGTATAAAGTAAATGGACTATTGCATTATGCATATAAAATAAATTATAAGATGCAATCATTTGATCAATAATTCTCATTTCAAATATTGTTATGACATTGTTCATACTAAAGCTAGACTTTTAGTATACAATCCAACATTTATTTTCATTAATATGTATACTGAGTGAGAAATAGTTATTGTGGGACGAAATGTTAGATTTTATATTATGAACCACGAGTGGGAATACATGCTTCGCATAAGGGTCGGGGTGACCGGCTTATCACCTCACTGAGCTAGTGGTTTTGCTCACCCCCATCATTCTTTCCTTTTCAGGCTGTTGATATCGTTTTGGTTGGAGGTTTGCCTATCATTTGCTCGTCATCCAATCAGTGTTTTGGGTACTTTCTCTTTTATGTAAATTGACGGATTTGTTGGCGAGATTGTATAGTTTATATTTGGTGACCCTTTGATGTTCTTTTTGTACCTTCGCGATGTTATATCGTTCATGTATATTTTCTTTAAACTAAGTTACATCGTTGTATTTTGTACCTTTGTAAATCCTTGTTGATACTTTATGAGATGAGGTCCACAGATTGTACCCGTTGTTATCAGTTGTTCAGTTCTACATGTACTTGATAGCAAGCCATACGTTTTCTATAAACTTTGTGGAGTGGAGTGCACCCATTCCGCGAAATTTATGGTTAACGTGGCGGTTGTCGCGTTCTGTCTGGGGTCGGGGCACGACATTATGCATATTTTCTTTATTATGATGCTCATTTCCTACATCATGATGCTCATTTCTTTCATCGTGATGCTTAATTCTGACGTCATTATGGTCATTTCCTACATCCTGATGCTTATTTCAATAATCATGATGCATAAGCTCTTCATCGTGACACTTATTTCCCCATCATGATACTCCTTTCCATTATCATGATGCTTGTTTCCTTCATCATGATTCTATTTTTCTTCATCACGATGCATATTTCCTTCATCACGATGATAATTTCCTACTTCATTATGGCCATTTCCTTCATCGTGATTCAAATTTCCTTCATCATGATGTGTATTTCCATCATAATGATGGTAATTTCCTACACTATTATGCTTATTTTCTTCATCATGATGCATGTTTCCATCATCACAATACTAATTTCCTACATCATGATGCTCATTTCGTTCATCATGATGCATAGTTCATTCATCATGATACTCATTTCCTACGTCATGATGCATATTTGCTTCATGATAATGCTCATTTTCTTTATCATGATGCTCATTTCCTTCATTATGATGCGTGTTTTCTTCTTCATGATGCTCATTTCTTCATCATGATTCATATTTCCATCATGATTCTCATTTCTTACATCATGATTCTCATTTCCATCATTATGATGCGTAAATCCTTCATCATGATGCTCATTTCCTTCTTCAAGATGCATATCTCCTTCATCATGATGCTCATTTCCTACATCATGATGCTCATTTCCTTCATTAGGATGCATATTTCATTCATCATGATACTCATTTCCATAATCATGATGCTCATTTCCATCATCATGATGCATAAATCCTTCATCATGATGCCCATTTCATTCATCGTTATGCGTATTTTCTTTATTATGATGCTCATTTCCTACATCATGGTGCTCATCGTGATGCTTAATTCCGACGTCATTATGGTCATTTCCTACATCCTGATGCTCATTTCCATCATCATGATGCATATTCCTTTATTCATGATTCTCTTTCCTACACCATGATGCTTGTTTCCTTTTTCATGTTGCTCATTTCCTTCATCATGATGCCTATTTCCTTCATAATGTTGCTTATTTCCATCATCATGATTCTTTTTTCCTTCATCATGATGCAGAAATCCGTCAACATGATGCTCATTTCCTTCATCATGATGCTCATTTTCTACATCATGATGCTAATTTCCTTCACCATGATTCATATTTTCTTCATCATTATGCCCATTTCCTTCATCATGATGCTCATTTCATTCCTCATGATATATATTTCCATCATTAAGATAATCATTTCCTACGTCATTATGGTCATTTCTTAATCATGATGCTCATTTCATTCATCTTGATGCATATTTCCTTCATCATGATGCTTATTCCCTAAATCATTACACATATTTCCTTAATCATGATGCTCATTTCTATCATCATGATGATCATTTCCTTCATCGTGATGCTCAATTCCTACATCATTATGCTCATTTTCTTCAAGTTTTCAACATCATGATGCTAATTTCTATCATCATGATGCCAATATACGTCATCATGATGCGTACTTTCTTCATCATAATGCTCTTTCCGTACATCATGATGCTCATTTCATTCATCATGATGCATATTTCCTTCATCGTAATGCTCATTTCCTACTTGATGATGCTCATTCCTTCATCGTGATGCTCATTTCCTTCATCATGATGCATATTTCCTTCATCATGATGATAATTTCCTACATTATTATGGCCATTTCCTTCATCATGATTCTCATTTCCTTCATTATGATGCGTATTTCCATCACAATGATGCTAATTTAATACACTCTTATGCGCATGTCCTTCATCAAGATGCATAATTCCATCATTGTAATGCTAATTTTCTACATCATGATGCTCATTTCGTTCATCAAGATGCATAATTCCTTCATCATGATACTCATTTCCTATGTCATGATGCATATTTGCTTCACGATGATGCTCATTTTCTTTATCATGATGCTCATTTCCTTAATTGTGATGATTATTTTCTTCTTCATGATGCTCATTTCTTCATCATGATTCATATTTCCTTTATAATGATACTCTATCTACATCGTGATGCTCAATCCCAACATCATGATGCTCATTTTCTTCAAAATGATGCTCATTTTCACAATTGTGGTGCTCATTTCCTTCTTCATGATACGTATTTCCATCATCGTAATGCTCATTATCTTCATCATGATTCTCATTTCTTTCATCAAGATTCTCATTTCCATCATTATGATGCGTAAATCATTCATCATGATGCTTATTTCCTTCATCAAGATGCATATGTCCTTCGTCATGATCCTCATTTCCTACATCATGATGCTCATTTCCTTCATCAGGATGCATATTTCATTCATCAATATGCTCATTTCCTTAATCATGATGTTCATTTCCATCATCATGATCAATAAATCCTCCATCATGATGCTCATTTCGTTCATTGTTATTTTTTTCTTTATCATGATGCTCATTTCCTACATCATGATGCTCATTTCCTTCATTGTGATGATTAATTCTGACGTCATTATGGTCATTTCCTACATCCTGATGCTCATTTCTATCATGATGCATATTTCCTTACTCATGATTCTCTTTCCTACACCATGATGCTTATTTCCATCTTCATATTGCTCATTTCCTTCAACATGATTTTTATTTCCTTCATCATGATCATGATGCTCATTTCCTACGTCATGATGCTTATTTCTTTCATCATTATGCCCATTTCCTTCACCATGATGCTCATTTCCTTACTGATGATGCTCATTTCCTTCATCATGATTTTTATTTCCATCATCATGATTATTATTTCCTTCATTATGATGCAGAAATCCTTTATCATGATGCTCATTTCCTTCATCGTGATGCTCATTTCCTACGTTATGATGCTCATTTCCTCATCATTATGCCCATTCCTTCACCATGTTGCTCATTTCCTTCCTCGTGATGTATATTTCCTTCATCAAGATAATTATTTCCTACGTCATTATGATCATTTCTTAATCATAATGCTCATTTCATCATCTTGATGCATATTTCCTTCATCATGATGCTCATTTCCTAAATCATTACACATATTTCCTTTATCATGATGCTCATTTCCATTATCATGATGATCAATTCCTTCATCGTGATGCTCAATTCCTACATCATTATGCTTATTTCCTTCATGTTCTCTTTATCATGATGCTAATTTCTATCATCAATATGCAAATAAACGTCATCATGATGCGTACTTCCTTCATCATAATGCTCTTTTCCGACATCATGATGCTCATTTCATTCATAATGATGCGTATTTCCTTTATCATGATGCTCATTTCCTACATCATTCTGCATATTTCCATCATCATGATGCTCATTCCAAACATCATGATGATCATTTCCTTCATAATGATGCTCATTTCCATCATCATGATGATTAATTCTAATGTGATTATGGTCATTTCCTTCATCATGATGCTTATTTCATTCATCATGATGCATATTTCCTTCATCGTAATGCTCATTTCCTACATGATGATGCTCATTTCCTTCATCGTGATGCATATTTTCTTCATAATGATGCTCATTTCATTCATCATGATGCTCATTTCCTTCGTTATGATGTATATTTCCTTAATCATGATGATTATTTTCTACGTCATTATGGTCATTTCCTTAATCATGATGCTCATATCATTCATCATTATGCTTATTTCCTTCATCATGATTCTCATTTCCCACATCATTATACATGTTTCCTTCATCATGATGCTCAGTTCCACCATCATGATGATCATTTTTTTCATCGTTATGCTCATTTCCTACATCATTATGCTCATTTCATTAATCAAGATGCATTTTTTCTTCATCATGATGCTCATAAACATCATCATGATGCATTTCCTTCATCATGATGGGTATTTCCTACATAGTGAAGGACATTTCATTCATCATGATGGATATTTCCTTCATCATGATGCTTATTTCCTACATCATGCTGCATATTTACTTTATCATTATGGTCGTTTACAACATCATGATGCTCATTTCCTTCATTATTACGTAAATTTTTATTTATAATGATACTAATTTCCATCATTATGATGCCATAAATCCTTAATCATGATGCTTATGTCGTTCATCGATATGCGCGTTTCCTTTATCATGATGATCATTTCCTACATCATGATGCTAATTTCCTTCATCATGATGATTAATTCCGATGTCATTATGGTCATTTCCTACATCATAATGCTTATTTCAATCATCTTGATGTATAAGTCCTTCATCGTGATGCTTATTTCCTTCGACATGATGCTCCTTTCCATCATCATGATAATTGTTTCCTTCATCATGATTCTCATTTCCTACATCATGATGCTCATTTCCATAATCATGATGTATATTTCCCTTCATCATGATGTTCATTACTTACATCACGATGCATATTTCCATCATCATGATGCTCATTTCCATCATCTTGATGATCATTTCCCTAAACATGATGCTCATTTCCTTCATCATGATAAATACTTTCTTCATCATGATAATTATTTCCTACATCATGACGCTCATTTCCTTCATCATAATGCATATTTCTTTCATCATGATGATAATTTCCTACATCATTATGGCCATTTCCTTCATCATGATGTGTATTTCCATCATAATGATGCTAATTTCCTACACTATTATGCTCATTTCCTTTATCATGATGTATGTTTCCATCATCATAATGCTAATTTCATACATCATAATGCTAATTTTCTTTATCATGATGCTCATTTCCTTCATTATGATGCGTGTTTTCTTCTTCATGATGCTCATTTCTTCATCATGATTCATATTTCCTTTATAATTATGATCTTTATCTTCATCATGTTGGTGATTCCCTACATCATGATGCTCATTTCCTTCATCATGATTCTCATTGTCACATTCTTGATGCTCATTTCCTTCTTCATGACGCGTATTTCCTTCATCATGATGATTGTTTCCTATATCATAATGTTTATTTCAATAATCATGATGCATAAGCTCTTCATCGTGACACTTATTTCCTCATCATGATGCTCCTTTCCATTATCATGATACTTGTTTCCTTCATCATGATTCTGTTTTCCTACATCATGATGCTCATTTCCTTCATCATGATGTATATTTCCCTTCATCATGATGCTCCTTTCATACTTCATGATGCATATTTCCATCACCATGATTCTCATTTCCATCATCTTGATGATTATTTCACTCACCATGATGCTTATTTTCTTCATCATGATACTTATTTCCTTCATCATGATACTCATTTCCTTCATCACGATGCATATTTCCTTCATCATGATGATAATTTCCTACTTTATTATGGCCATTTCCTTCATCGTGATTCTCATTTCCTTCATCATGATGTGTATTTCCATCATAATGATGGTAATTTCCTAAACTATTATGCTTATTTCCTTCATCATGATATATGTTTCCATCATCACAATGCTAATTTTCTACATCATGATGCTCATTTCGTTCATCATGATGCATAATTCCTTCATCATGATACTCATTTCCTACGTCATGATGCATATTTCCTTCATGATGATGCTCATTTTCTTTATCATGATGCTCATTTCCTTCATTATGATGCATATTTTCTTCTTCATGATGCTCATTTCTTCATCATGATTCATATTTCCTTTATAATGATGCTCTTTATGTAATCGTGATGCTCATTCCCTACATTATGATGCTCATTTTCACAATCGTGATGCTCATTTCCTTCTTCATGATGTGTATTTCCTTCATCATGATGCTTCTGATTTCCTATATCATAATGCTCATTTTCTTAATCTTGATTCTCATTTCTTACATCATGATTCTCATTTCCATCATTATGATGTGTAAATCCTTCATCAAGATGCATATCTCCTTCGTCATGATGCTCATTTCCATCTTCATGATGCATATTTCCTTCATCATGATGTTCATTTCCTTTATGATAATGCTCATTTCCTTCATTATGATGCATGTTTCTTTCATCATGTTGATCATTTCTTCATCATGATGCATATTTTTTATAATGATGCTCTTTATCTACACCATGTTTCTCCTTCCCAACATCATGATGATCATTTCCATCATCATGATGCTCATTTCCTTTATCATGATGCTCATTTTCACAATCGTGATGCTCATTTCCTTCTACATAATACGTATTTCCTTCGTCATGATGCTTATTTTCTAGATCATAATGCTTATTTTCTTCATCATGATGCTCATTTTCATCATAGAGATGCATATGTCCCTCCTAATGATGCTCATTTCCTACATCATGAAGCTAATTTCCTTCATCATGATGCATATTTCATTCATCATGATACTCATTTTCTTCATCATAATGCCCCTTTCCTACATCATTATGCTCATATCCTTCATCATGACGTATGTTTTCATCATCATGATGCTCATAAACAACATCATGATGCTAATTTCCTTCATCATTATGGGTATCTCTTACATCATGATGGTCATTTCATTCATCATGATGGATATTTTCTTAATCATGATGCTTATTTCCTACATCATGCTACATATTTCCATCATCATTATGCTCATTTAAAACATCATGATGCTCATTTCCTTAATCATCATGCAAATTTTATATATAATGATACTCATTTCCATCATTATGATGCATAAATCCTTCATCATGATGTACATTTCGTTCATCGTTATGCGTATTTCTTTTATCATGATGATCATTTTCTATATCATGATGCTCATTTCCTTCATCATGATGATTAATTCCTATGTAATTATGTTCATTTCCAACATCATGATGCTTATTTCAATAATCATGATGCATAAGCTCTTCATCGTGATGCTTATTTCCTCATCATGATGCTCCTTTCCATTATCATAATACTTTTTTCCTTCATCATGATTCTCCTTTCCTACATCATGATGCTCATTTCCTTCATCATGATGTATATTTCCCTTCATCATGATGCTCATTTCATACTTCATGATGAATATTTCCATCACCATGATTCTCATTACCATCATCTTGATGATCATTTCCCTCACCACGATGCTCATTTCCTTCATCATGATACTTATTTCCTTCATCATAATACTCATTTCCTTCATCACGATGCATATTTCCTTCATCATGATGATAATTTCGTACTTCATTATGGCCATTTCCTTCATCGTGATTCTCATTTCCTTCATCAAGATGTGTATTTCCATCATAATGATGGTAATTTCTGTTGGCATTCGATCGTTTGGTTAACGTGACCAGTTAGGGTTCCATGTATTTCTAACAAGCAGCGGAAGCAAGTAAACATGAAACGCATTACCTTTCACCAAGGGTTGATGTAGAGGTTGAATTCTCGCTGGCAGACTGCGCAGTCCCACGAGAATAGCCATAAGTTCCTCTTCTGATGTCGGAATTGAGTGGTCTTCACGCTCAGACGATCCTCTCTTCGACGGCTTTCCGTCAGTATATAATACACCAAAATCGGAGAACTGTAAGATTTTATATGAATTTTGTAACATGACGAACTGCAGCAGCAAACGACCTTCCGGTCTTCTGCTGTATGTCCCAAGTCGATCTCGACGTCGTGTGGGCGACGATCTACGAGATCTCCTCAATCTGCTATCAACCCTAATCACACGTGAATAATGAATTAGATTAGGGTTCCAGATAAGTTGAGGTGACTTATATACATGGGCTACAGCAGGGACCAGGAGGAGAAATTGGGTTGGGCCTCCATTGGGCTTAAGTATCCAAGCTTAGCCCAAAGCTTATACTTAAGTCCAATAATAATAATATATTCCACTAAAATATTATTACTGCACTACCGTACCAATCCCAAAATTACGTTTTGGGCTCCTTCTTATTATGAGCCCGTTAGTCTCCCCATGTTTAAGATATACAATGTCCATTAATTAATTTAAGTTACTGACAACTCAATTAATTAATATCTCATCCAAGAGTAGTACCACTCAACCTCATTATCATGCCGGAATAAATTCCACCTGCAGGGTTTACATGATAATCCTTATGAGCTCCTCAAGGGGACATCATCAACCTATGACGGACACGGATTCCTTCTACAATCAACAGCACACCATAGATACAGCACTATTTCCCAACTCACCGAGTTTATTGATTTAATTGCATCTAAATCTCACCCATTGATGAATCAAAGAAATATATACTGCCCTACGTGTCGAGGTTATTGTATAGGGATTAAGAGCACGAACATCCATAATAACAGAGATCAAGTTCTTCTATAAGTCAGTATAAGTTGAACGATCTCAGGTGGTCCTGCTCAATACACATAAGTGCACTAGAGTGATTCTATAGCCAAGACAAGCTAATACCAAACCACACTACAACCATCCCGATAGAGAGTCCCCGTCTATCTCGGTTGTGAGCATCTGTTTATACTTTATAAGGAAACCGATAATATGATCTTCCGCGTGTTGTCGCACAACATATTATCTACAGTATAAAGTAAGTGGACTATTGCATCATGCATATAAATAAATTATAAGACGCAATCATTTGATCATATGATTCTTATTTCAAATTAATTGTTTAAACATTGTTCATACAAAAACCTAGACTTTTAGTATACAATCCAACAATCTCCCACTTATACTAAAAGGCTATGCTGTCATGTCTTCTACCATACATCTGATTTCCACTCCCACTACTCGACCATTAAAAGCTCTCGCCTTAAGGTCATTGTTAATGGATTTACTAGGTTATCATCCGATGCAATCTAGGTGACAACAACCTTTCCCTCATCATACGATTTCTCGTAACAGGTGGTACTCGCGCTCCATGTGTTTAATTGCCTTATGGACTTGTGATTCCTTCAAGTTTGCAACTGCACCAATATCATCAATATAAATTTTGATATCCTTGGGCAAACTTAGAAACTCTACAAAGTCCATCATGAAGTTTCTAGAGTCATACAGATACATTGGTTGCCTCATAGGCTCCAATTTATCATCTTTCCATATGGAGTCCGAAGTCTGAAATATATTTCTATATAACACTCCTCCACATTATGACTCAACTTCCTAAAATTAAACACATAACCTTGAGGTGGATTTACTGCCGTCCAATCTGACTAAAAAATCTGAATCTACGTAATCCACAAGAAGCAGTGAATCTGCCCAGTAAGCTTACATATAATTTCCAGTCCTTCTCAGGCACTTCATATATGTCTTACCACAGTTCATCATTCTTGTTCCGGGTTACGTTGATACCCACTGTTCATGCGTTTAGCAAAACAGATATCCAATCTCGTGCATAGCATTCCTTAGATCAAGCTTCCTTATTCGCCGAAGCATAAGGAACTGCTTTCATCTCCTTTATCTTCTTTTGTGTCTCAAGACACATTTCCTTAGATAAAGTAACATGCTAAAACAAGTAGGGATCGTATTATTTCATGAAGCTTGAGATAAGCATAACATCCATTTCTTGTGATCCGTATTACCGTGATCAAAAGGATATTTTTGCTCCTCTTAAGTCCTTCATCTTATACCGCTTTATTAACCATACCCCATACGCCCGATAATACTCTTTCATTGTCTCCAATGAGCAAGATAATATCTATGTATAGTACAAGTAATACCACCACGTTTCCATCACTCTTTTCAATACACAAGACACATCCGCGCATTGAATAAATCCATATCTTTGGATTTCCTCATCAAAACGGATGCATCATGATCTTGAAGCTTGCTTTAGTCCATCGATGGACACTTTTAAGCTTCCTATCACAATGCTCTTAGCCCTTTGCAATGAATCACTCTGGTTGCTTCACATAGATGTTTTCCTCAAGACTTCCAATTAGGAAAGTTGTCTTGACATCTATTTGCTATCCCTCATATTTCATATGAGTAGCAACATATAAAAGAATCCGGATCAATATAGGCACAGCTACTGGCGAACAGGTTTTCTCATAATCGAACCCTTTCTTTCTGAGTATACCTTTTCCCAACAAGCTTTACTTCCAAGGTTTTCACCTTACCGTATGATCCTCTTTTATTTTGTATGACCACTTCCAATGGTTTTCACACCATCCGTGGATCTACAATCATCCAGATCTTATTTAGAATCTATTGATTCTATTTCAATATTTATTGCATTTTGTTAAGATTTCGCATTTCTATCTTGTAGTTCTTCGTCGTATCTGTGGGTCCATTCCATGTTTACTAGGGACCAAGCCTCACGACTTTCCCAAAACATATATCTATCAGGTTTTAGAACAACCTTCCCACTACGAGAAGACACTACACGCAATTGTGTATCAGATGTGACACGCGTCGCAGTTTACCTTGTGGTATATCCTCTTGTACACTTGGTACTAATACTTTGTGTTTTCCTCTCACTTCCTTTAGAACAACTTATACATGGGTATTTGATTTATTACATAGTTCTTTTTCCAAAAATCTAGTGTTTATGTTAACAATCACTCTTCGATCTTGTAGACTAAATAAATCATCCTTCATTTTTCTAGGATATCCCACAAACAGAAAAACATTGTTACGAATTACTGTTCCTACGGCATATCCATAAAATGAATTTAGTAATTCCAAATAATTCATCATCTATCTAATCACTACCATAAGAGTGCTATACCTTCTATTCGTCACACCATTAAGGTGGAAAATTCATTTCCGAAGGTACCTTTCTCTTACTAGATTAGAAGACTCATTATTAATTACTATTTGTCGCATCCAGGGGATAAACATGATTTAAGAGTATACAAATTGTTCACCAACGTACCATAACAGATTACAACTCTATCCTTCATTATAATGACCATGTCATTTAAATGAAATGGAGTATCCATCTATTAATGCATAGAAACCGAAATCAAATTATTTCTATGAAAACGTACGTAAAGACAATTTCATAAAATCAAACGTTTATTCATATCGTAAGATAAATAAACAACTCCCACTGCAACAGCCACTACTCTCGTAGTATTATCCATGTATAAAATAATCTTACCCTCACTTAGTAATAAACATTTAGTGATTCCGGTATCTACACAATGTATCAGTAGATGCCATCACTAATCATGTTTAAACAACTAGTGAATAAGATATAAACCTTGTTCATATTATGATGAAAATGGCTTTCCTTTGCCACATGTTTTGTTAGAAGTTTCCCACCATATACATCCTCTTGTAATTCAGGTGAAACTTGCTCAAAACACCTAGGCAAATGATGGAGAGTAAATTGATATAGGTTTCCCCTTCAATTTCTACTTCAAGCTTTTCAATTCATTCATCAAGTCAACCATGACTTCTTGCCTTTTAACCTCACTCAAGTATCCGAAGAGTTTCATGAGACCATCATATTTCTATGAACCTCTCACCTCTCCACTAGAGACTTTAATAGGCATCATGAACATCCTTAAGGAAGAACACATTTTTATTTTATTAAGCAGTAAAATCAAAACCAAGATTCTTTTCTAATCATCTAATTTTGGACCAGTAAATATAATTTCTTTTAGTTAACAATAAGCGAGATAAAACCATTTGAAATTACAGAGAATCATAAATAAATATACCGATCAAATCTTCGAATTTTATCCTTTTATATTAATTCCCTCAAAATAATATAAAAATAAAATTCACCGACATCTCAAGCACCGTGAGTCTGCAAGCCACGTTAGTGTGGACGTTTACAAACCTAAACATTTACAAGAGAAGGTTATACCCATTAATTTCATTTGTCAACCTAACCTCATGACAAAATAATTAATAGTCGGTTCCTCTTTAGCCATGCAAATAAAAGCAGTGACTCCGTTGGGGAGGATACTAATTATTTACACCTAAGTGTACACCATTATTTGATCCCAAGTCCACTGCGCGAGCTTGTGTGCCTTACAGTTGGAGAAGTACACACGCGCTCGGATAGCTTCCTACAATCATCAATTATAAGTTTGTACCAGTGAGCCCCACATAAACTCATCCGTTAGGGAGGAAGGCCTATTGCCAACACGTAAGTTCATGTGCCACATTACAAACAATAATTATGTAATGAAGTCTGTACCAGTGATCCGTGAATAAACTCATCCGTTAGGGAGGAAGGCCTATTGCCAACACGCAAGTTTACTCACATCACTTACAAACCAATAATGGAGGCTGCGGGAATTTTTACCAATCCCCTCTCTCACTTAGTTATTTAAAACCGAGGGTTTTTACATGCATATAATATTCAGAATAATATACGCAATCCTAGCATGCTCCTATCACGGCACATAAGGCAGTAAATCCCAAAGAGTCATGCATACATATATAACAATAATCAATAATTAAATCAATCATTAACAGTTATATATCAGCGAATTCGATTGTTCGCCATCAGGCACGAATATCAGCAAAGACTTCCAAACTATCAAACTTTTGAAATTTCCAGATTGTCCAATTTTCGAAACCATCGATATCGACCGTCGATGTCGTCCAGATTATCAAAATCATCGATATCGACTAGATTATCAAATATTCGAAAAAAATCAAGATTATCAACATTCCAAAACTATCGATATCGATCGTCGATATCGTCTAGATTATCGAAATCATCGATATCGACGAGCAACCATATACAACAATAATAGATAATTAAATCAATTATGTCAGTTATATATTAGGAATTAATTCAACATCCATATATAACAATAATAGACAATTAATTATAGCAGTTATATATTAGGAATTAATTCGACATCCATATATGACAATAATAGATTATTAAATCAATTATAGCAGTCATATATTAGGAATTAATTCGACATCCATATATAACAATAATATACAATCTATTATGGCAGTTATATATTAGGAATTAGTTTTCCTAAAATTGGATGTCTTATCCAACACTCTAGCAATACATGCATATAATATACCAAATATAATACGCAATCTAGCATGCTTCTATATAAGACAATAAATCATAGAGATCAGGCATCCATATATATATAACAATAATAGACAATTAAATCAATTATGACAGTTATATATATTAGGAATAAAAACGCCTCTAAATTTTAATGTCTTGTCCGACACTCCTACTGTGGAATCGATGCCTTACGCAACAAGCAGGATTGCTTGTGCCCCAAGACGTCCATCGTCATATCCCACCATCAATCGTGTCAGGGAGCGCTCCAAGTGCCTTGACGAGCGCCCCTCGCCCGGACTGTCGCTCGTCCAAGGGCCTACTTGCATGGAATCAAGTTCAGCCCAACGCGCAACACCAAACTACACCAACTCTCGTTCGTAGTTCGAAACTGCAAAAATCTTAGAATCCAATCTCACCGTCCAGAAACTATAACTGTAAGTTCTGAACATGCTGTCCAAATTACAGGTCGATCAAACGGTTATTTTGAGAGAAACAGCTCTTTTCCCTCGACTGCGCAAAACAGAATCGGCCAAATATATGCTTCTGTTTTCAGCGTAATCCCAACAAGATAAAGCTCCAAATTCGATCTCCACCGTTCAGAATGTACATCCACAATATCCGAACGTGAGAACCAAATTACAGCTCGATCCAACGGTTAATTTCTGAGGAACGGCTCTTTTCCCTGGACTGCGCAAAACAGAATCGCCCAAATATCTGCTTCTGTTTTCAGCGTAATCCCAGAAAGACAAAGCTCCAAATTCGATCTCCACCGTTCAGAATGTACATCCACAAGATCTGAACGTACTGACCAAATTATAGCTCAATCCGACCGTTGAAACTCCGGTTATTGCCTCTGCAATATCACTGCGCTGGATTTTCTCTCAAAAACGTGATTCTATTTTTGCCCTCTTTTTCTTCCTTGCATGTGAAATTGACGAACAGCTTTCGTCGAATCCTCTCACACACAACCATGGACGAATTGATATGATACAGGGTATATATCACATAGGGATATTCATGGTTTGCGCAATAAAACCAAAACCCTAAACATGTGATCCTAATTCCGAAAAATTAATCACATAAACCCTAGCCTAACGTGTCACGCTTCACCACGAAACAAAAGCTCTGATACCAATTGTTGGCATTCGATCGTTTGGTTAACGTGACCAGTTAGGGTTCCATGTATTTCTAACAAGCAGCGGAAGCAAGTAAACATGAAACGCATTACCTTTCACCAAGGGTTGATGTAGAGGTTGAATTCTCGCTGGCAGACTGCGCAGTCCCACGAGAATAGCCATAAGTTCCTCTTCTGATGTCGGAATTGAGTGGTCTTCACGCTCAGACGATCCTCTCTTCGACGGCTTTCCGTCAGTATATAATACACCAAAATCGGAGAACTGTAAGATTTTATATGAATTTTGTAACATGACAAACTGCAGCAGCAAACGACCTTCCGGTCTTCTGCTGTATGTCCCAAGTCGATCTCGACGTCGTGTGGGCGACGATCTACGAGATCTCCTCAATCTGCTATCAACCCTAATCACACGTGAATAATGAATTAGATTAGGGTTCCAGATAAGCTGAGGTGACTTATATACATGGGCTACAGCAGGGACCAGGAGGAGAAATTGGGTTGGGCCTCCATTGGGCTTAAGTATCCAAGCTTAGCCCAAAGCTTATACTTAAGTCCAATAATAATAATATATTCCACTAAAATATTATTACTGCACTACCGTACCAATCCCAAAATTACGTTTTGGGCTCCTTCTTATTATGAGCCCGTTAGTCTCCCCATGTTTAAGATATACAATGTCCATTAATTAATTTAAGTTACTGACAACTCAATTAATTAATATCTCATCCAAGAGTAGTACCACTCAACCTCATTATCATGCCGGAATAAATTCCACCTGCAGGGTTTACATGATAATCCTTATGAGCTCCTCAAGGGGACATCATCAACCTATGACGGACACGGATTCCTTCTACAATCAACAGCACACCATAGATACAGCACTATTTCCCAACTCACCGAGTTTATTGATTTAATTGCATCTAAATCTCACCCATTGATGAATCAAAGAAATATATACTGCCCTACGTGTCGAGGTTATTGTATAGGGATTAAGAGCACGAACATCCATAATAACAGAGATCAAGTTCTTCTATAAGTCAGTATAAGTTGAACGATCTCAGGTGGTCCTGCTCAATACACATAAGTGCACTAGAGTGATTCTATAGCCAAGACAAGCTAATACCAAACCACACTACAACCATCCCGATAGAGAGTCCCCGTCTATCTCGGTTGTGAGCATCTGTTTATACTTTATAAGGAAACCGATAATATGATCTTCCGCGTGTTGTCGCACAACATATTATCTACAGTATAAAGTAAGTGGACTATTGCATCATGCATATAAATAAATTATAAGACGCAATCATTTGATCATATGATTCTTATTTCAAATTAATTGTTTAAACATTGTTCATACAAAAACCTAGACTTTTAGTATACAATCCAACAATTTCCTACACTATTATGCTTATTTCCTTCATCATGATGCATGTTTCCATCATCACAAAGCTAATTTCCTACATCATGATGCTCATTTCGTTCATCATGATGCGTAATTCCTTCATCATGATACTCATTTCCTGCGTCATGATGCATATTTTCTTCATGATGATGCTTATTTTCTTTATCATGATGCTCATTTCCTTCATTATGATGCATGTTTTCTTCTTCATGATGCTCATTTCTTCATCATGATTCATATTTCCTTTATAATGATGCTCTTTATGTACATCGTGATGCTCATTTCCTACATTATGATGCTCATTTCCTTCATCATGTTGCTCATTTTCACAATCGTGATGCTCATTTCCTTCTTCATGATGTGTATTTCCTTCATCATGATGCTTCTGATTTCCTATATCATAATGCTCATTTTCTTAATCTTGATTCTCATTTCTTACATCATGATTCTCATTTCCTCATTATGATGCGTAAATCCTTCATCATGATGCTCATTTCCTTCATCAAGATGCATATCTCCTTCGTCATGATGCTCATTTCCTAAATCATGATGCTCATTTCCTTCATTATGATGCATATTTCATTCATCATGATACTCATTTCCATCATCATGATGCATAAATCCTTCATCATGATGCCCATTTCGTTCATTGTTATGTATAATATCTTAGCCCAACTATATTTTTTTTAGAAAGCCCAAAACCTATTTATTTATTTTTATGGCCCAAAAGGCCAGTCCTATCTTAGCCCAACTAGATTTTTTTTTAGAAAGCCCAAACTTATTTATTTATTTATTTTGTGGCCCAAAGTTTCAGCCCACTTAAATGGCCCGATATATAATTATTAAGGCTAAAGTTAAAAAAAAAGAGAGAAGAACGGGAGAAGAAAAAACAAAAGAGGGGAAAGAAGAGAGAGAAGAGGAGAAATCCTTGTTGATCAAATTCTCCCTCACAACCCTCATCCTAGGTGGTTTCAAGGTTGTTTTGAGGTAAGTGGTGTGTGAATTAAGCTTCCTTCTTTCATGGTTTTGTAATTTTGTGGGGTTTTTCTTTTTGGTATGTGGGTAATTCGCAGACTGTTCAAACTGATTTTGACATAGCTATTGCCCTCAAAGGTTTGCAAACTTAATTTCTGTACGTAGCTGAACTCGTTAGCTTTCCATAGCCACTTGAAACGCCTCAATCCGATTATTCTACAATTAGTTATGATTTTTCTCGTAAACTGCCGCTAGCTGGAAAATTTCAGAATTTTTATGTCGAATTCAAACTTATTTTCTATCGTTTCGTTTAGTTAATGTATTGAAATAGGTTATGTGGGATGGGGAATTGATGTTAAGGAGTTACATGCCATTTTTATTTAATATCGACTCGTTCAAACTCGATTAGGATTTGTTTTTAGCAGTGAAAGGGATGTTACTGCTAATAGTTAGTTATATTTGATTTGTCTTTAATTGCTCATCTCCTTTCTAGATAAAGAACCATCGACGAAGGGCAAGGGACCGAATTCAGATTTTGAAGAGAGTTAATCACTTCCTTGTGAGTTGATAATTCGGGAACGCCTTCTCTTGTGGGAAGTGTGGACCCTCGATAAATGTGCATATATTTTAGTTTTAGTTAATTGATAAGAAAATTATTTGGTATTGTGTTATGTGGTAAAGAGCCTGATTGGCTCGATTGCTCTGGTTAGAGTCCTGTTAGCCATTTTATAAGTATTATTGATTTTAACTTATGTTGAAGAGCCTTGCCGGCTCGATATCTAATGGCATTTATTGTGAATTATTTGAGAATTGATTTCTGGTTATTCTTGTGTGCCAAATAAGACTCTAACTTGAGTCGTTATTCATCTTATGATGCATATGCATATGTATGCCTGGTACCAAGGTTAAGTAGCCCGAATTGGTCACGGTTCGGGTGAGTTGGAGCGACAATGATTAAGTAGCCCGAATTATCGCGGTTCGGGTGAGTTGGAGTGACAACCAAGTTGCCCATTGCTTGGCAAACCCGGGTGATTTAGATCTAACGGGGCACCTATCCATTTGCCAAATACTGATACTCTGGAGGGTGATCGTTAGATGGATCAGTCTAGTATAGGCTCAGTCAACGTCACCAGTGTGGGACATGCATGTCATATATGTTTATATGTTTGATCATTTCAAGTATTAACGTCGATATTGAATTGTGAACTTTAGCACTTGGCGTGTTGAGAAAGAATATTAATGTGCATTTTATCTAGAGTAACGGTGACGGGCTTGGATTGTCTCTCGACGGAGAGCTCAATTCGAGGAGGATATTGACTACCCACGCGTCTTTTATGTGATAACATGTTGTTTGAACTAATTGTGTTATTCGTAAATGTACACTAAGGTTTTTATTGTTGGCAATTGGATCTTATGGTGAACACGATTCGAAAAGAAAACAAGTAATTATACAGCGGAAGCAATTAAATCTTGTTTACCGTACTTCTGGATTGATGTAGAGGATGAACCGTTGCAGAGAACCACCTCTCAATCTTCTGCAGTATGTCCCAAGTTGAATCCTGCTGTTGTGTGGGCAACAATCCGCAGGATTCTCTCAATCTGCTCCTGTTCTTTCTAACTGTCAAATGAGGCACTGACTTAGGGTTAACAGGAACTGAGATAACTTATTTATAAGGGCTACTGCAGGGACCAGGAGGAGAAATTGGGCTGGGCCTCAATTGAATTTAATTAACCAAGCTTAGCCCAAAGCTTTTAATTAAATCCAATAATAATAATATAGTCCACTAAAATATTATTACTGCACTACCCGTCCAATCCCAAAATCATGTTCTGGGCTCCTTCTTATTATAAGCCCGATAGTCTCCCCATGTTTAAGATATTCAATGTCCATTAATTAATTAAGTTACTGACAACTCTAATTAATTAATATCTCGTCCGAGAGTAGTACCACTCAACCTTTTTATCATGCCGGAAATTAATCCACTTGCAAGATTTACATGATAAACCTTATGAGCTCCTCAAGGGGACATCATCAACCTATGACGGACATGGATTCCTTCTACAATCAACAGCACACCATAGATACAGCACTACTTCCCAACTCACCGAGTTTGTTGATTTAATACTTATAAATCTCACCCATTGATGAATCAAAGAAATACATAATGTCCTACGTGTCGAGGTTATTGTATAGGGATTAAGAGCACGAACTTCCATAATAACAGAGATCAAGTTCTACTATATAGTCAGTATAAGACGAACGATCTCAAGCAGTCCTACTCAATACACACAAGTGCACTAATGTGATTCTATAGCCAAGACAAGCTAATACCAAACCACACTACAACCATACCGATAGAGAGTCCCCGTCTATCTCGGTTGTGAGCATCTGTTTATACTTTATAAGGAAACCGATAATATGATCTTCCGCGTGTTGTCGCACAACATATTATCTACAGTATAAAGTAAATGGACTATTGCATTATGCATATAAAATAAATTATAAGATGCAATCATTTGATCAATAATTCTCATTTCAAATATTGTTATGACATTGTTCATACTAAAGCTAGACTTTTAGTATACAATCCAACATTTATTTTCATTAATATTTATACTGAGTGAGAAATAGTTATTGTGGGACGAAATGTTAGATTTTATATTATGAACCACGAGTGGGAATACATGCTTCGCATAAGGGTCGGGGTGACCGGCTTATCACCTCACTGAGCTAGTGGTTTTGCTCACCCCCATCATTCTTTCCTTTTCAGGCTGTTGATATCGTTTTGGTTGGAGGTTTGCCTATCATTTGCTCGTCATCCAATCAGTGTTTTGGGTACTTTCTCTTTTATGTAAATTGACGGATTTGTTGGCGAGATTGTATAGTTTATATTTGGTGACCCTTTGATGTTCTTTTTGTACCTTCGCGATGTTATATCGTTCATGTATATTTTCTTTAAACTAA
This sequence comes from Pogostemon cablin, assembly GCA_023678885.1. Lineage (NCBI taxonomy): Eukaryota > Viridiplantae > Streptophyta > Magnoliopsida > Lamiales > Lamiaceae > Pogostemon > Pogostemon cablin. Next base: position 20,369,390 of record CM042981.1, read on the forward strand.
GTTACATCGTTGTATTTTGTACCTTTGTAAATCCTTGTTGATACTTTATGAGATGAGGTCCTCAGATTGTACCCGTTGTTATCAGTTGTTCAGTTCTACATGTACTTGATAGCAAGCCTTACGTTTTCTATAAACTTTGTGGAGTGGAGTGCACCCATTCCGCGAAATTTATGGTTAACGTGGCGGTTGTCGCGTTCTGTCTGGGGTCGGGGCACGACATTATGCATATTTTCTTTATTATGATGCTCATTTCCTACATCATGATGCTCATTTCTTTCATCGTGATGCTTAATTCTGACGTCATTATGGTCATTTCCTACATCCTGATGCTTATTTCAATAATCATGATGCATAAGCTCTTCATCGTGACACTTATTTCCCCATCATGATACTCCTTTCCATTATCATGATGCTTGTTTCCTTCATCATGATTCTATTTTTCTTCATCACGATGCATATTTCCTTCATCATGATGATAATTTCCTACTTCATTATGGCCATTTCCTTCATCGTGATTCAAATTTCCTTCATCATGATGTGTATTTCCATCATAATGATGGTAATTTCCTACACTATTATGCTTATTTTCTTCATCATGATGCATGTTTCCATCATCACAATACTAATTTCCTACATCATGATGCTCATTTCGTTCATCATGATGCATAGTTCATTCATCATGATACTCATTTCCTACGTCATGATGCATATTTGCTTCATGATAATGCTCATTTTCTTTATCATGATGCTCATTTCCTTCATTATGATGCGTGTTTTCTTCTTCATGATGCTCATTTTGTCACGCCCCAACCCGCAGGCGGAACGCGACAACCGCCACGTTAACCATAAATTTCGTGAAATGGGTGCACTCCACTCCACAAAGTTTATAGAAAACGTAAGGCTTGCTATCAAGTACCTGTAGAATTGAACAGCTGATAACTACGGGTACAACCCAAGGACATCATTACATAAAGTATCAACAAGGATTTACAAAGGTACAAAATACCACGATATAACTTAGTTTGAAGAAAATATACATGAGCGATATAACATCGCGAAAGTACAAAAAGAACATCAAGGGGGATCACAAAATATAAAATATACAAACTCGCCAATGGATCCGTCAATTTACATAAAAGAGAAAGTACCCAAAACCCCGATCGAATGATGAGCAAACGATAGGCAAACCTCCAACCAAAACGATATCAATAGCCTGAAAAGGAAGGAAATGATGGGGGTGAGCAAAACCACTAGCTCAGTGAGGTTATAAGCCGGTCACCCCAACCCTTATACGAAGCATGTACTCCCACTCGCGGTTCATAACATAAAATCCAATATTTCGTTCCACATCAATTATTATGTTTACTTAATATACAACTTAACAAAAATACAACCTATGAATGCATTTACAAATACACAATTAGTTCAAACAAGATGTTATCACATAAAAGACGCGTGGGTAGCCAATATCCTCCTCAAACTGATCTCTCCGTCGAGAGTCAGTCCGAGCCCGTCACCGTTACTCTAGATAAAATGCACATTAATGTTCTTTCTCAACATGCCAAATGCTAAAGTTCACAATTCAATATCGATGTGAATACTTGAAATGAAAATATATAAACATATATGACATGCATGTCCACACCGGTGACGTTGGCTGAGCCTACAATAGACTGATTCATCTAACGATCACCTTCCAAAGTATGAGTATTTGGCAAATGGACAGGTGCCCCGTTAGATCTAACTCACCCGGGTTTGCCAAGCCATGGGCAACTTGTTTGTCACTCTAACTCACCCGAACCGCGACAATTCGGGCTACTTAATCAATGTCGCTCCAACTCACCCGAACCGTGACCAATTCGGGCTACTTAACCTTGGTACCAGGTATACATATGCATATGCATCATAAGATGAATAACGACTCAAGTTAGAGTCTAAATGGCACACATGAATAACCAGAAATCAATCTGCAAATAATTCGCAATAAAGACTATCAAATATCGAGCCGGCAAGGCTCTTCAACATAAGTTAAAAATCAACAATACCCATATGAAATAATATAAGATAATCAATGGACCATCTTAGGCCAATCAGGCTCTAACTAGAACAATCGAGCCAATCAGACTCTTTACCACATAACACACTACCAAAATAATTTTGTTATCAATTAACTAAAAATAAAATGAATGCAAATTTAACGAGGGTCCACACTTCCCACAAGAGAAGGCGTTCCCGAATTATCAACTCACAAGGAAGTGATTAACTCTCTCCGGAGTCTGAAGTAGGTCCTTTGCCCTTCGTCGATGGTTCTTTACCTAGAAAGGAGATGAGCAATTAAAGACAAATCAAATATAACTAACTATTAGCAGTAACATCGTCTTTCATTGTCAAAATAAATCTTAATCGAGCTTGAGCGAGTCGATATTAAATAAGAACAGCCCGTATCTCCTCAACATCATCTCCCAATCTCACATAACCCGTTTCAGATCATTTCTTAAACAAAACGATAGGAAGTAAATTTGAATTCGACATAACTATTCTGAAATTTTCCAGCTAGCGGCAGTTTACAAGAAAAATCATAACTAATTGTAGAAAAATCGAATCATGGTGTTTCAAGTGGCTACAGAAAGCTAACACGTTCAGCTACATACAGAAATTGAGTTTGTAAACTTCTGAGGTCAGTAGCTATGTCAAAATCAGTTCGAACAGCAGCTGCGAATTACCTAGCAGCAGTTTACGAGAAAAATCATAACTAATTGTAGAAAAATCGGATGGAGGCGTTTCAGGTGGCTACGGAAAGCTAACGAGTTCAGCTACGTATAGAAATTAAGTTTACAAATTTCAGAGATCAATAGCTATGTCGAAAGTAGTTCGAACAGTAGCTACGAATTTCCTCATATAAGGAAGAAAACCCAACAAAATCACAAAATCTTGGAGAAAGGAAGCTTAATTAACCTATTACTTACCTCAAAACAACTTAGAAACCACCTAGGATGAGGGTTGTAAGGGAGAATTTGATCAACAAGGGTTTCTCCTCTTCACTCTCTTCTTTCCCCTCTTTTGTTCTTCTCACTTTTCTTCTCCCGTACTCTTCTTTCTTTCTTTTCTTTTTTTTATATGTGTTGAGGCTATTAGAATGGGCTGGGCTTATTTCCATGTTATTCCATTTAAGTGGGCTGGACTTGGGCCAAATAAATAAATAAATAGGTTTTGGGCTCTAAAAACAAATCTAGGTCAACTTGGGCCAAAAATAAATAAATAGGTTTTGGGCTTTAAAAACAAATCTAGGTCAACTTGGGCCAAAAATAAATAAATAGGTTTTGGGCTTTCTAAAAAAAATAATCTAGTTAGGCTAAGATATTATAAAGTATCCCCTCCTCTAAAAAGTTTCGTCCTCGAAACGTAAACGTACCTAGAGATGAAAAGAGATGTGGATGTTGTTGACGCATGACTAACTCTGGTTCCCACGTTTCTTCTTCAATTCGATCACTTCTCCATAGAACTCTCACCATAGGAATGGATTTATTACGAAGCATTTTCTCTCGGCGATCTACAATTTGAACAGGTTGTACTTCGTACGATAGATTCTCCTTTAATACAACTGGGGGATATTCGAGTACGTGCGAAGGATCGGGTTCATATTTTCTAAGCATAGAGACATGGAAAATATCGTGAATCTTTGACAATTCGGATGGTAGCTCAAGTCGATACGCGACACGACCAATCCTTTGCACGATCGTAAACGGGCCAATATACCTTGGACTTAACTTTCCTCGACGGCGAAATCGTAACACGCCCTTCCACGGAGAAACTTTTAGAAAAACTTTATCTCCTTCATTAAACTCCAAATCGCGCCTCCTATTATCTGCGTAGCTTTTTTGTCGATCTTGCGCTGCCTTAAGTCTGTCTCGAATAAGTTGTATTTTTTCCTTTGCATCTTCGATAAGCTCTACTTGTTCGATTTGTCTCTCGCCAACCTCATCCCAAAAGAGCGGTGTTCGACACTTTCGGCCATATAGAGCTTCGTACGGGGGCATTCCAATGCTTGAATGATAACTGTTGTTATAAGCGAACTCCACCAAAGTCACGTACTTATCCCAGCTACCTCCTAAATTCAACACCACTGCACGTAACATGTCTTCTAGTGTCTGTATAGTTCTCTCTGACTGTCCATCAGTCTGTGGATGAAACGAGGTACTGAATAGTAATTTTGTACCTAGCGCTTTCTGCAGACTAGGCCAAAAACGGGAAGTGAATCTTGGATCACGATCAGATATGATTGACACTGGTACTCCGTGCAATCTCACGATCTCATCGACATATAACTTGGCAAGTTTCTCTAAAGATTCGTTGGTATGCACTGGAAGGAAATGTGCCGATTTCGTCAGATGATCGACAATGACCCAGATTGAGTCATGACCCTTTTGGGTTCGAGGTAAACCGGAAACAAAATCCATCGTGATGTTCTCCCATTTCCACTCAGGAATAGGTAGTGGTTGAAGCATGCCGGCTGGTTTTTGGTGTTCCGCTTTAATCTGTTGGCATGATAAGCACTTTGATACAAATTCAGCAATGTCTCGTTTCATACCTGGCCACCAATAATGCTCCCGAAGTGTTCTGTACATTTTGGTACTACCAGGATGCATAGCATAGGCTGAAGAATGGGCTTCCTCAAGAATAGCTCTACGAACATCAAGTTCTGATGGAACACAAACACGATTTTTAAAAGTAAGGAGTCCGTCATCCCGAATTTGAAATTCTGGTTCTTTTCCTTGATTTAACTTCACCATCTTTTGTTGTAAATGAACATCGTGTGATTGTCTTTCTCGAATTTGCTCGAACAAGGTAGGTCTAACCTCAAATTTGGCAATTAAGGCGTAATCATTAGACTTTTTCACAATCGAGCGAAATGTGTAAAGATTTAAATTGCTCCAACATAGGAAGATAAAAAGATTGAATCGAAGCAAGTGAGGTAGAAGACTTTCTACTCAGAGCATCTGCAACAACGTTCGCCTTGCCAGGGTGATAATCAATGACTAAGTCATAGTCACTAATCAACTCCATCCATCGTCTTTGCCTGAGGTTGAGCTCCTTTTGCGTGGTGATATACTTTAAGCTCTTGTGATCAGTGAAAACCCGACAAGTTACACCATATAGATAGTGTCTCCAGATCTTCAATGCAAACACGATTGCAGCCAACTCTAAATCGTGTGTAGGATAATTTTCTTCGTTCTTCTTCAATTGCCTTGAAGCGTAGGCAATAACCTTTCCTTCTTGCATGAGAACGCATCCTAATCCTTGTCTCGAGGCGTCGCTATAAATGGTAAATTCTCCAATTGCTGGGTCTGGCAAAGCAAGAATAGGAGCTGAAACAAATCGTCTTTTCAATTCTTGAAATGCTTCCTCGCATTCTTCACTCCATTCAAATTTTACCCCTTTCCGAGTCAATTTAGTCAAAGATGAAGCCAACAATGAAAAGTCTTTGACAAACCGTCGATAATATCCAGCTAATCCCAGAAAACTACGAATCTCTGTCACGTTCTTTGGATGCTCCCAATCTAGTATAGCTTGAATCTTCACTGGATCGACGTAGATTCCTTCTTTAGAAATGTGATGACCCAAAAAGCTTACCTCACGAAGCCAAAATTCACACTTCGAAAATTTAGCATAAAGCTGATTTTCTCTAAGAATGTTCAGAGCAATTCTTAGATGATGAGAATGCTCTTCATCTGATTTAGAATAAATAAGAATGTCATCAATGAAAATGATGACAAACATATCTAAATACGGCCGAAAGACCTGATTCATAAGATCCATAAAAGCTGCAGGAGCATTTGTGAGTCCAAAAGGCATAACACAGAATTCAAAATGACCATATCTGGTACGAAAAGCAGACTTAGGGATATCAGATTCCCTAATCCTGAGTTGGTGATAACCAGATCGCAAATCAATTTTTGAGAACACAGTTGCTCCTTGCAATTGATCAAATAGATCATCGATTCTCGGAAGAGGATATTTGTTCTTGATTGTCACCTTGTTCAATTGACGGTAGTCGACACATAGGCGAAATGATCCATCTTTCTTCTTGACAAAAAGAACTGGAGCACCCCAAGGAGATGTGCTAGGTCGTATGAATCCCTTCTCCAATAATTCTCCAAGTTGTTTCTGGAGTTCCTTAAGCTCAGCTGGCGACATTCGATATGGAGTAATCGATATAGGTGTGATTCCAGGAAGTACATCAATGGAAAAATCAATCTCTCGATTCGGAGGCTGTCCTGGTAAGTCTTCGGGAAAGACATCAGGAAATTCATTCACGATCGGGATGTCATCTAGTTTAGTCTCAGAAAGAGAAGTATCGACAACAAATGCCAAGAATGCCTCACAACCCTTACGTATTAATTTATGCACAGTCAACATTGAAATAAAAGAGAGGGATCTCGTTTGAAGTTCACCTTCAAAAACAAGTTCTGAGAATCCTGGTCTACGAAAAATAACAAGTTTCTTGTGGCAGTCGAGAATTGCATAATGCGAAGAAAGCCAATCCATGCCAAGAATAACATCGAGATCAATCAAAGGCAATGGTATCAATTCAGCCTCTAGAATGACATCTTTGATCTTCAATGGACAACCAAGGAATACCGAATCACGAATTAGACGCTCTCCAAGAGGGGTATGAACTATGATTCCAGGTGACAAATGAGAGATAGGATAATCTAAGATCGCAGCAAGATCATCCCGAATATAAGATCTATCAGAACCTGGGTCAAATAAAGTGTAGACCTGATGGTCTCCCACAAACACATGGCCTAAAGAAGCAATATTAGGTGAGATTGTGATTTAAAAATTCGGAAAGATAAAATTTCTTACGAATGTTTTATTTGTAATCAAGTGGCATAACAAGGCGGGGTTAGATCTAACATGTGAAAATACTCGGATTATAAATTACCTGTCACAACCTTCGGATCTGAGCGAGCCTCTTCCTGGGAAATATGAAATACTCTAGTTTGATTCCTTCCTTGCATAGGTGATCGAGTACTAGGGCCGCTTGAGGCTTCAGGCACTCTGGTAGCTGCAGATCGAGTATCTCTGGGTGTAGAATATGTTAGTCTACCACGAGGCTGACCAGAACTCTGACTACTCGCTCCCATAAGTTGAGGACAAGAACTTCGCATATGGCCCGGCTGTCGACACTGAAAACATACTTGAGGAGCCTTACAAGGGCCGTCATGATACTTTAAGCAATTCTGGCACTTGCGATTTTCACCAACCGATCCCGAGACATTGCTCCCGCCTCTACTAAACTGCTCCCGAGGTTGAGGAAAACTAATAGACACTGAACTTGGTGCGCCACGCGAAGATCCCACACCCCTATACACCTTCGATGCATTTCCTGGAAATGCGCTCCCTTGCCTTTTCTTTTGAGATCGTTCTGCAAGCTTATATCTCGCCTGAACTAAACTTTCTACCCTCAGGGCTTCTTCTACAAGCTCGTCAAGACTTTCGTACTTGTCTCCGGACTTGATGCGATCTCGAATATTTAGATTAAGACCATCTTCAAATCTCTTGCATAAGTCTCTCGTCGTATATGACTCAGGAGCGAATTCTCGCAATTCCAGAAATTTGCTTTCATACTCCACAACCGACATAGTGCCTTGAAAGAGGTTGAAGAACTCCTTTCTCTTCTGATCCTTGATGTACTGAGAGAAGTATCGATCTTTGAATTGTTCCACAAAGATAGCCCACGTAATAGTAACCGAAGATGTCTCTTTTAGATTATGCCACCATCGTCGTGCGTCTGGGCCTAACAGCTTGGTCGCAATGACCACACGATAACATTCTTCAATCATCAAAGTGTCAAAGGTCTCTGTAATCTCCTTTATCCATGCCCCCGCTTTAGAAGCATCTCTTGTACCGTCAAATTTTGAAGTCCCCATGTTTTCAACTGCTTTCACCAAATCAGGTATAAAAAGTGCACCTCGAGAAGTAGTACCTACTAAAGCCATTTCTGGAGTAGAAACTGGTACATGAGATGTAGGTTGAATTGGTTCATTAGCACGAAGAACATCCTCAGTGACAGTTGTAGTGGTAGGAGTCGTCGTAGGTGGTGGAACACCATGTACTCGGATGTGATCATAATACAACTGGTACTGCTCTGGGGTCATCATGTGCTCAACACGCAACTGGGCCCGTGGTTGCTCTACCTGGGTAACTGGCACCCTATGATCAGAATTGATAGGGTCTGTAAATGTCGGATGAACAACATGATCAGAAGAAACATGTCCTCGAGGTCCACGAGGAACAGAAGAGAGTAGAGGACTCGGAGGATCACGAGGAACATGTCCTCGACCTCGACCTCGACGACGAACTGGAGGTGCCATAATGACTGAAAGAAAGAAGGGAAAAAAAATGCAAGGTCAACATTAAGGTAATACGATACCTTAGGATGACATAGAAACAAAATTGGATCCATTAGCTCGACTCAAAAAGAATGAGAATCATATAACCAGGCTCTGATACCAAGAAAGTTGTCACGCCCCAACCCGCAGGCGGAACGCGACAACCGCCACGTTAACCATAAATTTCGTGAAATGGGTGCACTCCACTCCACAAAGTTTATAGAAAACGTAAGGCTTGCTATCAAGTACCTGTAGAATTGAACAGCTGATAACTACGGGTACAACCCAAGGACATCATTACATAAAGTATCAACAAGGATTTACAAAGGTACAAAATACCACGATGTAACTTAGTTTGAAGAAAATATACATGAGCGATATAACATCGCGAAAGTACAAAAAGAACATCAAGGGGGATCACAAAATATAAAATATACAAACTCGCCAATGGATCCGTCAATTTACATAAAAGAGAAAGTACCCAAAACCCCGATCGAATGATGAGCAAACGATAGGCAAACCTCCAACCAAAACGATATCAATAGCCTGAAAAGGAAGGAAATGATGGGGGTGAGCAAAACCACTAGCTCAGTGAGGTGATAAGCCGGTCACCCCAACCCTTATACGAAGCATGTACTCCCACTCGCGGTTCATAACATAAAATCCAATATTTCGTTCCACATCAATTATTATGTTTACTTAATATACAACTTAACAAAAATACAACCTATGAATGCATTTACAAATACACAATTAGTTCAAACAAGATGTTATCACATAAAAGACGCGTGGGTAGCCAATATCCTCCTCAAACTGATCTCTCCGTCGAGAGTCAGTCCGAGCCCGTCACCGTTACTCTAGATAAAATGCACCTTAATGTTCTTTCTCAACATGCCAAATGCTAAAGTTCACAATTCAATATCGATGTGAATACTTGAAATGAAAATATATAAACATATATGACATGCATGTCCACACCGGTGACGTTGGCTGAGCCTACAATAGACTGATTCATCTAACGATCACCTTCCAAAGTATGAGTATTTGACAAATGGATAGGTGCCCCGTTAGATCTAACTCACCCGGGTTTGCCAAGCCATGGGCAACTTGTTTGTCACTCTAACTCACCCGAACCGCGACAATTCGGGCTACTTAATCAATGTCGCTCCAACTCACCCGAACCGTGACCAATTCGGGCTACTTAACCTTGGTACCAGGTATACATATGCATATGCATCATAAGATGAATAACGACTCAAGTTAGAGTCTAAATGGCACACATGAATAACCAGAAATCAATCTGCAAATAATTCGCAATAAAGACTATCAAATATCGAGCCGGCAAGGCTCTTCAACATAAGTTAAAAATCAACAATACCCATATGAAATAATATAAGATAATCAATGGACCATCTTAGGCCAATCAGGCTCTAACTAGAACAATCGAGCCAATCAGACTCTTTACCACATAACACACTACCAAAATAATTTTGTTATCAATTAACTAAAAATAAAATGAATGCAAATTTAACGAGGGTCCACACTTCCCACAAGAGAAGGCGTTCCCGAATTATCAACTCACAAGGAAGTGATTAACTCTCTCCGGAGTCTGAAGTAGGTCCTTTGCCCTTCGTCGATGGTTCTTTACCTAGAAAGGAGATGAGCAATTAAAGACAAATCAAATATAACTAACTATTAGCAGTAACATCGTCTTTCATTGTCAAAATAAATCTTAATCGAGCTTGAGCGAGTCGATATTAAATAAGAACAGCCCGTATCTCCTCAACATCATCTCCCAATCTCACATAACCCGTTTCAGATCATTTCTTAAACAAAACGATAGGAAGTAAATTTGAATTCGACATAACTATTCTGAAATTTTCCAGCTAGCGGCAGTTTACAAGAAAAATCATAACTAATTGTATAAAAATCGAATCATGGTGTTTCAAGTGGCTACAGAAAGCTAACACATTCAGCTACATACAGAAATTGAGTTTGTAAACTTCTGAGGTCAGTAGCTATGTCAAAATCAGTTCGAACAGCAGCTGCGAATTACCTAGCAGCAGTTTACGAGAAAAATCATAACTAATTGTAGAAAAATCGGATGGAGGCGTTTCAGGTGGCTACGGAAAGCTAACGAGTTCAGCTACGTATAGAAATTAAGTTTACAAATTTCAGAGATCAATAGCTATGTCGAAAGTAGTTCGAACAGTAGCTACGAATTTCCTCATATAAGGAAGAAAACCCAACAAAATCACAAAATCTTGGAGAAAGGAAGCTTAATTAACCTATTACTTACCTCAAAACAACTTAGAAACCACCTAGGATGAGGGTTGTAAGGGAGAATTTGATCAACAAGGGTTTCTCCTCTTCACTCTCTTCTTTCCCCTCTTTTGTTCTTCTCACTTTTCTTCTCCTGTACTCTTCTTTCTTTCTTTTCTTTTTTTTATATGTGTTGAGGCTATTAGAATGGGCTGGGCTTATTTCCATGTTATTCCATTTAAGTGGGCTGGACTTGGGCCAAATAAATAAATAAATAGGTTTTGGGCTCTAAAAACAAATCTAGGTCAACTTGGGCCAAAAATAAATAAATAGGTTTTGGGCTTTAAAAACAAATCTAGGTCAACTTGGGCCAAAAATAAATAAATAGGTTTTGGGCTTTCTAAAAAAAATAATCTAGTTAGGCTAAGATATTATAAAGTATCCCCTCCTCTAAAAAGTTTCGTCCTCGAAACGTAAACGTACCTAGAGATGAAAAGAGATGTGGATGTTGTTGACGCATGACTAACTCTGGTTCCCACGTTTCTTCTTCAATTCGATCACTTCTCCATAGAACTCTCACCATAGGAATGGATTTATTACGAAGCATTTTCTCTCGGCGATCTACAATTTGAACAGGTTGTACTTCGTACGATAGATTCTCCTTTAATACAACTGGGGGATATTCGAGTACGTGCGAAGGATCGGGTTCATATTTTCTAAGCATAGAGACATGGAAAACATCGTGAATCTTTGACAATTCGGATGGTAGCTCAAGTCGATACGCGACACGACCAATCCTTTGCACGATCGTAAACGGGCCAATATACCTTGGACTTAACTTTCCTCGACGGCGAAATCGTAACACGCCCTTCCACGGAGAAACTTTTAGAAAAACTTTATCTCCTTCATTAAACTCCAAATCGCGCCTCCTATTATCTGCGTAGCTTTTTTGTCGATCTTGCGCTGCCTTAAGTCTGTCTCGAATAAGTTGTATTTTTTCCTTTGCATCTTCGATAAGCTCTACTTGTTCGATTTGTCTCTCGCCAACCTCATCCCAAAAGAGCGGTGTTCGACACTTTCGGCCATATAGAGCTTCGTACGGGGGCATTCCAATGCTTGAATGATAACTGTTGTTATAAGCGAACTCCACCAAAGTCACGTACTTATCCCAGCTACCTCCTAAATTCAACACCACTGCACGTAACATGTCTTCTAGTGTCTGTATAGTTCTCTCCGAAATTTATGGTTAACGTGGCGGTTGTCGCGTTCTGTCTGGGGTCGGGGCACGACATTATGCATATTTTCTTTATTATGATGCTCATTTCCTACATCATGATGCTCATTTCTTTCATCGTGATGCTTAATTCCGACGTCATTATGGTCATTTCCTACATCCTGATGCTTATTTCAATAATCATGATGCATAAGCTCTTCATCGTGACACTTATTTCCCCATCATGATACTCCTTTCCATTATCATGATGCTTGTTTCCTTCATCATGATTCTATTTTTCTTCATCACGATGCATATTTCCTTCATCATGATGATAATTTCCTACTTCATTATGGCCATTTCCTTCATCGTGATTCAAATTTCCTTCATCATGATGTGTATTTCCATCATAATGATGGTAATTTCCTACACTATTATGCTTATTTTCTTCATCATGATGCATGTTTCCTTCATCACAATACTAATTTCCTACATCATGATGCTCATTTCGTTCATCATGATGCATAGTTCATTCATCATGATACTCATTTCCTACGTCATGATGCATATTTGCTTCATGATAATGCTCATTTTCTTTATCATGATGCTCATTTCCTTCATTATGATGCGTGTTTTCTTCTTCATGATGCTCATTTCTTCATCATGATTCATATTTCCATCATGATTCTCATTTCCATCATTATGATGCGTAAATCCTTCATCATGATGCTCATTTCCTTCTTCAAGATGCATATCTCCTTCATCATGATGCTCATTTCCTACATCATGATGCTCATTTCCTTCATTAGGATGCATATTTCATTCATCATGATACTCATTTCCATAATCATGATGCTCATTTCCATCATCATGATGCATAAATCCTTCATCATGATGCCCATTTCATTCATCGTTATGCGTATTTTCTTTATTATGATGCTCATTTCCTACATCATGGTGCTCATCGTGATGCTTAATTCCAACGTCATTATGGTCATTTCCTACATCCTGATGCTCATTTCCATCATCATGATGCATATTCCTTTATTCATGATTCTCTTTCCTACACCATGATGCTTGTTTCCTTTTTCATGTTGCTCATTTCCTTCATCATGATGCCTATTTCCTTCATAATGTTGCTTATTTCCATCATCATGATTCTTTTTTCCTTCATCATGATGCAGAAATCCGTCAACATGATGCTCATTTCCTTCATCATGATGCTCATTTTCTACATCATGATGCTAATTTCCTTCACCATGATTCATATTTTCTTCATCATTATGCCCATTTCCTTCATTATGATGCTCATTTCATTCCTCATGATATATATTTCCATCGTTAAGATAATTATTTCCTACGTCATTATGGTCATTTCTTAATCATGATGCTCATTTCATTCATCTTGATGCATATTTCCTTCATCATGATGCTTATTCCCTAAATCATTACACATATTTCCTTAATCATGATGCTCATTTCTATCATCATGATGATCATTTCCTTCATCGTGATGCTCAATTCCTACATCATTATGCTCATTTCCTTCAAGTTTTCAACATCATGATGCTAATTTCTATCATCATGATGCCAATATACGTCATCATGATGCGTACTTTCTTCATCATAATGCTCTTTCCGTACATCATGATGCTCATTTCATTCATCATGATGCATATTTCCTTCATCGTAATGCTCATTTCCTACTTGATGATGCTCATTCCTTCATCGTGATGCTCATTTCCTTCATCATGATGCATATTTCCTTCATCATGATGATAATTTCCTACATTATTATGGCCATTTCCTTCATCATGATTCTCATTTCCTTCATTATGATGCGTATTTCCATCACAATGATGCTAATTTAATACACTCTTATGCGCATGTCCTTCATCAAGATGCATAATTCCATCATTGTAATGCTAATTTTCTACATCATGATGCTCATTTCATTCATCAAGATGCATAATTCCTTCATCATGATACTCATTTCCTATGTCATGATGCATATTTGCTTCACGATGATGCTCATTTTCTTTATCATGATGCTCATTTCCTTAATTGTGATGAATATTTTCTTCTTCATGATGCTCATTTCTTCATCATGATTCATATTTCCTTTATAATGATACTCTATCTACATCGTGATGCTCAATCCCAACATCATGATGCTCATTTTCTTCAAAATGATGCTCATTTTCACAATTGTGGTGCTCATTTCCTTCTTCATGATACGTATTTCCATCATCGTAATGCTCATTATCTTCATCATGATTCTCATTTCTTTCATCAAGATTCTCATTTCCATCATTATGATGCGTAAATCATTCATCATGATGCTTATTTCCTTCATCAAGATGCATATGTCCTTTGTCATGATCCTCATTTCCTACATCATGATGCTCATTTCCTTCATCAGGATGCATATTTCATTCATCAATATGCTCATTTCCTTAATCATGATGTTCATTTCCATCATCATGATCAATAAATCCTTCATCATGATGCTCATTTCGTTCATTGTTATTTTTTTCTTTATCATGATGCTCATTTCCTACATCATGATGCTCATTTCCTTCATTGTGATGATTAATTCTGACGTCATTATGGTCATTTCCTACATCCTGATGCTCATTTCCATCATGATGCATATTTCCTTACTCATGATTCTCTTTCCTACACCATGATGCTTATTTCCATCTTCATATTGCTCATTTACTTCAACATGATTTTTATTTCCTTCATCATGATCATGATGCTCATTTCCTACGTCATGATGCTTATTTCTTTCATCATTATGCCCATTTCCTTCACCATGATGCTCATTTCCTTACTAATGATGCTCATTTCCTTCATCATGATTTTTATTTCCATCATCATGATTATTATTTCCTTCATTATGATGCAGAAATCCTTTATCATGATGCTCATTTCCTTCATCGTGATGCTCATTTCCTACGTTATGATGCTCATTTCCTCATCATTATGCCCATTCCTTCACCATGTTGCTCATTTCCTTCCTCGTGATGTATATTTCCTTCATCAAGATAATTATTTCCTACGTCATTATGATCATTTCTTAATCATAATGCTCATTTCATCATCTTGATGCATATTTCCTTCATCATGATGCTCATTTCCTAAATCATTACACATATTTCCTTTATCATGATGCTCATTTCCATTATCATGATGATCAATTCCTTCATCGTGATGCTCAATTCCTACATCATTATGCTCATTTCCTTCATGTTCTCTTCATCATGATGCTAATTTCTATCATCAATATGCAAATAAACGTCATCATGATGCGTACTTCCTTCATCATAATGCTCTTTTCCGACATCATGATGCTCATTTCATTCATAATGATGCGTATTTTCTTTATCATGATGCTCATTTCCTACATCATTCTGCATATTTCCATCATCATGATGCTCATTCCAAACATCATGATGATCATTTCCTTCATAATGATGCTCATTTCCATCATCATGATGATTAATTCTAATGTGATTATGGCCATTTCCTTCATCATGATGCTTATTTCATTCATCATGATGCATATTTCCTTCATCGTAATGCTCATTTCCTACATGATGATGCTCATTTCCTTCATCGTGATGCATATTTTCTTCATAATGATGCTCATTTCATTCATCATGATGCTCATTTCCTTCGTTATGATGTATATTTCCTTAATCATGATGATTATTTTCTACGTCATTATGGTCATTTCCTTAATCATGATGCTCATATCATTCATCATTATGCTTATTTCCTTCATCATGATTCTCATTTCCCACATCATTATACATGTTTCCTTCATCATGATGCTCAGTTCCACCATCATGATGATCATTTTTTTCATCGTTATGCTCATTTCCTACATCATTATGCTCATTTCATTAATCAAGATGCATTTTTTCTTCATCATGATGCTCATAAACTTCATCATGATGCATTTCCTTCATCATGATGGGTATTTCCTACATAGTGAAGGACATTTCATTCATCATGATGGATATTTCCTTCATCATGATGCTTATTTCCTACATCATGCTGCATATTTACTTTATCATTATGCTCATTTACAACATCATGATGCTCATTTCCTTCATTATTACGTAAATTTTTATTTATAATGATACTAATTTCCATCATTATGATGCCATAAATCCTTAATCATGATGCTTATGTCGTTCATCGATATGCGCGTTTCCTTTATCATGATGATAATTTCCTACATCATGATGCTAATTTCCTTCATCATGATGATTAATTCCGATGTCATTATGGTCATTTCCTACATCATAATGCTTATTTCAATCATCTTGATGTATAAGTCCTTCATCGTGATGCTTATTTCCTTCGACATGATGCTCCTTTCCATCATCATGATAATTGTTTCCTTCATCATGATTCTCATTTCCTACATCATGATGCTCATTTCCATAATCATGATGTATATTTCCCTTCATCATGATGTTCATTACTTACATCACGATGCATATTTCCATCATCATGATGCTCATTTCCATCATCTTGATGATCATTTCCCTAAACATGATGCTCATTTCCTTCATCATGATAAATACTTTCTTCATCATGATAATTTTTTCCTACATCATGACGCTCATTTCCTTCATCATAATGCATATTTCTTTCATCATGATGATAATTTCCTACATCATTATGGCCATTTCCTTCATCATGATGTGTATTTCCATCATAATGATGCTAATTTCCTACACTATTATGCTCATTTCCTTTATCATGATGTATGTTTCCATCATCATAATGCTAATTTCATACATCATAATGCTAATTTTCTTTATCATGATGCTCATTTCCTTCATTATGATGCGTGTTTTCTTCTTCATGATGCTCATTTCTTCATCATGATTCAAATTTCCTTTATAATTATGATCTTTATCTTCATCATGTTGGTGATTCCCTACATCATGATGCTCATTTCCTTCATCATGATTCTCATTGTCACAATCTTGATGCTCATTTCCTTCTTCATGACGCGTATTTCCTTCATCATGATGCTTGTTTCCTATATCATAATGTTCATTTTCTTCATCATGGTTCTCATTTCTTTCATCAAGATTCTCATTCCCATCATTATGATGCATAAATCCATCATCAGGATGCTAATTTCCTTCATCAAGATGCATATGTCCTTCGTCATGATGCTCATTTCCTACATCATGATGCTCATTTCCATCATCATAATGCATATTTAATTCATTGTGATACTCATTTCCTTAATCATGATGCTCATTTACATCATCATGATACATAAATCCTACTTCATTATGCTCATTTGGTTCATCATTATGGGTATTTTCTTTATCATGTTGTTCATTTCCTACATCATGATGCTCATTTCCTTCATCGTTATGACTAATTCCGTCTTCATTATGGTCATTTCCTACATCCTGATGCTAATTTCCATCATCATGATGCATATTCCTTATTAATGATTCTCTTTGCTACACCATGATGCTTATTTCCTTCTTCATGTTGCTCATTTCATTCGTCATGTTGCATATTTCCTTCATCATGATGCTCATTTCCATCATCATGATCCTTATTTCCTTCATCATTTCCTACATCGTGATTAATATTTCCTTCTTCATTATGTCCATTTCCTTCATCATGATGCTCATTTCATTCCTCTTGATGCATATTTCCCTCATCATGATGCTCATTTCCTAAATCATTACTCATATTTCCTTCATCACGATGCTCATTTACATCATCAAGATGGTCATTTCCTTCATCGTGATGCTCAATTCCTACATCATTATGCTCATTTCCTTCGTCTTTTCTTCATCATGATGCTAATTTCTATCATCATGATGCCAATATACGTCACCGTGATGCGTACTTCATTTATCATGGTGCTCATTTCCTACATCATGCCACATATTTCCTTTATCATTATGCACATTTCCTTCATCATGATGAAAATTTTCATCATAATGATGCTCATTTACATCATCATGATGCTTTATTCCGATGTCATTATGGTCATTTCCTTCATCATGATGTTCATTTCATTAATCATGATGCATATTTCCTTCATCAAAATACTCATTTCCTACACAATGATACTCATTTCCATCATCATGATGTATATTTCCTTCATAATGATGATCATTACCTACGTCAATATGGTCATTTCCTTTATCATTATAATGTCTTGCCTCAACTTTTAAAAGCCCAAAATAATTTATTAATCTTTGGCCCAGACCTTATAATATATTAGCCCCAAACTAGAATTTGTTTTTAGAGCCAAAAATCTATTTAATTATTATTAGCCCAACTAGAATTTGCTTTTAGAACCCAAAATCTATATATTTATTTTTGGCCCAAAGTCTAACTCACTTAAATGGCTTAATCTATTAATAAGCCCAGCCCATACAACTCTCATTTTAGTTGGTGTATAGGTGTGTTAAGGTAAGTAATATGTCAATTAAGCTTCCTTTCTCCATGATTTTGTGATTTTGTTGGGTTTCTTCCTAGTAAAGGGAAATTCGTATGCTTCTGTTCCACCTACTTTCGACATAGCTATTGATCTTAGAAAGTTGCAAACTTAATTTCTATACGTAGCTGGAATCGTTATCTTTCCATAGCCAATTGAAACACCTCAATCCGATTTTTCTACAATTAGTTATGAATTTTTTCGTAAACTGCCTCTAGGTGATTCGCAGCCACTGTCCGAACGAATTTTGGCATATCTATTGCCCTCAGAAATTTAAAAACTCAATTTCTGTATGTAGCTGAGTTTGTTAGCTTTCCGTATCCACTAGAAATGCCTCAATCCGAGTTATATACAATTAGTTATGATTTTTTCGTGAACTGCCGCAGGCTGGAAAATTTCAGATTTTGTTATGTCAAATTCAAATTTATTTCCTATCATTTTATTTGAGAAATAATATGAACCGGGTTATGTGAGACTCGGTGTTGGTGTTGAGGAGTTACGAGCTGCCCTTTATTTAATATCAACTCCTATGTATATTGATTTGTATTCATTTGCTTATCTACTTTTTAGGTAAAGATCAATCATCGAAGGGCAAGGGAATAACTTTAGATTTCGGAGAGAGTTAATCATTTTCTTGTGAGTTGATAATTCGGGAATGCCTTCTCTTGTGGGAAGTGTGGACCCCTTGACAAGTTTCCATTCATTTTCTTTACTTACTTGATAAGAAAATTACTTGGTGATGTGTTATGTGGAAAAGAGGCTGATTGGCTCAATTGCTCTAGGTTGAGCCTGATTGGCATGATATGGTCCATTGACTATCTTATATTATTTCATATAGAGTCCTGTCAGCCATGTATTACGGGTATTATTTGTTTTAATTTATAGAGCCTTGCTGGCTCGATATATGATATCATTTGTTGTGAAGTATTTGAGGATTAATCTATTGATAATCTTGTGACTTGAGTTGTTATGCATTTGATGATTTATATGCATACCTGGTACCAAGGTTAAGTAGCCCGAATTGGTCACGGTTCGGGTGAGTTGGAGCGACATTGACTAAGTAGCCCGAATAGTCGCAGTTCGGGTGAGTTAGAGTGACAAACTAATTGTCCGTGGCTTGGCAAACTGGGTGAGTTAGATCTAATGAGACACCTGTCCCTTTGCCAAATATTTATACTCTGGAAGGTGATCGTTAGATGGATCAGCCTATTATAGGCTTAGTCAACGTCACCGGTGTGGGACACGCATGTTATATATGTTTACATGTTTTATCATTTCAAGGATCTCATTGATATTAAATTGTGGTACTTGGTATATGTTGAGAAAGAGCATTAACCTTCATTTTGTCTAGAGTAACGGTGATGGGCTCAGACTGACTCTCGACGGAGAGCTCAGTTCGAGGAATATATTGGCTACCCACGCGTCTTTTATGTGTTAACATGTTGTTTGAACTAAATGTGTTATTTTTTAAATGCGTATAGAGGTTTTATTTTCATTAATTTGTATATTGTGCAAGAAATACTTGATGTGGAACGCAAATGTTGGATTTTAGGTTATAAGTCATGAACGTGAGTACATACTTCATATAAGGGTTGGCGTGATCGTCTTATCACCTCACTGAGCTAGTGGTTTTGCTCACCCCCCACCATTCCTTTCCTTTTCAGGCGGTTGATATCTTTTGGTTGGAGGTTTGCCTATCTTTTGCTCGTCATCCGATCAGTGCTTGGGTACTCTTTTTTTTGTGTATAAATTGGCGGATCCATTGGCGAGATTGTATAGTTCATATCTGGTACCCCTTGATGTTTTTTTTACTTTCGCGATGTTATATCGCTTGTGTATATTTTCTTCAGACCGAGTTACATCATTGTATTTTGTTCCTTTGTAAATCTTTGGTGGTATGTTATGAAAATGATGTCCTCGGGTAGTACTAGTTATCATCAGTTGTTCTGTCCTACAGGTATTTGATAGCAAGCCTTACGTTTTCTATAAATTTTCGGAGTTGAGTGCACCCATTCTGTGAAATTTATGGTTAACGTGGCGGTTGTCGCGTTCTGTCTACGGTCGGGGCATGCTAATCATGATGCTCATTTCATTCATCATTATGCTTATTTCCTTCATCATGATGCTCATTTCCTACATCATTATACATGTTTCCTTCATCATGATGCTCATTTCCATCATCATGATGATCATTTTCTTCATCGTGATGCTCATTTCCTGCATCATTATGCTCATTTCCTTCATTATGATGCGTATTTCCTACATCATGATGGTCATTTCATTCATCATGATGGATATTTCCTTCATCATTGTGCTTTTTTCCTACATCATGCTGTCCTTCATCATTATGCGCATTTCCAACATAATGATGCTTAATTCCATCGTCATGTGCTTTTTATTTATAATGATACTCATTTCCATCATCCTGATTCTCATTTCCTACATCATGATGCTCATTTCCGTCATCAAGATGACTAATTCCAATGTCATTATGGTCATTTCCTACATCAAGATGATTATTTCAATCATCTTGATGCATATATCCTTCATCGCTATTCTTATTTTCTTCATCATCATGATTCTTATTTTCTTCATCATGATGCTCATTTCCAACATCATGATGCTCATTTCCTACATCATGATGCTCATTTCTTTCATCATGATGTTTATTTCGTATATCACGATGCATATTTCCATCATCATAATATTCATTTCCTTCATCATGATGCTCATTTCCTTCATCATGATGCACATTTCCTTTATTATGATGCTCATTCCTTCATCATGATGTATATTTCCTTTATCATGATGTTCTTTTCCTTCATCTTGATGTTCATTTCCATCATCATTATGCTCATTTCGTTCATGATTATGCGTATTTTCTTTATCATGATGCTCATTTCATACATCATGATGCTCATTTCCTTCATCCTTATGATTAATTCCGTCGTCATTATGGTCATTTTTCTGCATCCTGATGGTAATTTCCATCATCATGATGGATATTCCTTATTCATGTTTATCTTTCCTACACCATGATGCTTATTTCCTTCTTCATATTGTTCATTTCCTTCGTAATGTTGTAAATTTCCTTCATCATGATGCTCATTTCCATCATCATGATGCTTATTTCCTTCATCATGATGCAGAAATTCTTCATCATGATGCTCATTTCCTTCATTATGATGCTGATTTTCTACATCATGATGCTCATTTCCTACATCATGATACATATTTCCTTCATCATTATGCCCATTTCCTTAATCATGATGCTCATTTCCATCATCATGATGTATATTTCCTTCATCAACAAAATCATTATCTATGTCATTATGGTCATTTCTTAATCACGATGCTCATTTCATTCCTCTTGATGCATATTTCCTTCATCATGATGCTCATTTTCTAAATCATTACTCATATTTCCTTCATCACGATGCTCATTTCCATCATCAAGATGATCATTTCCTTCATCGTGATGCTCAATTCCTACATCATTATGCTCATTTCCATC
Organism: Pogostemon cablin; assembly: GCA_023678885.1. NCBI lineage: Eukaryota > Viridiplantae > Streptophyta > Magnoliopsida > Lamiales > Lamiaceae > Pogostemon > Pogostemon cablin. The sequence goes on from CM042981.1 coordinate 20,391,274, forward strand.
ATGTTTTCATCATCATGATGCTAATTTCTATCATCATGATGCCATTATACGTCAACATGATGCGTACTTCATTCATCATGATGTATATTTCTTTCATCACGATGCTCATTTCCATCATCATGATGATCATTTTCTTCATCGTGATGCGCATTTTCTTTTTCATGATGCATGCATTATTAGTCATGATGCTCATTGACATCATCATGATGCTAATTACCTTCATCATGATGCGTATTACCTACATCATGATGGTCATTTCATTCATCTTGATGGTTATATTCTTCATCATTATGCTTTTTTCCTACATCATGCTACATATTTCCTTCGTCATTATGCTCATTTCCAACATCATGATGCTCATTTCCTTTATCTTTATGCAAATTTTATTTATAATGATACTCATTTCAATAATCATGATGCATAAAGCCTTCATCGTGATTCTTGTTTCCTTCATCATGATTTATAAAGCCTTCATCGTGATTCTTGTTTCCTTTATCATGATGCTGATTTCCATCATCATGATATTTCCTTCATCGTGATGCTCATTTCCTTCATCATGATGCTCATTTCCATTATCATGATGTATATTTCCCTTCATCATGACGCTCATTTCGTACATCACGATGCATATTTCCATCATCATATTACTCATTTCTTTCATCATGATGCACATTTCAATTATCACGATGCTCAGTCCTTCGTCATGATGCATATTTCCTTTACCATGATGCTCATTTCCTTCATCTTGATGATCATTTACTATATCATTATGGTTATTTCCTTCATTATGATGCTCATTTCCTTCATCTTTATGCGTTTTTACTTCATCATAATCCTTTTTTCCTACATTATGATGCACATTTCCATCATCGTGATGCATGTTTCTTACATCATAATTTATATTTCCTTCATCATGATGCTCATTTCCTACATCTCGATGCATGTCTTCTTCATCATGATGAACAATTCCTACATCATAATGCTTACTTCATTCCTCATGATGCATATTTCCTTAATCATGATGCTCATTTTTTAATCATGATGTATATTTCCATCATCATGTTGCTCATTTCCATCACCATGATGATCATTACCTTCACCGTGACGCTCATTTCCTTCGTCATGATGCATATTTTCTGCATCATGATATGCATTTCCTACATCATGATGCTCATTTCCTTCATCGTGATGCATGTTTCCTTCATCATAATGGTCATTTCCTTCATTATGATGCTCATTTCCTACATCATGATGCTCATTTCATTCATCATGATGCATATTTCCTACATCATGATGCTCATTTACTACATCATGATGCATATTTTCTTTATTATGATGCTCATTTTTTTATTATGATGTTCATTTCATCATAATGATGATGCTATTTATCTACATCATGTTGTCATTCCCTACATCATGATGCTTATTTCCATCATCATGATGGTCATTTTCTTCATCATGATGCTCATTTTCACCAATGTGATGCTCGTTTCCTTCATCATGATGCTTATTTCCAATATTATAATTTGCATTTTCTTCATCATGATGGTCATTTTTTATCATGATTCTCATTTCCATTATTATGATGCATAAATCATTCATCATGATGCTAATTTTCTTCGTCATGATGCTCATTTCCTACCTCAAAATGCATATGTCCTTCGTCATAATGCTCATCGCCTTCATCATGATGCATATTTACTTCATCATGATACCCATTTCCTTCATCATGATGATCAGTTCCATCATCTTGATGCTTATTTCCATCATCATGATGCATATTTCCGTAATAATGAGTCTCTTTCCTATATCATGTTGCTTATTTTCAACATCATGTTGCTTATTTCCTTCATCGTGATGCTCATTTCCATCATCATGATGCTTATTCCCTTCATCATGAAGCTCATTTCCATCACAATGATGCATGTTTCCTTCATCTCAATACTCATTTCCTATATCATGATGCTCATTTCCTTCATCAGGATGCTCATTTCTTTTATCATGATGTTCATTTCCTTGATCATGATGTATATTTCCTTCATCATGATGATCATTTCCTACGTCTTTCTCGTCATTTCCTTAATCATTATGCTCATCTACATTCATCCTGATGCATTTTTCTCTTATCATTATGCTCATATCCAACATCATTATACATATTTCCTTCATCATGATGTCATTTCCTTCATCGTGATGCTCATTTCCTTTATCAATGTGCTCATTTCCTTCATCATGGTTCATATTTTCTTCATAATGATGCTCATTTCCATCATTATGATGCTCATTTCATTCATCATGATGCTTATTTCCTTCATCACGATGCTCATTTCCTAGATAGTGCTACACATTTTCTTTAATTTTATTTTCATTTCCAATATCATGATGATCAATTCCTTCATGACGATGCACATTTTTTTCATAATGATGCTCATTTCCATCATCATAATGCTCATTTCCTTCAACATGATGCATATTTCCAACAACATGATGCTTATTTCCATCATCATGATGCATATTTTCATTCATCATAATGCTCATTTCCTACATCACGATGCATATTTTCGTCATCATGATGCTAATTTCCGTAATCATAATGAATGTTTCCTTCATCATGCTGCTCACTTCCTTCATCATCATGCATATTTTTCTTCATCATAATGCTCATTTCCTACATCGCGACGCATATTACCTTCATTATGATGCTTTTTCCTTCATCATGATGCTCTTTTTCTTCATCATGATGCATATTTCTTTCATCATGATGCTCATTTACATAATCATGATTCTAATATTCTTCATCATGATGCATATTTCCTTCATCATGATGCTCATTTCCTACATCATGATGCTAATTTCCTTCACCATGATACTTGTTTCCTTCATCCTGATGCTCATTTCCAATATCATGATGCTCATTTTCTTTATCATGATGTATATTTTCCTTCATCGGGATGCTCATTTCGTACATCACGATGCACATTTCCATCATCATATTACTCATTTCCTTCATCATGATGCACATTTCCTTTATCACAATGGTCAGTCCTTCGTCATGATGCATATTTCCTTTATCATGATGCTCATTTCCTTCATCATTATGCATTTTTACTTCATCATAATCCTTTTTTCCTATATTATGATGCACATTTCCTTTATCGTGATGCATGTTTCTTACATCATAATGTATATTTCCTTCATCATGATGCTCATTTCCTACATCATAATGCATATTTTCTTCATCATGATTCATATTTCCTACATCATAATGCTTACTTCATTCCTCATGATGTATATTTCCTTAATAATGACGCTCATTTTTTAATAATGATGCATATTTCCATCATCATGTTGCTCATTTCCATCATCATGATGATCATTTCCTTCATCGTGATGCTCATTTCCTTCGTCACGATGCATATTTTCTGCATCATGATACACATTTCCTACATCATGATGCTCATTTCCCCAATCGTGATGCATGTTTCCTTCATCATAATGGTCATTTCCTTCATTGTGATGCTCATTTCCTTCATCATGATGCTAATTTCATTCATCATGATTCATATTTCCTACATCATGATGCTCATTTACTACATCATGATGCATATTTCCTTTATCATGATGCTCATTTTTTTATCATGATGTTCATTTCTTCATCGTGATGCTCATTTCATCATAATGATGATGTTATTTATCTACATCATGTTGTCATTCCCTACATCATTATGCTCATTTCCATCATCATGATGCTCATTTCCTTCATCATGATGCTCATTTTCACCATTGTGATGCTCATTTCCTTCATCATGATGTGTATTTCCTTCATCATGATGCTTATTTCCAATTTCATAATTCGCATTTTTTCATCATGATGGTCATTTTTTTTATCATGATTCTCATTTCCATTATTATGATGCATAAATCATTCATCATGATGCTAATTTTCTTCGTCATGATGCACATTCCTACCTCAAAATGCATATGTCCTTCGTCATAATGCTCATTACCTTCATCATGATGAATATTTACTTCATCATAATACCCATTTCCTTCATCATGATGATCAGTTCCATCATCCTAATGCTCATTTCCATCATCATGATGCATATTTCTGTCATAATGATTCTTTTTCCTACATCATGTTGCTTATTTTAAAAATCATGTTGCTCATTTCATTCATCGTGATGCTCATTTCCATCATCATGATGCAAAAATTCTTCATCATGATGCTTATTCCCTTCATCATGAAGCTCATTTCCATCATAATGATGCATGTTTCCTTCATCTCAATGCTCATTTCCTATTTCATGATGCTCATTTTCTTCATCAAGATGCTCATTTCCTTTATCATGATGCTCATTTCCTTGATCATGATGTATATTTCTTTCATCATGATGATAATTTCCTATGTCTTTCTGGTCATTTCCTTAATCCTTATGCTTATCTCATTCATCCTGATGCATATTTCCTTTATCATTATGCTCATATCCAACATCATTATACATTTTTCCTTCATCATGGTGATCATTTCCTTCATCGTGATACTCATTTCCTTCATCATGGTGCATATTTTCTTTATCATGATGCTTATATCCATTATTATGATGCTCATTTCATTCATCATGATGCATTTTTCCTTCATCACGATGCTCATTTCCTATTTCGTGCTACACATTTTCTTTATTTTTATGTTCATTTCCAATATCATGATGATCATTTCCTTCATCACGACTCAATTTTTTTTCATAATGATGCTCATTTCCATCATCATAATGCTCATTTCCTTCATCATGATGCGTATTTCCATCAACATGATGCTTATTTCCATCATCATGATGCATATTTTCATTTATCATAATGCCCATTTCCTACATAACGTTGCATATTTCCATCATCATGATGCTAATTTCCATAATCATAATGCATGTTTCCTTCATCATGCTGCTCACTTCATCATGATGCATATTTTACTTTATCATAATGCTCATTTCCTACATGGCGATGCATATTACCTTCATCATGGTGCTTTTTTCCTTCATCATGATGCTCTTTTCCTTCGTCAAGATGCATATTTACTTCATCATGATGCTCATTTACATCATCATGATTCTAATATACTTCATCATGATGCGTATTTCCTTCATCATGACGCTCATTTCCTACATCATGATGCTAATTTCCTTCACCATGATACTTGTTTCCTTCATCGTGATGCTCATTTCCAACATCATGATGCTCATTTCCTTTATCATGATGTATATTTCCCTTCATCATGGTGCTAATATCGTACATCACGATGCATATTTCCATCATGATATTACTCATTTCCTTCATCATGATGCGTATTTCGTTTATCACAATGCTAAGTCCTTCATCATGATGCTTATTTTCTTTATCATGATGCTCATTTACTTCATCTTGATGATCATTTGCTACATCATTATGGTCATTTCCTTCATTATGATGCTCATTTCCTTCATCATTATGCATTTTTAGTTCATCATAATCCTTTTTTCCTACATTATGATGCACATTCCCTTCATCGTGATGCATGTTTTTTACATCATAATGTATATTTCCTTCATCATGATGCTCATTTTCTACATCAATTTGCATGTTTTCTTTATCATGATGCACATTTCCTACATCATAAGGCTTACTTCATTCCTCATGATGCATATCTCCTTAATCATGATGCTCATTTTTCAAACACGATGCATATTTCCATCATCATGTTGCTCATTTCCATCATCATGATGATAATTTCCTTCATCGTGACGCTCAGTTCTTTCATCATGATGCATATTTTCTGCATCATGATTCGCATTTCCTACATCATGATGCTCATTTCCTTCATTGTTATGCATGTTTCCTTCATCATAATGGTCATTTCCTTCATTATGATGCTCATCTCCTACATAATGATGCTCATTTCATTCATCATGATGCATATTTCCTACATCATGATGCTCATTTACTACATCATGATGCATATTTCCTTTATCATGATGCTAATTTTTTATCATGATGTTTATTTCTTCATCGTGATGCTCATTTCATCATAATGATGATACTATTTATCTACATCATGTTGTCATTCCCTACATCATGATGCTCATTTACATCATCATGATGCTCATTTCCTTCATCATGATGCTCATTTTCACCATTGTGATGCTCATTTCCTTCATCATGATGTGTATTTTCTTCATCATGATGCTTATTTCCAATATCATAATTTGCATTTTCGTCATCATGATGGTCTTTTTTTTATCATGATTCTCATTTCCATTATTATGATGCATAAATCATTCATCATGATGCTAATTTTCTTTGTCATGATGCACATTCCTACCTCAAAATGCATATGTCCTTTGTCATAATGCTCATTACCTTCATCATGATGTATATTTACTTCATCATGAACCCATTTCCTTCATCATGATGATCAGTTCCATCATCCTGATGCTCATTTCCATCATCATGATGCATATTTCCATCATAATGATTCTTTTTCCTACATCATGTTGCTTATTTTCAAAATCATGTTGCTCATTTCATTCATTGTGATGCTCATTTCCATCATCATGATGCGAAAATCCTTCATCATGATGCTTATTCCCTTCATCATGAAGCTCATTTTAATCATAATGATGCATGTTTCCTTCATCTCAATGCTCATTTCTTATATCATGATGCTCATTTCCTTCATCAAGATGCTCATTTCCTTTATCATGATGCTCATTTCCTTGATTATGATGTATATTTCCTTCATCATGATGATCATTTCCTACGTCTTTCTGGTTATTTCCTTAATCCTTATGCTCATCTCATTCATCCTAATGCACATTTCCTTTATCATTATGCTCATATCCAATATCATTATATATTTTTCCTTCATCATGGTGATCATTTCCTTCATCGTGATGCTCATTTCCTTCATCAATGTGCTCATTTCCTTCATCATGGTGCATATTTTATTCATCATGATTCTCATTTCCATTATTATTATGCTCATTTCATTCATCATGATGCATATTTCCTTCATCACGATGCTCATTTCCTATTTCGTGCTACACATTTTCTTTATTTTTATGTTCATTTCCAATATCATGATGATCATTTCCTTTATCACGACGCAATTTTTTTTCATAATGATGCTCATTTCCATCATCATAATGTTCATTTCCTTCATCATGATGAGTATTTCCATCAACATGATGCTTATTTCCATCATCATGATGCATATTTTCATTTATCATAATGCTTATTTCCTACATCACGATGCATATTTCCATCATCATGATGCTAATTTCAGTAATCATAATGCATGTTTCCTTCATCATGCTGCTCACTTCCATCATCATGATGCATATGTATATTTTCTGCATCATCATACGCATTTCCTACATCATGATGCTCATTTCCTTCATCGTGATGCATGTTTCCTTCATCACAATGGTCATTTCCTTCATTATGATGCTCATTTCCTTCATAATGATGCTCATTTCATTCATCATGATGCATATTTCCTACATCATGATGCTCATTTACTACATCATGATGCATATTTCCTTTATCATGGTGCATATTTTTTTTATCTTGATGTTCATTTCTTCATCGTGATGCTCATTTCATCATAATGATGATGCTATTTATCTATATCATGTTGTCATTCCCTACATCATGATGCTCATTTCCATCATCATGATGCTCATTTCCTTCATCATGATGCTCATTTTCACCATTGTGATGCTCGTTTTCTTCATTATGATGTGTATTTCCTTCATCATGATGCTTATTTCCAATATAATAATTCGCAATTTCTTCATCATGATGGTCATTTTTTTATCATGATTCTCATTTCCATTATTATGATGCATAAATCATTAATCATGATGCTAATTTTCTTCGTCATGATGCACATTCATACCTCAAAATGCATATGTCCTTTGTCATAATGCTCATTACCTTCATCATGAAGCATATTTACTTCATCATGATACCCATTTCCTTCATCATGATGATCGGTTCCATCATCCTGATGCTCATTTCCATCATCGTGCTGCATATTTCCGTCATAATGATTGTTTTTCCTACATCATGTTGCTTATTTTCAAAATCATGTTGCTCATTTCATTCATTGTGATGCTCATTTCCATCATCATGATGCGAAAATCCTTCATCATGATGCTTATTCCCTTCATCATGAAGCTCATTTTAATCATAATGATGCATGTTTCCTTCATCTCAATGCTCATTTCTTATATCATGATGCTCATTTCCTTCATCAAGATGCTCATTTCCTTTATCATGATGCTCATTTCCTTGATTATGATGTATATTTCCTTCATCATGATGATCATTTCCTACGTCTTTCTGGTTATTTCCTTAATCCTTATGCTCATCTCATTCATCCTGATGCACATTTCCTTTATCATTATGCTCATATCCAATATCATTATACATTTTTCCTTCATCATGGTGATCATTTCCTTCATCGTGATGCTCATTTCCTTCATCAATGTGCTCATTTCCTTCATCATGGTGCATATTTTCTTCATCATGATTCTCATTTCCATTATTATTATGCTCATTTTATTCATCATGATGCATATTTCCTTCATCACGATGCTCATTTCCTATTTCGTGCTACACATTTTCTTTATTTTTATGTTCATTTCCAATATCATGATGATCATTTCCTTTATCACGACGCAATTTTTTTTTCATAATGATGCTCATTTCCATCATCATAATGTTCATTTCCTTCATCATGATGAGTATTTCCATCAACATGATGCTTATTTCCATCATCATGATGCATATTTTCATTTATCATAATGCTTATTTCCTACATCACGATGCATATTTCCATCATCATGATGCTAATTTCAGTAATCATAATGCATGTTTCCTTCATCATGCTGCTCACTTCCATCATCATGATGCATATGCATATTTTCTGCATCATCATACGCATTTCCTACATCATGATGCTCATTTCCTTCATCGTGATGCATGTTTCCTTCATCACAATGGTCATTTCCTTCATTATGATGCTCATTTCCTTCATAATGATGCTCATTTCATTCATCATGATGCATATTTCCTACATCATGATGCTCATTTACTACATCATGATGCATATTTCCTTTATCATGGTGCATATTTTTTTTTATCTTGATGTTCATTTCTTCATCGTGATGCTCATTTCATCATAATGATGATGCTATTTATCTACATCATGTTGTCATTCCCTACATCATGATGCTCATTTCCATCATCATGATGCTCATTTCCTTCATCATGATGCTCATTTTCACCTTTGTGATGCTCGTTTTCTTCATTATGATGTGTATTTCCTTCATCATGATGCTTATTTCCAATATAATAATTCGCAATTTCTTCATCATGATGGTCATTTTTTTATCATGATTCTCATTTCCATTATTATGATGCATAAATCATTAATCATGATGCTAATTTTCTTCGTCATGATGCACATTCATACCTCAAAATGCATATGTCCTTTGTCATAATGCTCATTACCTTCATCATGAAGCATATTTACTTCATCATGATACCCATTTCCTTCATCATGATGATCGGTTCCATCATCCTGATGCTCATTTCCATCATCGTGCTGCATATTTCCGTCATAATGATTGTTTTTCCTACATCATGTTGCTTATTTTCAAAATCATGTTGCTCATTTCATTCATTGTGATGCTCATTTCCATCATCATGATGCGAAAATCCTTCATCATGATGCTTATTCCCTTCATCATGAAGCTCATTTTAATCATAATGATGCATGTTTCCTTCATCTCAATGCTCATTTCTTATATCATGATGCTCATTTCCTTCATCAAGATGCTCATTTCCTTTATCATGATGCTCATTTCCTTGATTATGATGTATATTTCCTTCATCATGATGATCATTTCCTACGTCTTTCTGGTTATTTCCTTAATCCTTATGCTCATCTCATTCATCCTGATGCACATTTCCTTTATCATTATGCTCATATCCAATATCATTATACATTTTTCCTTCATCATGGTGATCATTTCCTTCATCGTGATGCTCATTTCCTTCATCAATGTGCTCATTTCCTTCATCATGGTGCATATTTTCTTCATCATGATTCTCATTTCCATTATTATTATGCTCATTTTATTCATCATGATGCATATTTCCTTCATCACGATGCTCATTTCCTATTTCGTGCTACACATTTTCTTTATTTTTATGTTCATTTCCAATATCATGATGATCATTTCCTTTATCACGATGCAATTTTTTTTCATAATGATGCTCATTTCCATCATCATAATGTTCATTTCCTTCATCATGATGAGTATTTCCATCAACATGATGCTTATTTCCATCATCATGATGCATATTTTCATTTATCATAATGCTTATTTCCTACATCACGATGCATATTTCCATCATCATGATGCTAATTTCAGTAATCATAATGCATGTTTCCTTCATCATGCTGCTCACTTCCATCATCATGATGCATATGCATATTTTCTGTATCATCATACGCATTTCCTACATCATGATGCTCATTTCCTTCATCGTGATGCATGTTTCCTTCATCATAATGGTCATTTCCTTCATTATGATGCTCATTTCCTTCATAATGATGCTCATTTCATTCATCATGATGCATATTTCCTACATCATGATGCTCATTTACTACATCATGATGCATATTTCCTTTATCATGGTGCATATTTTTTTTATCTTGATGTTCATTTCTTCATCGTGATGCTCATTTCATCATAATGATGATGCTATTTATCTACATCATGTTGTCATTCCCTACATCATGATGCTCATTTCCATCATCATGATGCTCATTTCCTTCATCATGATGCTCATTTTCACCATTGTGATGCTCATTTTCTTCATTATGATGTGTATTTCCTTCATCATGATGCTTATTTCCAATATAATAATTCGCAATTTCTTCATCATGATGGTCATTTTTTTATCATGATTCTCATTTCCATTATTATGATGCATAAATCATTAATCATGATGCTAATTTTCTTCGTCATGATGCACATTCATACCTCAAAATGCATATGTCCTTTGTCATAATGCTCATTACCTTCATCATGAAGCATATTTACTTCATCATGATACCCATTTCCTTCATCATGATGATCGGTTCCATCATCCTGATGCTCATTTCCATCATCATGATGCATATTTCCATCATAATGATTCTTTTCCCTACATCATGTTGCTTATTTTCAACATCATGTTGCTCATTTCATTCATCGTGATGCTCATTTCCATCATCATGATGCAAAAATCCTTCATCATGATGCTTATTCCCTTCATCATGAAGCTCATTTCCATCATAATGATGCATGTTTCCTTCATCTCAATGCTCATTTCCTATATCATGATGCTCATTTCCTTCATCAAGATGCTCATTTCCTTTATCATGATGCTTATTTTCTTGATCATGATGTATATTTCCTTCATCATGATGATCATTTCCTACGTCTTTCTGGTCATTTTCTTAATCATTATGCTCATCTCATTCATCCTGATGCATATTTCCTTTATCATTATGCTCATATCCAACATCATTATACATATTCCCTTCATCATGGTGATCATTTCCTTCATCGTGATGCTCATTTCCTTCATCAATGTGCTTATTTCCTTCATCATGGTGCATATTTTCTTCATCATGATGCTCATTTCCATCATTATGATGCTCATTTCATTCATCATGATACATATTTCCTTCATCACGATGCTCATTTCCTAGATCGTGCTACACATTTCCTTTATTTTTATGTTCATTTCCAATATCATGATTATCATTTCCTTCATCACGACGCAAATATTTTTCATAATGATGCTCATTTCCATCATCATAATGATCATTTCCTTCATCACGATGCGTATTTTCATCAACATGATGCTTATTTCCATCATCATGATGCATATTTTCATTCATCATAATGCTCACTTCTTACATCACGATGCATATTTCCATCATCATGATGCTAATTTCCGTAATCATAATGCATGTTTCCTTCATCATGCTGCTCACTTCCTTCATCATGATGCATATTTTTCTTCATCATAATGCTCATTTCCTACATTGCGATGCATATTACCGTCATCATGTTGCTTTTTTAATTCATCATGATGCTCTTTTTCTTCGTCATGATGCATATTTCCTTCATCATGATGTTCATTTACATCATCATGATTCTAATATACTTCATCATTATGCGTATTTCCTTCATCATGATGCTCATTTCCTACATCATGTTGCTAATTTCCTTCACCACGATACTTGTTTCCTTCATCGTGATGCTCATTTCGTACATCATGATGCTCATTTCCTTTATTATGATGTATATTTACCTTCATCATGATGCTCATTTTGAACACCACAATGCATATTTCAAACATAATATTACTCATTTCCTTCATCATGATGCACATTTCCATTATCACGATGCTCAATCCTTCATCATGATGCATGTTTCCTTTATCATGATGCTCATTTCTTACATCTTGATGATCATTTACTACATCATTATGGTCATTTCCTTCATTATGATGCTCATTTCCTTCATCATTATGCATTTTTACTTCATCATAATCCTTTTTTCCTACATTATGATGCACATTTCCTTCATCGTGATGCATGTTTCTTACATCATAATGTATATTTCCTTCATCATGATGCTCATTTCCTACATCATGATTCATGTTTTCTTCATCATGATGCACATTTCCTACATCATAATGCTTACTTCATTCCTCATGATGCATATTTCCTTAATCATGATGCTCATTTTTTAATCATGTTGCATATTTCCATCATCATGTTGCTCATTTCCATCATCATGATGATCATTTCCTTCATCGTGACGTTCATTTCCTTCGTCATGATGCATATTTTCTGCATCATGATACGCATTTCCTATATCATGATGCTCATTTTCTTCATCGTGATGCATGTTTCCTTCATCATAATGTTCATTTCCTTCATCATGACGCATATTTCCTTCATCATGATGCCCATTTCATTTATCATGATGCATATTTCATACATCATGATGCTCATTTACTCTTCATGATGCATATTTCCTTTATCATGATGCTCATTTTTTTTATCATGATGTTCATTTCTTCATCGTGATGCTCATTTCATCATATAATGATGATGCTATTTATCTACATCATGTTGTCATTCCCTACATCATGATGCTCATTTCCATCATCATGATGCTCATTTCCTTCATCATGATGCTTATTTTCACCATTGTGATGCTCGTTTCCTTCATCATGATGCTTATTTCCAAATCATAATTCGCATATTCTTCATAATGATGGTCATTTTTTTTATCATGATTCTCATTTCCATTATTATGATGCATAAATCATTCATCATGATGCTAATTTTTTTCGTCATGATGCTCATTTCCTACCTCAAAATGCATATGTCCTTCGTCATAATGCTCATTACGTTCATCATGATGCATATTTACTTCATAATGATACCCATTTTTCATCATGATGATCAGTTCCATCATCCTGATGCTCATTTCCATCATCATGATGCATATTTCCATCAAAATGATTTTCTTTCCTACATCATGTTGCTTATTTTCAACATCATGTTGCTCATTTCCTTCATCGTGATGCTCATTTCCATCATCATGATGCAAAAATCCTTCATCAAGATGCTTATTCCCTTCATCATGAAGCTCATTTCCATCATAATGATGCATGTATCCTTCATCTCAATGCTCATTTCCTATATCATGATGCTCATTTCCTTCATCAAGATGCTCATTTTCAACACTGTGATGCTCGTTTCCTTCATCATGATGTGTATTTCCTTCATCATGATGCTTATTTCCAATATCATAATTCGGATTTTCTTCATCATGATGGCCATTTTTTTATCATCATTCTCATTTCCATTATTAAGATGTATAAATAATTTATCATGATGCTAATTTTCTTCGTCATGATGCTCATTTCCTACCTCAAAATGCATATGTCCTTCGTCATAATGTTCATTACCTTCATTATGATGCATATTTACTTCATCATGATACCCATTTCCTTCATCATGATGATCAGTTCCATCATCTTGATGCTCATTTCCATCATCGTGCTGCATATTTCCGTCATAATGATTGTTTTTCCTACATCATGTTGCTTATTTTCAACATCATGTTGCTCATTTCATTCATCGTGATGCTCATTTCCATCATCATGATGCAAAAATCCTTTATCATGATGCTTATTCCCTTCATCATGAAGCTCATTTCCATCATAATGATGCATGTTTCCTTCATCTCAATGCTCATTTACTATATCATGATGCTCATTTCCTTCATCAAGATGCTCATTTCCTTTATCATGATACTCATTTCCTTTATCATGATGTATATTTCCTTCATCATGATGATCATTTTCTATGTCTTTCTGGTCATTTCCTTAATCATTATGCTCATCTCAGACATCCTGATGCATATTTCCTTTATCATTATGCTCATATCCAACATCATTATACATATTCCTTCATCATGGTGATCATTTTCTTCATCGTGATGCACATTTCCTTCATCAATGTGCTTATTTCCTTCATCATGGTGCATATTTTCTTCATCATGATGCTCATTTCCATCATTATGATGCTCATTTCATTCATCATGATGCATATTTCTTTCATCACGATGCTCATTCCCTAGATAGGTCTACACATTTCCTTTATTTTTATGTTCATTTCCAATATCATGATGATCATTTCCTTCATCACGATGCAATTTTTTTTCATGATGATGCTCATTTTTCCATCATCATAATGATCATTTCCTTCATCATGATGTGTATTTCAATCAACATGATACTTATTTCCATCATCATGATGCATATTGTCATTCATCATAATCTCATTTCCTATATCATGATGCATATTTCCATCATCATGATGCTAATTTCTGTAATCATAATGCAGTATTCCTTCATCATGCTGCTCACTTCCTTCATCATGATGCATATTTTTCTTCATCATAATGCTCATTTCCTACATTGCGATGCATATTACCTTCATAATATTGCCTTTTTTCTTTATCATGATGCTTTTTTCCTTCTTCATGATGCATACTTCCTTAATCATGATGTCATTTACATCATCATGATTCTAATATACTTCATCATGATGCGTATTTTCTTTATCATGATGCTCATTTCCTACATCATGATGCTAATTTCCTTCACCATGATACTTGTTTCCTTCATTGTGATGCTCATTTCCTATATCATGATGCTCATATTCTTTATCATGATGTATATTTCCCTTCATCATGATGCTCATTTCATACATCACGATGCATATTTCCATTATAATATTACTCATTTCCTTCATCATGATGCACATTTCCTTTATCACGATGCTGAGTCCTTCGTCATGATGCATATTAACTTTATCATGATGCTCATTTCCTTCATCTTGATGATCAATTACTACATTATTATGGTCATTTCCTTCATTATGATGCTCATTTCCTTCATCATTATGCATTTTTACTTCATCATAATCCTTTTTTCCTACATTATGATGAACATTTCCTTCATTGTGATGCATGTTTCTTACATCATAATGTATATTTCCTTCATCATGATGCTCATTTCCTACATCATGATTCACGTTTTCTTCATCATGATGCACATTTCCTACATCATAATGCTTACTTCATTCCTCATGATGCATATTTCCTTAATCATGATGCTCATTTTTTAATCATGATGCATATTTCCATAATCATGTTGCTCATTTCCATCTTTGTGATGATCATTTCCTTCATCTTGACGTTCATTTCCTTCGTCATGATGCATATTTTCTGCATCATGATACGCATTTCCTACATCGTGATGCTCATTTTCTTCATCGTGATGCATGTTTCCTTCGTCATAATGTTCATTTCCTTCATTATGATGCTCATTTCCTTCATCATGATGCCCATTTCATTCATCATGATGCATATTTCCTACATCATGATGCTCATTTACTACATCATGATGCATATTTCCTTTATCATGACGCTCATTTTTTATCATGATGTTCATTTCTTCATCGTGATGCTCATTTCATCATATAATGATGATGCTATTTATCTACATCATGTTGTCATTCCCTACATCATGATGCTCTTTACATCATCATGATGCTCATTTCCTTCATCATGATGCTTATTTTCACCATTGTGATGCTCGTTTCCTTCATCATGATGCTTATTTCCAATATCATAATTCGCATTTTCTTCATAATGATGGTCATTTTTTTATCATGATTCTCATTTCCATTATTAGGATGCATAAATCTTTCATCATGGCGCTAATTTTCTTCGTCATGATGCTCATTTCCTACCTCAAAATGCATATGTCCTTCGTCATAATGCTCATTACGTTCATCATGACGCATATTTACTTCATAATGATACCCATTTTTCATCATGATGATCAGTTCCATCATCCTAATGCTCATTTCTATCATCATGATTCATATTTCCGTCAAAATGATTTTCATTCCTACATCATGTTGCTTATTTTCAATATCATGTTGCTCATTTCCTTCATCGTGATGCTTATTTCCATTATCATGTCGCAAAAATCCTTCATCATGATGCTTATTCCCTTCATCATGAAGCTCATTTCCATCATAATGATGCATGTTTCCTTCATCTCAATGCTCATTTCCTATATCATGATGCTCAT
Organism: Pogostemon cablin; assembly: GCA_023678885.1. Taxonomy (NCBI): domain Eukaryota; kingdom Viridiplantae; phylum Streptophyta; class Magnoliopsida; order Lamiales; family Lamiaceae; genus Pogostemon; species Pogostemon cablin. The sequence goes on from CM042981.1 coordinate 20,408,062, forward strand.
TTCCTTCATCAAGATGCTCATTTTCACCACTGTGATGCTCGTTTCCTTCATCATGATGTATATTTCCTTCATCATGATGGTCATTTTTTTCATCATGATTCTCATTTCCATTATTAAGATGCATAAATCATTTATCATGATGCTAATTTTCTTCATCATGATGCTCATTTCCTACCTCAAAATGCATATGTCCTTCGTCATAATGTTCATTACCTTCATCATGATGCATATTTACTTCATCATGATACCCATTTCCTTCATCATGATGATCAGTTCCATTATCCTGATGCTCGTTTCCATCATTGTGATGCATATTTCCGTCATAATGATTCTTTTTCCTACATCATGTTGCTTATTTTCAATATCATGTTGCTCATTTCATTCATCGTGATGCTCATTTCCATCATCATGATGCAAAAATCCTTTATCATGATGCTTATTCTCTTCATCATGAAGCTCATTTCCGTCATAATGATGCATGTTTCCTTCATCTCAATGCTCATTTACTATATCATGATGCTCATTTCCTTCATCAAGATGCTCATTTCCTTTATCATGATGCTCATTTCCTTTATCATGATGTATATTTCCTTCATCATGATGATCATTTCCTACGTCTTTCCGGTCATTTCCTTAATCATTATGCTCATCTCATTCATCCTGATGCATATTTCCTTTATCATTATGTTCATCATTATACATATTTCCTTCATCATGGTGATCATTTTCTTCATCGTGGTGCTCATTTCCTTCATCAATGTGCTTATTTCCTTCATCATGGTGCATATTTTCTTCATCGTGATGCTCATTTCCATCATTATGATGCTCATTTCATTCATCAGGATGCATATTTCTTTCATCACGATGCTCATTTCCTAGATCGTGCTACACAGTTTCTTTATTTTTATGTTAATTTCCAATATCATGACGATCATTTCCTTCATCACGACGCAATTTTTTTCATAATGATGCTCATTTCCATCATCAAAATGATCATTTCCTTCATCATGATGCGTATTTCAATCAACATGATGCTTATTTCTATCATCATGATGCATATTTTCATTCATCATAATCTCATTTCCTACATCATGATGCATATTTCCATCATCATGATGCTAATTTCTGTAACCATAATGCAGTATTCCTTTATCATGCTGCTCACTTCCTTCATCATGATGCATATTTTTCTTCATAATAATGCTCATTTCCTACATTGCGATGCATATTACCTTCATAATGTTGCATTTTTCCTTTATCATGATGCTTTTTTCTTCGTCATGATGCATGCTTCCTTTATCATGATGTCATTTACATCATCATGATTCTAATATACTTCATCTGATGCGTATTTTCTTCATCATGATGCTCATTTCCTACATCATGATGCTAATTTCCTTCACCATGATACTTGTTTCCTTCATTGTGATGCTCATTTCCTACATCATGATGCTCATATTCTTTATCATGATGTATATTTCCCTTCATCATGATGCTCATTTCGTACATTACGATGCATATTTCCATTATAATATTACTCATTTCCTTCATCATGATGCACATTTCCTTTATCAGGATGCTCAGTCCTTCGTCTTGATGCATATTTCCTTTATCATGATGCTCATTTTCTTCATCTTGATGATCATTTACTACATTATTATGGTCATTTGCTTCATTATGATGCTCATTTCCTTCATCATTATGCATTTTTACTTCATCATAATCCTTTTTTCCTACATTATGATGCACATTTCCTTCATCGTGAGGCATGTTTCTTACATCATAAAGTATATTTCCTTCATCATGATGCTCATTTCCTACATCATGTTTCAGGTTTTCTTCATCATGATGCACATTTCCTACATCATAATGCTTACTTCATTCCTCATGATGCATATTTCCTTAATCATGATGCTCATTTTTTAATCATGATGCTGTTGGCTATTGGATCGTGTGGATCAACGTGATCGTTAGGATAACAGGTAAACAAAATCAGCGGAAGCGAATTAAAATTGTTTACCGTACTTCTGGGTTGTTGTAGAGGATGATCTGTAGAGAACTACCTCTGATCTTCTACTGTATGTACCAAGTGTGATCCTGCTGTTATGTGGGCAACAGTCTGCAGGATCTCTCAATCTGCTTCTTTCCCTAACTTACGTCAAAAGAGGCGCAGGAATGCTTCGGGTTCCAAGAGGCTGAGTTCACTTATATACTGGGCTACAGTAGGGATCAGGAGGAGAATTGGAGTTGGGCCTCCATTGGATTAAATATCCAAGCTTAGCCCAAAGCTTATATTTAATCCAATAATAATAATAAATTCCACTAAATTATTATTACTGCACTACCCACTCCAACCCAAAATTACATTTTGGGCTCCTTCTTATTATGAGCCCGAAGTCTCCCCATGTTTAAGATATACAATGTCCATTAATTAATTAAGTTACTGACAACTCAAATTAATTAATATCTCATCCGAGAGTAGTACCACTCAACCTTATTATCATGCCGGAAATTAATCCACTTGCAAGATTTACATGATAAACCTTATGAGCTCCTCAAGGGGACATCATCAACCTATGTCGGACATGGGTTCCTTCTACAATCAACAGCACACCATAGAGACAACACTACTTCCCAACTCACCGAGTTTGTTGATTTAATACTTATAAATCTCACCCATTGATGAATCAAAGAAATACATACTGCCCTACGTGTCGAGGTTATTGTATAGGGATTAAGAGTATGAACTTCTATAATAACAGAGATCAAGTTCTACTATATAGTCAGTATAAGAAGAACGATCTCAGGCGATCCTACTCAATACACACGAGTGCACTAATGTGTTTCTATAGCCAAGACAAGCTAATACCGAACCACACTACAACCATACCAATAGAGAGTCCCCGTCTATCTCGGTTGTGAGCATCTGTTTATACTTTATAAGGAAACCGATAATATGATCTTCCGCGTGTGGTCGCACAACATATTATCTACAGTATAAAGTAAATGGACTATTGCATCATGCATATAAAATAAATTATAAGATGCAATCATTTGATCATATGATTCTCATTTCAAATATTGTTATAACATTGTTCATACTAAAACTAGGCTTTTAGTACACAATCCAATAATCTCCCACTTATACCAAAAGACTATGCTGTCATGTCTTCCGCCATACATCTGATTCCTACTCCCACTACACGACCATTAAAAGCTCTCGCCTTAAGGTCCTTGTAAATGGATTTACTAGGTCATCATCCGATGTAATCTAGGCAACAATAACCTTCCCCTCAACATACGATTTCTCATAACAGGTGGTACTCGCGCTCCATGTGTTTAATTGCCTTATGGACTCGTGATTCCTTCAAGTTTGCAACTGCACCAATATCATCAATGTAAATTGTGATTACCTTGGGCAAACTTAGAAACACTTCAAAGTCCATCATGAAGTCTCTAGAGTCATATAGATACTTGGCTGCCTCATAGGCTCCAATTTATCATCTTTCCATGATGGAGTCCGAAGTCTGAAATATATTTCTATATAACACTCCTCCACATTATGACTCTACTTCCTAAGATTAAACACATAACCTTTGAGGAGAATTTACTACAGTCCAATCTGACTAAAAAAACCGAATCTACGTAATCCACAAGAAGCAGTGAATCTGCTCAGTAAGTCTACATATAATTTCCAGTCCTTCTCAGGCACTTCATATATGTCTTACCACAGTTCATCATTCTTGTTCCGGGTTACGTTGATACCCACTGTTCATGCATCCAGCAAAACAGATATCCAACTTCGTTCATAGCATTACTTAGATTAAGCTTCCTTATTCGTCGAAGTATAAGGAACCGCTTTTATCTTCTTTATCTACTTTTTGTGTCTTAAGACACAATCACTAAGATAAATTCACATGCTAAACGAGTATGGACTGTATCATTTTATGAAACTTGAGATAAGCATAACATCCTTTCTTATGATCCGTATTACCGTGATCAAAAGGATGTATTTTGCCTTTCTTAAGTCCTTCATCACTACCGCTTTATTAACCGTACCCATACGCCCGATAATACTCTTTCATTATCTCCAATGAGTAAGATACTATCTACGTATAGTATAAGAAATACCACCACGTTTTTGTCACTCTTTACAACACACAAGACTCATCCGCTTATTGATTTAAATCCATGCCACTGGATTACCTAATCAAAACAGATGCTTCACGATCTTAAAGCTTGCTTTAGTCCATCGCTGGACACTTTTAAGCTTACTATCAAAATGCTATTAGCACTTTGCAATGAATCACTCTGGTTACTTCACATAGATGTTTTTCTCAAGACTTCCAATCAGGAAAGCTGTCTTGACATCTATTTGTTGTTCCTCATAGTTCAATATGAGCAGCAATAAATAAAAGAATTCGGATCAATATAAGCATAGCTACCAGCGAACATATTTCCTCATAATCAAACCATTTCTTTTTGAGTATAATTTTTCGCAACAAGCTTTGCTTCCAAGGTTTTCACCTTTCCGTATGATCCTCTTTTATTTCTTATGACCACTTGCAATGGCTTTTACACCATTTTAGTGATCCTTCAAGTTCCCAGACTTAATTTAGAATCCGTAGATACTAATTCAATATTCACTGCAACTTACTAAGATTCCGCATTTTCATTTTGTAGTGCTACGTCGTATCCGTGGGACAATACCATGTTTACTATAGATCAAGTCTTACGACTCTCCCAAAACATATATCTTACGGGTTGTCGAACAACCCTCCCACTACGACAAGACACTACATGTAATTGTGTATCAGACGTGACACGCGTTGCAGTTTACCTTGTGGTATATCCTCTTATACACTTGGTACTAATACTTTGTGTTTTTCTCTCACTACCTTTAGAACAACTTATACATGGGCTTGTGATTTATTACATAGTCCTTTTCCAAAAATCTGGTGTTTGTGTTAACAGTCACCCTTCGATCTTTTGGACTAAATAAATCAACCTTCATTTTTTCAGGATGTCCCACAAACAGACAAATGTTTTACGAATTACTGTTTCTAGGGCATATCCATAAAATGAATTTTAATTATTTCAAATAATTCATCATCTATCTAATCATTACCATAAGAGACTTACACGTTCTTTCCACCACACCATTCAGCAGGGGCATGCCCGGTGTAGTCATCTTGAGATTTAATCTCAACTTCTGATTAATAGCTCCTAACTATCCTAAGAGGTATTCACCATCACGATTAAATCGTAATGACTTAATATATTTTTCATGACGCTTCACTGTACCAGTCTTGTAATTCTTGAATTAATCAAAGAATTTAGACATGCAGTGCATCAAATAAATATATCAGTTTCCAGAATAATCTTTGAATATTCATAACCACCTCTCGCCTGGATATTGTTAGGTTTGCTTGAATCAGAATGAACTAATTCCAACATATATATCTTTGGCTCTAAACCCCACAGCCTTGAAAAGGCAGTTAATCATTTTTACTTCCAAGCAAGACTCGCAAGTCCGATAGTTTTCACTTCAGATAAACCTTACGGTCTATCGGCCATCAACTTTTGAATCCTACTCAATTAAAAATTGAACTAATCTTAGACGCCAAATGTATGTTTAGTTCATCTTTGAAGGTTCCTTTCTCTTACTAATATTAGAAGATGCATTATTAATTACTATTTGTTGCATCTGTGGGATGTACATGATTCAAGAGTATACTTTTTATCCACCAACGTACTTTAACGGATTATAGCCTCATTTCTCATTACTATGAGCATGTCATTTAAATGAAATGAAGTATCCATCCGTTAATGCATAGAAACCGAAATTAAATTCTTTCTATGAAACGTACGTAAAGATAATTTCTCATAATCAATCGTTTATTCTTATCATGAGATAAATAAACAACTCCCACTGCAATAGCCACTACCTTTGTAGTTTTACCATGTTATTAACAATCTTATCCTTACTCAGTGATAAACATTTAGTGATTCCAGTATCTACATACTTCATGTCAGTAGATGCCATCACTAATCATGTTTAAACCATTAGTAAATAAGATATTAAACTTGTTCACATCATGATGAAAAATGGCTTTCTTTTGCCACATGTTTTGTTAGAAGTTTCCCACCATATACAACCTCTCGTATTTCAGGTAGAACTTGCTCAAAATATCCAGGCAAATTGCGAAGAATAAATTGATTTAGGTTTCCCTTTCAATTTCTATTCCAAACTTTTCCAATTCATTCATCAATTCAACCATGATCTTCTGCCTTTTAATTTACTCAAGTATTCGAAGAGTTACATGAGACCATCATATTTCTATGAACCTCTCATCTCTTCACTAGAGACTTTAATAGGCATCATGAGACGTCCTTTGTGAGAATACATATGTATTTTCTTAAGCAGTAGAAATTTAAAATCAAGATCCTTTTCTAATCAACTTATTTGGACAAGTAAATATTATTTCTTTTAGTAAACAATTAGTGAAATAATATCATTCGAAATTCAGAGAATCACAAATAAGTATTCAGATCAAATCTTCGAATTTATCCATTTATATTGATTCCCTCAAAACAATATAAAATAAAATTCACCGACATCTCAAGCACCGTGAGTCTGCAAGCCACGTTAGTGTGGACGTTTACAAACCCGAACATTTACAAGAGAAGGTTTTACCCATTAATTTCATTTGTCAACCTAACTTTATGACAAAATAATTAATAGTCAGTTCCTCTTTAGCCATGCAAATAATAGCAGTGACTCCGTTGGGGAGGATACTAATTATTTACACCTAAGTGTACACCATTATTTGATCCCAAGTCCACTGCGCGAGCTTGTGTGCCTTACAGTTGGAGAAGTACACACGCGCTCGGATAGCTTCCTACAATCATCAATTATTAGTTTGCACTAGTGAACCGCACACAAACTCATCCGTTAGGGAGGAAGGCCTATTGCTAACACGCAAGTTTATGCGCCACATTACAAACAATAATTATTTAATGAAGTTTGTACCAGTGATCCGTGAATAAACTCATCCGTTAGGGAGGAAGGTCTATTGCCAACACGCAAGTTTAATCACATCACTTACAAACCAATAATGGAGGCCGCGGGAATTAATTATACCAATCCCCTCTCCCACTTAGTTATTTAATACCGAGGGTTTTCAACATGCATATAATATTCAGGAATAAAATATACAACCTAGACATGCTTCTATTAACAGCAATTTAAATAATTAAATCACATAGAACATGCCTTTCACATATATAACAATAATTGATAATTAAATCAATTAATCAGTTATATAACATTAATTAATTGCATAAAATATTGGATCAATTAAATAGGCCCAGCTGACTTAAACATTATTAGCATAAAATGAGCAGCCCATTAATTAAATAATTAAGTCCATTTACCCTGCCAATTTCTGCATTAAGGTCTAGCCCAATATTTAAATATGGCCCAACATTAGTCCCACAATTAATTAAAACAGTAGCCCAAAACCATTTTAATTAAAATTGAGCCCAATGGCCCAAAACCAAATTAAAATAGAGCAAAGACCCTCCAACACAACAAGCCCAACTGCTCGGCCCAACAGCCCATCACCATGCTGCCCTAATTAGAAGCCGCTCATCATCTTCCCTGTCGAAGCATCATGGCCAGCAATCACCAGCCGAAAATGACACCGCTGCATCAACCGGCGGCCGCACCCACAGCCAAACGCGGTCGCGCCGTCAGTCTACCCGGATACGCGTCGTCCGTTCACTACCATGCTAGCTTCTCACCGGAGACCTTGCAGCAGCAACGACCAGCCACGATTTCGACTTGCCTATCCCATCGGCCGTCGATCTCCTCCGGAATTGCGCTTTCAACCCGAGCTTGAATGCTCATCGAAAATGCTCCCTACCTTCCACCGACCATCCGCGCTGCATGCAGATAGACCAGCGCCGCTGCGCCGTCGGATCAGCGACGATCTGCCCCGACCCGACCTGAAACAGGTTGGACTTGCCTGGATCCTGGTCGGAACTCCACTAATCAGAATCAAAAAGATGACCGAATCCACATCGGTGGCGCTCAATCAGGTGCCGCCTCCAGCACCGGTTAGTCGATGTCAATCGAGATCGTCACCGTCTCCAATTGCACTCACAATCAACACACACTGCCGGATCTGCTCAGACTCGACTGGAATCAGCGTGAACGTGCCTGCGTCCACATATCAGTCTGGCCACACCAGAATTGCCGTCGCGATGGCACGACAGCAATCCAGTCGCCACCCGTGCAGTCTCAATCGCCTGGATTGACTGTCTGTCTTCTTCCCACCTCCGGTCGTTCGATTTTCACCAGGCGGTCAACGCCAATAACGCCATCAACGTTGTCGTACTTTGCAAACCCACTCATGTCGTGATCACCGAGCATGTGTGCGAAACAACGTGTCCAAACAGAAAGCATACAGGAACATAACATCCAACAAAAGCATAGGATTTCATGGATAATTCAAAAAAAAAGATCCAAAACCCTTCTGATTATTTACAGATTAATCCATGTAATCATATAACCAATTTAATACATGCTTTCAATGAACCACGATAAGCGATTACAACTAGATTATTTCCAATAATCACATAATCACTTAAAACCCAACCTTACGATTCACGTATCACCACGAAACCAAAGCTCTGATGCCAATTGTTGGCTATTGGATCGTGTGGATCAACGTGATCGTTAGGATAACAGGTAAACAAAATCAGTGGAAGCGAATTAAAATTGTTTACCGTACTTCTGGGTTGGTGTAGAGGATGATCTGTAGAGAAATACCTCTGATCTTCTACTGTATGTCCCAAGTGTGATCCTGCTATTGTGTGGGCAACAGTCTGCAGGATCTCTCAATCTGCTTCTTTCCCTAACTTACGTCAAAAGAGGCGCAGGAATGCTTCGGGTTCCAAGAGGCTGAGTTCACTTATATACTGGGCTACAGTAGGGATCAGGAGGAGAATTGGAGTTGGGCCTCCATTGGATTAAATATCCAAGCTTAGCCCAAAGCTTATATTTAATACAATAATAATAATAAATTCCACTAAATTATTATTACTGCACTACCCACTCCAACCCAAAATTACGTTTTGGGCTCCTTCTTATTATGAGCCCGAAGTCTCCCCATGTTTAAGATATACAATGTCCATTAATTAATTAAGTTACTGACAACTCAAATTAATTAATATCTCATCCAAGAGTAGTACCACTCAACCTTATTATCATGCCAGAAATTAATCCACTTGCAAGATTTACATGATAAACCTTATGAGCTCCTCAAGGGGACATCATCAACCTATGTCGGACATGGATTCCTTCTACAATCAACAGCACACCATAGATACAAAACTATTTCCCAACTCACCGAGTTTGTTGATTTAATACTTATAAATCTCACCCATTGATGAATCAAAGAAATACATACTTCCCTACGTGTCGAGGTTATTGTATAGGGATTAAGAGTATGAACTTTCATAATAACAGAGATCAAGTTCTACTATATAGTCAGTATAAGAAGAACGATCTCAGGTGATCCTACTCAATACACACGAGTGCACTAATGTGTTTCTATAGCCAAGACAAGCTAATACCGAACCACACTACAACCATACCAATAGAGAGTCCCTGCCTATCTCGGTTGTGAGCATCTGTTTATACTTTATAAGAAAACCGATAATATGATCTTTCGCGTGTGGTCGCACAACATATTATCTACAGTATAAAGTAAATGGACTATTGCATCATGCATATAAAATAAATTATAAGATGCAATCATTTGATCATATGATTCTCATTTCAAATATTGTTATAACATTGTTCATACTAAAACTAGGCTTTTAGTATACAATCCAACAGATGCATATTTCCATCATCATGATGATCATTTCCTTCATCGTGACGTTCATTTCCTTTGTCATGATGCATATTTTCTACATCATGATACGCATTTCCTACATCATGATGCTCAATTTCTTCATCGTGATGCATGTTTCCTTCATCATAATGTTCATTTCCTTCATTATGATGCTCATTTCCTTCATCATGATGCCCATTTCATTCGTCATGATGCATATTTCCTACATCATGATGCTCATTTACTACATCATGATGCACATTTCCTTTATCATGATGCTCATTTTTTTATCATGATGTTCATTTCTTCATCGTGATGCTCATTTTATCATATAATGATGATGCTATTTATCTACATCATGTTGTTATTCCCTACATCATGATGCTCATTTCCATCATCATGATGCTCATTTCCTTCATCATGATACTAATTTTCACCATTGTGATGCTCGTTTCCTTCATCATGATGCTTATTTCCAATATCATAATTCGCATTTTCTTCATAATGATGGTCATTTTTTTATCATAATTCTCATTTCCATTATTATGATGCATAAATCATTCATCATGATGCTAATTTTCATCGTCATGATGCTCATTTCCTACCTCAAAATGCATATGTCTTTCGTCATAATGCTCATTACCTTCATCATGATCCATATTTACTTCATAATGATATCCATTTTCTTCATCATGATGATCAGTTCCATCATCCTGATGCTCATTTCCATCATCATGATGCATATTTCCGTCAAAATGATATTCTTTCCTATATCATGTTGCTTATTTTCAACATCATATTGCTTATTTCCTTCATCGTGATGCTCATTTCCATCATTATGATGCAAAAATCCATCATCATGATGCTTATTCCCTTCATCATGAAGCTCATTTCCATTATAATGATGCATGTTTCCTTCATCTCAATGCTCATTTCCTATATCATGATGCTCATTTCCCTCATCAAGATGTTCATTTTCACCATTGTGATGCTCGTTTCCTTCATCATGATGTGTATTTCCTTCATCATGAAGCTTATTTCCAATATCATATTTTGCATTTTCTTCATCATGATGGTCATTTTTTTTATCATGATTCTCATTTCCATTATTAAGATGCATAAATCATTCATCATGATGCTAATTTTCTTCGTCATGATGTTCATTTCCTACATCAAAATGCATATGTCCTTCGTCATAATGCTCATTACCTTCATCATGGTGCATATTTACTTCATCATGATACCCATTTCCTTCATCATGATGATCAGTTCCATCATCCTGATACTCATTTCCTGTCACGCCCCGACCCCAGACAGAACGCGACAACCACCACGTTAACCATAAATTTCGCGGAATGGGTGCACTCCACTCCACAAAGTTTATGGAAAACGTAAGGCTTGCTATCAAGTACCTGTAGAACTGAACAACTGATAACAACGGGTACAACCCGAGGTCATCATCTCATAAAGTATCAACAAGTATTTACAAAGGTACAAAATACAACGATGTAACTTAGTTTAAAGAAAATATACATGAAAGATATAACATCGCGAGGGTACAAAAAGAACATCAAGGGGGTCACCAAATATAAACTATACAATCTCGCCAATGAATTCGTCAATTTACATAAAAGAAAAAGTACCCAAAACATTGATTGGATGACGAGCAAATGATAGGCAAACCTCCAACCAAAACGATATCAACAGCCTGAAAAGGAAAGAATGATGGGGGTGAGCAAAACCACTAGCTCAGTGAGGTGATAAGCCGGTCACCCCGAACCTTATACGATGCATGTATTCCCACTCGCGATTCATAACATAAAATCCAACATTTCATCCCACAATAACTATTTCTCATCAGTATACATATTAATGAAAATAAAAACCTTAGTGCACATTTACGAATAACACAATTAGTTCAAACAAAATGTTATCACATAAAAGATGCGTGGGTAGTCAATATCCTCCTCGAACTGAGCTCTCCGTCGAGAGACAGTCCAAGCCCATCACCGTTACTCTAGATAAAATGCACATTAATATTCTTTCTCAACATGCCAAGTGCTAAAGTTCACAATTCAATATCGACGTGAATACTTGAAATGATCAAACTTATAAACATATGACATGCATGTCCCACACCGGTGACATTGACTGAGCCTATAATAGACTGATCCATCTAACGATCACCCTCCAGAGTATCAGTATTTGACAAATGGATAGGTGCCCCGTTAGATCTAACTCACCCAGGTTTGCAAAGTAACGGGCAACTTGGTTGTCACTCTAACTCACCCGAACCGCGACAATTAGGGCTACTTAATCAATGTCGCTCCAACTCACCCGAACCGTGACCAATTCGGGCTACTTAACCTTGGTACCAGGCATAGATATGCATATGCATCATAAGATGAAAAACGACTCAAGTTAGAGTCTTAATTGGCATACAAGATTAACCAGAAATCAGTTCTCAAATAATTCACAATAAATGCTATCAGATATCGAGCTGGCACAACTCTTCAACATAAGTTAAAATCAATAATACTCATAAAATGGCTAACAGGACTCTAACAAGAGCAATCGAGTCAATCAGGCTCTTTACCACATAACATAATACCAAATAATTTTCTTATTAATTAACTAAAACTAAAATAAATGCACATTTATCGAGGATCCACACTTCCCACAAGAGAAGGCGTTCCCAAATTATCAACTCACAAGGAAGTGATTAACTCTCTCCGGAATCTGAAGTCGGTCTCTTGCCCTTCGTCGATGGTTATTTACCTAGAAAGGAGATGAGCAATTAAAGATAAATCAAATATAACTAACTATTAACGGTAACATCACTTTTCATTGCTAAAAACAAATCCCAATCGAGTTCGAACAAGTCAATATTAAATAAAAATGGCATGTAACTCCGTAACATCAGTTCCCATTCCCACATAACCCGTTTCACTACATTAACTAAACGAAACGATAGAAAATAAAATTGAATTCGACATAAAAAATCTGAAATTTTCCAGCTAGCGGCAGTTTACGAGAAAAATCATAATTAATTGTAGAATAATCGGATTGAGGCGTTTCAAGTGGCTACGGAAAGCTAACGAGTTCAGCTACATATGAAATTAAGTTTACAAACTTTCGAGGGCAATAGCTATATCAAAATCAGTTCGAACAGTCTGCGAATTACCCACATACCAAAAAGAAAAACCCCACAAAATTACAAAACCATGGAAGAAGAAAGCTTAATTCACACATCACTTACCTCAAAACAACTTAGAAACCACCTAGGATGAGGGTTGTAAGGGAGAATTTGATCAACAAGAGTTTCTCCTCTTCACTCTCTTCTTTCCCCTCTTTTGTTTTTCTTCTCCCGTTCTTCTTTCTTTTTTTTTTTTTTTAACTTTAGCCTTAATAATTATATATCGGGCCATTTAAGTGGGCTGAAACTTTGGGCCACAAAATAAATAAATAAATAAGTTTGGGCTTTCTAAAAAAAATCTAATTGGGCTAAGATAGGGCTGGTCTTTTGGGCCATAAAAATAAATAAATAGGTTTTGGGCTTTCTAAAAAAATCTAGTTGGGCTAAGATGTTTTGGGCTTTTTTTTAAAAAAATATAGTTGGGCTAAGATAGGGCTGGCCTTTTGGGCCATAAAAATAAATAAATAGGTTTTGGGCTTTCTAAAAAAATCTAGTTGGGCTAAGATGTTTTGGGCTTTCTAAAAAAATCTAGTTGGGCTAAGATATTTTGGGCTTTCTAAAAAAATCTAGTTGGGCTAAGATATTATAAAGTATCCCCTCCTCTAAAAAGTTTCATCCTCGAAATATAAACGTAATTAGAGATGAAAAGAGATTTGGATATTGTTGACGCATGACTGACTCTGGTTCCCATGTTTCTTCTTCAATTTGATCACTTCTCCATAGAACTCTCACCATAGGAATGGATTTGTTACGAAGCATTTTCTCTCGGCGATCTACAATTTGAACAGGTTGTACTTCGTACGATAGATTTTCCTTTAATACAACTGGGGGATATTTGAGCACGTGCGAAGGATCTGGTTCATATTTTCTAAGCATAGAGACATATAAGACATCGTGAATCTTCGACAATTCCGATGGTAGCTTAAGTCGATATGCGACACGACCAATCCTTTGCACGATCGTAAACGGACCAATATACCTTGGACTCAACTTTCCTCGACGGCAAAATCGCAACACGTCCTTCCATGGAGAAACTTTCAAAAAAACTTTGTCTCCTTCATTAAACTACAAATCGCGCCTCCTATTATCTGCGTAGCTTTTCTGTCGATCTTGCACTGCCTTAAGTCTGTCTCTAATAAGTTGTATTTTTGCCTTCGCATCTTCGATAAGCTCTACTTGTTCGATTTGTCTCTCGCCAACCTCATCCCAAAAGAGCAGTGTTCGACACTTTCGGCCATATAGAGCTTCGTACGGGGGTATTCCAATGCTTGAATGATAACTGTTGTTATAAGCGAACTCCACCAAAGTGACGTACTTATCCCAGCTACCTCCCAAATTCAACACCACTGCACGTAGCATGTCTTCTAGTGTCTGTATAGTTCTCTCTGACTGTCCATCAGTCTGTGGATGAAACGAGGTACTGAATAGTAATTTTTTACCTAGCGTTTTCTGCAGACTAGGCCAAAAACGGGAAGTGAATCTTGGATCACGATCAGATATGATTGACACTGGTACTCCGTGCAATCTCACGATCTCATCGACATATAACTTGGCAAGTTTCTCTAAAGATTCGTTTGTATGCACTGGAAGGAAATGTGCCGATTTTGTCAGGCGGTCGAAAATGACCCAAATTGAGTCATGACCCTTTTGGGTTCGAGGTAAACCAGAAACAAAATCCATTGTGACATTTTCCCATTTCCACTCAGGAATAAGTACTGGTTGAAGCATGCCGGCTGGTTTTTGGTGTTCCGCTTTAATATGTTGGCATGATAAGCACTTTGATACAAATTCAGCAATGTCCCGTTTCATACCTGGCCACCAATAATGCTCCCGAAGTGTTTTGTACATTTTGGTACTACAGGATGCATAGCATAGGCTGAAGAATGGGCTTCCTCAAGAATAGCTCTACGAACATTAAGTTCTGATGGAACACAAACACGATTTTTAAAAGTAAGAAATTCATCATCCTGAATTTGAAATTCTGTTTCTTTTCCTTGATTTAGCTTCGCCATCTTCTGTTGTAAATGAACATCGTGTGATTGTCTTTCTCAAATTTGCTCGAACAAGGTAGGTCTAACCTCGAATTTGGCGATTAAGGCAGAATCATTAGACTTTTCACAATCGAGCGAAATGTGTAAAGATTTAAATTGCTCCAACATAGGAAGATAAAAAGATTGAATCGAAGCAAATGAGGTAGAAGACTTTCTACTCAGAGCATCTGCAACAACGTTCGCCATGCCAAGATGAGGTTGAGCCCCTTTTGCGTGGTGATATACTTTAAGCTCTTGTGATCAGTGAAAACCCGACAAGTTGCACTGTACAGATAGTGCCTCCAATTCTTCAATGTAAAGACGATTGCAGCCAACTCTAAATCAAGTGTAGGATAATTTTCTTCGTTCTTATTCAATTGCCTTGAAGCGTAGGCAATAACCTTTCCTTCTTGCATGAGAACGCATTCTAATCCTTGTCTCGAGGCGTCACTATAAATGGTAAATTCTCCAATCGTTGGGTCTGGCAAAGCAAGAATAGGAGCTGAAATGAGTCGTCTTTTCAATTCTTGAAATGCTTCCTCGCATTCTTCACTTCATTCAAATTTTACCCTTTCCGAGTCAATTTAGTCAAAGATGAAGCCAATAACAAAAATACTTTGAAAAACCGTCGATAATATCCAGCTAATCCCAGAAAACTATGAATCTCTGTCACGTTCTTTGGACGCTTCCAATCTATTATAGCTTGAATCTTCACTGGATCGACGTAGATTTCTTCTTTAGAAATGTGATGACCCAAAAAGCTTACCTCACGAAGCCAAAATTCACACTTCGAGAATTTAGCATTAAGCTGATTTTCTCTGAGAATGTTCAGAGCAATTCTTAGATGATGAGAATGCTCGTCGTCCGATTTAGAATAAATAAGAATGTCATCAATGAAGATGATGACAAACTTATCTAAGTACGGTCGAAAAACTCGATTCATAAGATCCATAAAAGCTGCAGGAGCATTTGTGAGTCCAAAAGGCATAACACAGAATTCAAAATGACCGTATCTGGTTCAAAAAGCAGACTTAGGGATATCAGATTCCCTAACCTTGAGTTGGTGATAACCAGATCGCAAATCAATTTCTGAGAACGCAGTTGCTCCTTGCAATTGATCAAACAGATCATCGATTCTTGGAAGAGGATATTTATTCTTGATTGTCACCTTGTTCAATTGACGGTAGTCGACACATAGGCGAAATGATCCATATTTTTTCTTGACAAAAAGAACTGGAGCACCCCACGGAGATGTCCTAGGTCGTATGAACCCTTTCTCCAATAATTCCCCAAGTTGTGTCTGGAGTTCCTTGAGCTCAGCAGGCGACATTCGATATGGAGTAATCAATATAGGTGTGATTCCAGGAAGTACGTCAATGGAAAAATCAATCTCTCGATTCGGAGGTTGTCCTGGTAAGTCTTCGGGAAAGATATCAGGAAATTCATTCACGATCGGGATGTCATCTAATTTAGTTTCAGAAAGAGAAGTATCGATGACAAATGCCAAGAATGCCTCACAACCCTTACGCATTAATTTATGCGCAGTCAACATTGAAATAAAAGAGAGGGATCTCGTTTGAAGTTTACCTTCAGAAACAAGTTCTGAGAATCCTGGTCTACAAAAAATAACAAGCTTCTCGTGGCAGTCGAGAATTGCATGATGAGAAGAAAGCCAATCCATGCCAAGAATAACATCAAGATCAATCGAAGGCAATGGTATCAATTCCGCCTCTAGAAGGACATCTTTGATCTTTAATGGACAATCAAGGAATACCGAATCACGAATTAGACGCTCTCCAAGAGGGGTATGAACGATGATTCCAGGTGACAAATGAGAGATAGGATAATCTAAGATCGCAGTAAGATCATCCCGGATATAAGACCTACCAGAACATGGGTCAAATAAAGCGTAGACCTGATGGTCTCCCACAAACACATGGCCTAAAGAAGCAATATTAGGTGAGATTGTGATTTAAAAATTCGGAAAGATAGAATTTCTTACGAATGTTTTATTCGTAATAAAGTGGCATAACAAGGCGGGGTTAGATCTAGCATGTGAAAATACTCAGATTATAAATTAACTGTCACAACCTTCGGATCTCAACGAGCCTATTCCTGGGAAATATGAAATACTCTAGTTTGCTTCCTTCCTTGCATAGGTGATTGAGTACTAGGGCCGCTTGAGGCATCGGGCACTCTGGTAGCTGCAGATCGAGTATCTCTGGGTGTAGAATATGTTAGTTTACCACGAAGCTGACCAGAACACTGACTGCTCGCTCCCATAAGCTGAGGACAAGAACTTCGCATATGCCCCGGCTGTCGACACTGAAAACATACTTGAGGAGCCTTACAGGGGCCGTCGTGATATTTTAAGCAATTCTGGTACTTGCGATTTTCACCAACCGATCCCGAGACATTGCTCCCGCCTCTACTAAACTGCTCCCGAGGTTGAGGAAAACTAATAGATACCAAACTTGGTGCCCACGCGAAGATCCCACACCCCTATACACCTTCGATGCATTTCCTGGAAATGCGCTCCCTTGCCTTTTCTTTTGAGATCGTTCTGCAAGCTTATGTCTCGCCTGAACTAAACTTTCTACCCTCAGGGCTTCTTCTACGAGATCGTCAAGACTCTCGTACTTGTCTCCGGACTTGATGCGATCTCGAATATTTAAATTAAGACCATCTTCAAATCTCTTGCATAAGTCTCTCGTCGTATATGACTCAGGAGCGAATTCTCGCAATTCCAGAAATTTACTTTTGTACTCCACGACCGACATAATACCTTGAAAGAGGTGAAGAACTCCTTTCTCTTGTGATTCTTGATGTACTGAGAGAAGTATCGATCTTTGAATCGTTCCACAAAGATAGCCCACTTAATAGTAACCGAAGATGTCTCTTTTAGATTCTGCCACCATCATCGTGCATCTGGGCCTAACAGCTTGGTCGCAATGACCACACGATAACATTCTTCAATCATCAAGGTGTCAAAGGTCTCTGTAATCTCCTTTAACCATGCCCCCACTTTAGAAGCATCTCTTGCACCGTCAAATTTTGAAGTCCCCATGTTTTCAACTGCTTTCACCAAATCAGGTATAAAAAGTGCACCTCGAGAAGTAGAACCTCCTAAAGCCACATCTAGAGTAAAAACTGGTACATAGTTGTAGGTCGAATCGGTTCATTAGCACGAAGAACCTCTTCAGTGACAGTCGTAGTCGTATGAGCCGTTGTAGGTGGTGGAACACCATGTATTCAAATGTGATCATAATATAATTGGTACTGCTCCGGTGTCATCATGTGCTCAACTCGCAACTGGGCCCATGGTTGCTCTACCTGGGAAATCGGCACCCTATGATCAGAATTGATAGGGTCCGTAACCGTCGGAGGAATGGCATGATCAGAAGAAACATGTCCTCGAGGTCCACGAGGAACAGAAGAGAGTAGAGGACTCGGAGGATCATGAGGAACGCGTCCTTGACCTCGACGACGAACTGGAGGTGCCATAATGACTAAAAGGAAAAAAAAAAGAAAATGCAAGGTCAACATCAAGGCAATACGATACCTTAGGATGACATGAAACAAAGTTGGACCCATTGGCTCGACTAAAAAAGAATGAGAATCATAAAATCAGGCTCTGATACCAAGAAAGTTGCCACGCCCCGATCCCAGACAGAACGCGACAACCGCCACGTTAACCATAAATTTTGCGGAATGGGTGCACTCCACTCCACAAAGTTTATAGAAAACGTAAGGCTTGCTATCAAGTACCTGTAGAACTGAACAACTGATAACAACGGGTACAACCCGAGGACATCATCTCATAAATTATCAACAAGGATTTACAAAGGTACAAAATACAACGATGTAACTTAGTTTAAAGAAAATATACATGAACGATATAATATCGCGAGGGTACAAAAAGAACATCAACGGGGTCACCAAATATAAACTATACAATCTCGCCAATGAATCCGTCAATTTACATAAAAGAGAAAGTACCCAATGCTGGCGCTCGATCGTTTGGTTAACGTGACCAGTTAGGGATTCATACGTTTCTATCACAGCGGAAGCAATAAATCATAGAAACGATTACCGTTCACCAAGGTATGTTGATGAAGATTGATTCTCGCAGGCAGCGTGCGCAGTCCCACGAGAATGACCATAACTTCCTCGTCTGATGTCGGAATTGAGTGATCTTTGCGTTCAGATGATCCTCTCTTCGACGGCTTTCCTTCAGTATATTAATCATGAAATTCTAGCACTGTACGAATTTATAGAAATTTCGCAAGGTCGCGGACAGCAGCAGCAAACTACCTTCTGATCTTCTGCTGTATGTCCCAAGTCCGATCTCGACGTCGTGTGGGCAACGATCTACGAGACCTCCTCAATCTGCTCTCAACCCTCATCACACGTGAATAATCAGTTAGATTAGATTAGATTAGATTAGGGTTCCAGATAAGCTGAGTTGACTTATATACATGGGCTACAGCAGGGACCAGGAGGAGAAATTGGGTTGGGCCTCCATTGGGCTTAAGTATCCAAGCTTAGCCCAAAGCTTATACTTAAGTCCAATAATAATAATATATTCCACTAAAATATTATTATTGCACTATCGTGCCAATCCCAAAATTATGTTTTTGGGCTCCTTCTTATTATGAGCCCGTTAGTCTCCCCATATTTAGGATATACAATGTCCATTAATTAATTTAAGTTACTGACAACCCAATTAATTAATATCTCTTCCAAGAGTAGTACCACTCAACCTCATTATCATGCCGGAATAAATTCCACCTGCAGGATTTACATGATAATCCTTATGAGCTCCTCAAGGGGACATCATCAACCTATGACGGACACGGATTCCTTCTACAATCAACAGCACACCATAGAGACATCACTACTTCCCAACTCATCGAGTTTGTTGATTTAATAACATGTAAATCTCACCCATTGATGAATCAAAGAAATACATACTGCCCTAAGTGTCGAGATTATTGTATAGGGATTAAGAGCACGAACTTCCATAATAACTGAGATCAAGTTCTCCTATAAGTCAGTATAAGTCGAACGATCTCAAGCGGTCCTGCTCAATACACACAAGTGCACTAATGTGATTCTATAGCCAAGACAAGCTAATACCAAACCACACTACAACCATCCCGATAGAGAGTCCCCGTCTATCTCGGTTGTGAGCATCTGTTTATACTTTATAAGGAAACCGATAATATGATCTTTCGCGTGTTGTCGCACAACATATTATCTACAGTATAAAGTAAGTGGACTATTGCATCGAACATATAAATAAATTATAAGATGCAATCATTTGATCATATGATTCTCATTTCAAATTAATTGTTATAACATTGTTCATACAAAAAGCTAGACTTTTAGTATACAATCCAACACCCAAAACACTGATTGGATGACGAGCAAACGATAGGCAAACCTCAAACCAAAATGATATCAACAGCCTGAAAAGGAAAGAATGATGGGGATGAGCAAAACCACTAGCTCAATGAGGTGATAAGCCGGTCACCCCGACCTTTATACGAAGCATGTATTCCCACTCGCGATTCATAACATAAAATCTAATATTTCATCCCACAATAACTATTTCTCACTCAGTATACATATTAATGAAAATAAAAACTTTAGTGCACATTTACGAATAACACAATTAGTTCAAACAACATGTTATCACATAAAAGACGCGTGGGTAGTCAATATCCTCCTCGAACTGAGCTCTCCGTCGAGAGATAGTCCAAGCCCGTCACCGTTACTCTAGATAAAATGCACATTAATATTCTTTCTCAACACGCCAAGTGCTAAAGTTCACAATTCAATATCGACGTGAATACTTGAAATGATCAAACATATAAACATATATGACATGCATGTCCCACACCGATGACGTTGACTGAGCCTATAATAGACTGATCCATCTAACGATCACCCTCCAGAGTATCAGTATTTGGAAAATGGATAGGTGCCCCGTTAGATCAAACTCACCCAGGTTTGCCAAGCAACGGGCAACTTGGTTGTCACTCTAACTCACCCGAACCGCGATAATTCGGGCTACTTAATCAATGTCGCTCCAACTTACCCGAACCGTGACTAATTCGGGCTACTTAACCTTGGTACCAAGCATACATATGCATATGCATCATAAGATAAAAAACGACTCAAGTTAGAGTCTTAATTGGCACACAAGAATAACCAGAAATCAATTCTCAAATAATTCACAATAAATGCTATCAGATATCGAGCCGGCACGGCTCTTCAACATAAGTTAAAATCAATAGTACTCATAAAATGGTTAACAGGACTCTAACCAGAGCAATCGAGTCAATCAGGCTCTTTACCACATAACACAATACCAAATAATTTTCTTATCAATTAACTAAAACTAAAATAAATGCACATTTATCGAGGATCCACACTTCCCACAAGAGAAGGCGTTCCCAAATTATCAACTCACAAGGAAGTGATTAACTCTCTCCGGAATCTGAAGTCGGTCCCTTGCCCTTCGTCGATGGTTCTTTATCTAGAAAGGAGATGAGCAATTAAAGACAAATCAAATATAACTAACTATTAGCGGTAACCTCACCTTTCATTGCTAAAAACAAATCCTAATCGAGTTCGAACGAGTCGATATTAAATAAAAATGGCATGTAACTACTTAACATCAGTTCCCAATCCCACATAACCCGTTTCAATATATTAACTAAACGAAACGATAGAAAATAAATTTGAATTCAACATAAAAATTCTGAAATTTTCCAGCTAGCGGCAGTTTACGAGAAAAATCATAACTAATTGTAGAATAATTGAATTGAGGCATTTCAAGTGGCTACGGAAAGTTAACGAGTTCAGCTACGTACAGTCTGCGAATTACCCACATACCAAAAAGAAAAACCCCACAATTAAGTAGGCTGAAACTTTGCGCCACAAAATAAATAAATAAATAAATAAATAAGTTTGGGCTTTCTAAAAAAAATCTAGTTGGGCTAAGATAGGGCTGGCCTTTTGGGCCATAAAAATAAATAAATAGGTTTTGGACTTTCTAAAAAAAATCTAGTTGGGCTAAGATGTTTTGAGCTTTCTAAAAAAAATCTAGTTGGGCTAAGATAGGGATGGCCTTTTGGGCCATAAAAATAAATAAATAGATTTTGGGCTTTCTAAAAAAAATCTAGTTGGGCTAAGATGTTTTGGGCTTTCCAAAAAAAAAACTAGTTGGGCTAAGATATTTTGGGCTTTCCAAAAAAAATCTAGTTGGGCTAAGATATTATATTTCCATCATCATGGTGCATATTTCCGTCATAATGATTCTTTTTCCTTCATCATGTTGCTTATTTTCAACATCATGTTGCTCATTTCATTCATCGTGATGCTCATTTCCATCATCATGATGCAAAAATCCTTTATCATGATGCTTATTCCCTTCATCATTAAGCACATTTCCATCATAATGATGCATGTTTCCTTCATCTCAATGCTCATTTCCTGTATTATGATGCTCATTTCCTTCATCAAGATGCTCATTTCCTTTATCATGATGCTCATTTCCTCGATCATGATGTTTATTTCCTTCATCGTGATGATCATTTCCTACGTCTTTCTGGTCATTTCCTTAATCATTATGCTCATCTCATTCATCCTGATGCATATTTCTTTTATCATTATGCTCATATCCAACATCATTATACATATTTCCTTCATCATGATGATCATTTCCTTCATCGTGATGCTCATTTCGTTTATCAATGTGCTTATTTCCTTCATCATGGTGCATATTTTCTTCATCATGATGCTCATTTCCATCATTATGATGCTCATTTCATTCATCATGATGCATATTTCCTTCATCACGATGCTCATTTCCTAGATCGTGCTACACATTTCCTTTAATTTTATGTTCATTTCCAATATCATGATGATCATTTCCTTCATCACGACGCAAATTTTTTTCATAATGATGCTCATTTCCATCATCAAAATGATCATTTCCTTCATCATGATGCGTATTTCCATCAACATGATGCTTATTTCCATCATCATGATGCATATTTTCATTCATCATAATGCTCATTTCTTACATCACGATGTATATTTCCATCATCATGATGCTAATTTCCGTAATTATAATGCATGTTTCCTTCATCATGCTGCTTACTTCCTTCATCATGATGCATATTTTTCTTCATCATAATGCTCATTTCCTACATCGCGATGCATATTACCTTCATCATGTTGCTTTTTTCCTTCATCATGATGCTCTTTTCCTTCGTCATGATGCATATTTCCTTCATCATGATACTCATTTACATCATCATGATTCTAATATACTTCATCATTATGCGTATTTCCTTCATCATGATGCTTATTTCCTACATCATGATGCTAATTTTCTTCACCATGATACTTGTTTCCTTCATCGTGATGCTCATTTCCTACATCATGATGCTCATTTCCTTTATCATGATGTATATTTCCCTTCATCATGATGCTCATTTTATACACCACAATGCATATTTCCATCATAATATTACTCATTTCCTTCATCATGATACACATTTCCTTTATCACGATGCTCAGTCCTTTGTCATGATGCATATTTCCTTTATCATGATGCTCATTTCTTTCATCTTGATGATAATTTACTACATCATTATGGTCATTTCCTTCATTATAATGCTCATTTCCTTCATCATTATGCATTTTTACTTCATCATAATCCTTTTTTCCTACATTATGCTGCATATTTCCTTCATCGTGATGCATGTTTCTTACATCATAATGTATATTTCCTTCATCATGATGCTCATTTCCTACATCATGATTCATGTTTTCTTCATCATGATGCACATTTTCTACATCATAATGCTTACTTCATTCCTTATTATGCATATTTTCTTAATCATGATGCTCATTTTTTAATCATGATGCATATTTCCATCATCATATACGCATTTCCTACATCATGATGCTCATTTTTTTCATCGTGATGCATGTTTCCTTCATCATAATGTTCATTTCCTTCATTATGATGCTCATTTCCTTCATCATGATGCCCATTTCATTCATCATGATGCATATTTTCTACATCATGATGCTCATTTACTACATCATGATGCATATTTCCTTTATCATGATGCTCATTTTTTTATCATGATGTTCATTTCTTCATCGTGATGCTCATTTCATCATATAATGATGATGCTATTTATCTACATCATGTTGTCATTTCCTACATCATTATGATCATTTCCATCATCATGATGCTCATTTCCTTCATCATGATGCTTATTTTCACCAATGTGATGCTCGTTTCCTTCATCATGATGCTTATTTCCAATATCATAATTCGCATTTTCTTCATAATGAAGGTCATTTTTTTTATCATGATTCTCATTTCCATTATTATGATGCATAAATCATTCATCATGAAACTAATTTTCTTCGTCATGATGCTCATTTCCTACCTCAAAATGCATATGTCCTTCGTCATAATGCTCATTACGTTCATCATGATGCATATTTACTTCATAATGATACCCATTTTTTCATCATGATGATCAGTTCCATCATCCTGATGCTCATTTCCATCATCATGATGCATATTTTCGTCAAAATGATTTTCTTTCCTACATCATGTTGCTTATTTTCTACATCATGTTGCTCATTTCCTTCATCGTGATGCTCATTTCCATCATCATAATGCAAAAATCCTTCATCATGATGCTTATTCCCTTCATCATGAAGCTCATTTCCATCATAATGATGCATGTTTCCTTCATCTCAATGCTAATTTCCTATATAATGACGCTCATTTCCTTCATCAAGATGCTCATTTTCAACACTGTGATGCTCGTTTCCTTCATCATGATGTGTATTTCCTTCATCATGATGCTTATTTCCAATATCATAATTCGCATTTTCTTCATCATGATGGTCATTTTTTTATCATGATTCTAATTTCCATTATTAAGATGCATAAATCTTTTATCATGATGCTAATTTTCTTCGTCATGATGCTCATTTCTTGCCTCAAAATGCATATGTCCTTCGTCATAATGTTCATTACCTTCATCATGATGCATATTTACTTCATCATGATACCCATTTCCTTCATCATGATGATCAGTTCCATCATCCTGATGCTCATATCCATCATCATGATGCATATTTCCGTCATAATGATTCTTTTTCCTACATCATGTTACTTATTTTCAACATCATGTTGCTCATGTCATTCATCGTGATGCTCATTTCCATCATCATGATGCAAAAATCCTTTATCATGATGCTTATTCCCTTAATCATGAAGCTCATTTCCATCATAATGATGTATGTTTCCTTCATCTCAATGCTCATTTACTATATCATGATGCTCATTTCCTTCATCAAGATGCTCATTTCCTTTATCATGATGCTCATTTCATTTATCATGATGTATATTTCCTTCATCATGATGATCATTTCCTACGTCTTTCTGGTCATTTCCTTAATCATTATGCTCATCTCATTCATCCTGATGCATATTTTCTTTATCATTATGCTCATATCCAACATCATTATACATATTTCCTTCATCATGGTGATCATTTTCTTCATCGTGATGCTCATTTCCTTCATCAATGTGCTTATTTCCTTCATCATGGTGCATATTTTCTTCATCATGATGCTCATTTCCATCATTATGATGCTCATTTCATTCATCATGATGCATATTTCTTTCATCACGATGCTCATTTCCTAGATCGTGCTACACGTTTCCTTTATTTTTATGTTCATTTCCAATATCATGATGATCATTTCCTTCATCACGACGCAAATTTTTTTTCATAATGATGCTCATTTTTCCATCATCACAATGATCATTTCCTTCATCATGATGCATATTTCAATCAACATGATGCTTATTTCCATCATCATGATGCATATTTTCATTCATCATAATCTCATTTCCTACATCATGATGCATATTTCCATCATCATGATGCTAATTTCTGTAATCATAATGCAGTATTCCTTCATCATGCTGCTCACTTCCTTCATCATGATGCATATTTTTCTTCATCATAATGCTCATTTCCTACATCGCGATGCATATTACCTTCATAATGTTGCTTTTTTCCTTTATTATGATGCTTTTTTCCTTCATCATGATGCATACTTCCTTCATCATGATGTCATTTACATCATCATGATTCTAATATACTTCATCATAATGTGTATTTTCTTTATCATGATGCTCATTTCCTACATCATGATGCTAATTTCCTTCACCATGATACTTGTTTCCTTCATTGTGATGCTAATTTCCTACATCATGATGCTCATATTCTTTATCATGATGTATATTTTCCTTCATCATGATGCTCATTTCGTACATCACGATGCATATTTCCATTATAATATTACTCATTTCCTTCATTATGATGCACATTTCCTTTATCACGATGCTCAGTCCTTCGTCATGATGCATATTTCCTTTATCATGATGCTCATTTCCTTCATCTTGATGATCATTTACTACATTATTATGGTCATTTCCTTCATTATGATGCTCATATCCTTCATCATTATGCATTTTTACTTCATCATAATCCTTTTTTCCTACATTATGATGCACATTTCCTTCATCGTGATGCATGTTTCTTACATCATAATGTATATTTCCTTCATCATGATGCTCATTTCATACATCATGATTCACGTTTTCTTCATCATGATGCACATTTCCTACATCATAATGCTTACTTCATTCCTCATGATGCATATTTCTTTAATCGTGATGCTCATTTTTTAATCATGATGCATATTTCCATCATCATGATTATCATTTCCTTCATCGTGACGTTCATTTCCTTCGTCATGATGCATATTTTCTGCATCATGATACGCATTTCCTACATCATGATGCTCATTTTCTTCATCGTGATGCATGTTTCCTTCATCATAATGTTCATTTCCTTCATTATGATGCTCATTTCCTTCATCATGATGCCCATTTTATTCATCATGATGCATATTTCCTACATCATGATACTCATTTACTATGCATATTTCCTTTATCATGATGCTCATTTTTTTTATCATGATGTTCATTTCTTCATCGTGATGCTCATTTCATCATATAATGATGATGCTATTTATCTACATCATGTTGTCATTCCCTACATCATGATGCTCATTTCCATCATCATGATGCTCATTTCCTTCATCATGATGCTCATTTTCACCATTAAGATGCTCGTTTTCTTCAACATGATGTGTATTTCCTTCATCATGATGCTTATTTCCAATATCATAATTCGCATTTTCTTCATCATGATGGTCATTTTTTTATTATGATTCTCATTTCCATTATTATGATGCAAAAATCATTCATCATGATGCTAATTTTCTTCGTCATGATGCTCATTTTCTACCTCAAAATGCATATTTCCTTCATCATAATGCTCATTACCTTCATCATGATTCATATTTACTTCATAATGATATCCATTTTCTTCATCATGATGATCAGTTCCATCATCCTGATGTTCATTTACATCATCATGATGCATATTTCCGTCAAAATGATTTTCTTTCCTATATCATGTTGCTTATTTTCAACATCATGTTGATTATTTCCTTCATTGTGATGCTCATTTCCATCATTATGATGCAAAAATCCATCATCATGATTCTTATTCCCTTCATCATGAAGCTCATTTCCATCATAATGATGCATATTTACATCATCTCAATGCTCATTTCATATATCATGATGCTCATTTCCTTCATCAAGATGCTTATTTTCACCATTGTGATACTCGTTTCCTTCATCATGATGTGTATTTCCTTCATCATGATGCTTATTTCCAATATCATAATTTGCATTTTCTTCATCATGATGGTCATTTTTTTTATCATGATTCTCATTTCAATTATTAAGATGCATAAATCATTCATCATGATGCTAATTTTTTTCGCCATGATGCTCATTTCCTACCTCAAAATGCATATGTCCTTCGTCATAATGCTCATTACCTTCATCATGATGCATATTTACTTCATCATGATACCCATTTCCTTCATCATGATGATCAGTTCCATCATCCTGATACTCATTTCCATCATCATGGTGCATATTTCCGTCATAATGATTCTTTTTCCTGCATCATGTTGCTTATTTTCAACATCATGTTGCTCATTTCATTCATCGTGATGCTCATTTCCATAATCATGATACAAAAATCCTTTATCATGATGCTTATTCCCTTCATTATGAAGCTCATTTCCATCATAATGATGCATGTTTCCTTCATCTCAATGCTCATTTCCTATATCATGATGCTCATTTCCTTCATCAAGATGCTCATTTCCTTTATCATGATGCTCATTTCCTTTATCATGATGTATATTTCCTTCATCATGATGATCATTTCCTACGTCTTTCTGGTCATTTCCTTAATCATTATGCTCATCTCATTCATTCTGATGCATATTTTCTTTGTCATTATGCTCATATCCAACATCATTATACATATTTCCTTCATCATGGTGATCATTTCCTTCGTCGTGATGCTCATTTCCTTTATCAATGTGCTTATTTCCATCATTATGGTGCATATTTTCTTCATCTTGATACTCATTTTCATCATTATAATGCTCATTTCATTCATCATGATGCATATTTCCTTCATCACGATGCTCATTTCCTAGATCGTGCTACACATTACCTTTATTTTTATGTTCATTTCCAATATCATGATGATCATTTCCTTCATCACGACGCAAATTTTTTTCATAATGATGCTCATTTCCATCATCATAATGATCATTTCCTTCATCATGATGCGTATTTCCATCAACATTATGCTTATTTCCATCATCATGATGCATATTTTCATTCATCATAATGCTCATTTCTTACATCACAATGCATATTTCCATCATCATGATGCTAATTTCTGTAATCATAATGCATGTTTCCTTCATCATGCTGCTCACTTCCTTCATCATGATGCATATTTTTCTTCATCATAATGCTCATTTCCTACATCGCGATGCATATTACCTTCATCATGTTGCTTTTTTCCTTCATCATGATGCTCTTTTCCTTCGTCATGATGCATATTTCCTTCATCATGATGCTCATTTACATCATCATTATTCTAATATACTTCATCATGATGCGTATTTCCTTCATCATTATGCTCATTTCCTATGTCATTATGCTAATTTTCTTCACCAAGATACTTGTTTCCTTCATCGTGATGCTCATTTCCTACATCATGATGCTCATTTCCTTTATCATGATTTATATTTTCCTTCATCATGATGCTCATTTTGTACACCACGATGCATATTTCCATCATAATATTACCCATTTCCTTTATCATGATGAACATTTCCTTTATCACGATGCTCAGTCCTTCGTCATGATGCATATTTTCTTTATTATGATGCTTATTTCCTTCATCTTGATGATCATTTACTACATCATTATGGTCATTTCCTTCAGTATGATGCTCATTTCCTTCATCATTATGCATTTTTACTTCATCATAATCCTTTTTCCTACATTATGATGAACATTTCCTTCATCGTGATTCATGTTTCTTACATCATAATGTATATTTCCTTAATCATGATGCTCATTTTTTAATCATGATGCATATTTCCTTAATCATGATGCTCATTTCCATCATCATGATGATCATCTCCTTCATCGAGACGTTCATTTCCTTCGTCATGATGCATATTTCTGCATCATGATACGCATTTCCTACATCATGATGCTCATTTTCTTCATCGTGATGCATGTTTCCTTCATCATAATGTTCATTTCCTTCATTATGATGCTCATTTCCTTCATCATGATGCCCATTTCATTCATCATGACGCATATTTCCTACATCATGATGTTCATTTACTACATCATGATGCATATTTCCTTTATCATGATGCTCATTTTTTTATCATGATGTTCATTTCTTCATCGTGATGCTCATTTCATCGTATAATGATGATGATATTTATCTACATCATGTTGTCATTCCCTACATCATGATGCTTATTTCCATCATCATGATGCTCATTTCCTTCATCATGATGCTTATTTTCACCATTGTGATGCTCGTTTCCTTCATCATGATGCTTAATTCCAATATCATAATTCGCATTTTCTTCATAACGATAGTTATTTTTTTATCATGATTCTCATTTCCATTATTATGATGCATAAATCATTCATCACGACGCTAATTTTCTTCATCATGATGCTCATTTCCTACCTCAAAATGCATGTCCTTCGTCATAATGCTCATTACTTTCATCATGATGCATATTTACTTCATAATGATATCCATTTTCTTCATCATGATGATCAGTTCCATCATCCTGATACTCATTTCCATCATCATGATGCATATTTCCGTCAAAATGATTTTCTTTCCTATATCATGTTGCTTATTTTCAACATCATGTTGCTTATTTCCTTCATCGTGATGCTCATTTCCATCATTATGATGCAAAAATCCATCATCATGATGCTTATTCCCTTCATCATGAAACTCATTTCCATCATAATGATGCATGTTTCCGTCATCTCAATGCTCATTTCCTATATCATGATGCTCATTTCCTTCATCAAGATGCTCATTTTCACCATTGTGATACTCATTTCCTTCATCATGATGTGTATTTTCTTCATCATGATGCTTATTTCCAATATCATAATTTGCATTTTCTTCATCATGATGCTCATTTTTTTTATCATGATTCTCATTTCCGTTATTAAGATGCATAAATCATTCATCATGATGCTAATTTTCTTCGTCATGATGCTCATTTCCTTCCTCAAAATGCATATGTCCTTCGTCATAATGCTCATTACCTTCATCGTGATGCATATTTACTTCATCATGATACCCATTTCTTTCATCATGATGATCAGTTCCATCATCCTGATACTCATTTCCATCATCATGGTGCATATTTCCGTCATAATGATTATTTTTCCTGCATCATGTTGCTTATTTTCAACATCATGTTGCTCATTTCATTCATCGTGATGCTCATTTCCATCATCATGATGCAAAAATCCTTTATCATGATGCTTATTCCCTTCATCATGAAGCTCATTTCCATCATAATGATGCATGTTTCCTTCATCTCAATGCTCATTTCTTATATCATGATGCTCATTTCCTTCATCAAGATGCTCATTTCCTTTATCATGATGCTCATTTCCTTGATCATGATGTATATATCCTTCATCATGATGATCATTTCCTACGTCTTTCTGGTCATTTCCTTATCATTATGCTCATCTCATTCATTCTGATACATATTTCCTTTGTCATTATGCTCATATCCAACATCATTATACATATTTCCTTCATCATGGAGATCATTTCCTTCGTCGTAATGCTCATTTCCTTTATTAATGTGCTTATTTCCATCATCATGGTGCATATTTTCTTCATTATGATGCTCATTTCCATCATTATGATGCTCATTTCATTCATCATGATGCATGTTTCCTTCATCACGATGCTCATTTCCTAGATCATGCTACACATTTCCTTTATTTTTATGTTCATTTCCAATATCATGATGATCATTTCCTTCATCACGACGCAAATTTTTTTCATAATGATGCTCATTTCCATCATCATAATGATCATTTCCTTCATCATGATGCGTATTTCCATCAACATGATGCTTATTTTCATCATCATGATGCATATTTTCATTTATCATAATGCTCATTTCTTACATCACGTTGCATATTTCCATCATCATGATGCTAATTTCCATAATCATAATGCATGTTTCCTTCATCATGCTGCTCACTTCCTTCATCATGATGCATATTTTTCTTCATCATAATGCTCATTTCCTATAACGCGATGCATATTACCTTCATCATGTTGCTTTTTTCCTTAATCATGATGCTCTTTTCCTTCATCATGATGCGTATTTCCTTCATCATGATGCTCATTTACATCATCATGATTCTAATATACTTCATCATGATGCGTATTTCCTTCTTCATGATGCTCATTTCCTACATCATGATGCTTATTTCCTTCACCATGATACTTATTTCCTTCATCGTGATGCTCATTTTCTACATCATGATGCTCATTTTCTTTATCATGATGTATATTTCCCTTCATCATGATGCTCATTTCGTACATCACGATGCATATTTCCATCATAATATTACTTATTTCCTTTATCATTCCTTTATCACGATGCTCAGTCCTTCGTCATGATGCATATTTCCTTTATCATGATGCTCATTTCCTTCATCTTGATGATTATTTACTACATCATTATGGTCATTTCCTTCATTATGATGCTAATTTCCTTCATCATTATGCATTTTTACTTCATCATAATCCTTTTTATCTACATTATGATGCACATTTCCTTCATCATGATGCATGTTTCTTACATCATAATGTATATTTCCTTCATCATGATGCTCATTTCCTACATCATGATGCATGTTTTCTTCATCATGATGCACATTTCCTTAATCATGATGCTCATTTCCTACATCATGATGCTAATTTTTTAATCATGATGAATATTTCCTTAATCATGATGCTCATTTTTTAATCATGATGCATATTTCCTTAATCATGATGATCATTTTCTTCAACGTGACGCTCATTTCCTTCGTCATGATGCATATTTTCTGCATCATGATACGCATTTCCTACATCATGATGCTCAATTCCTTCATCGTGATGCATGTTTCCTACATCATAATGTTCATTTCCTTCATTGTGATGCTCATTTCCTTCATCATGATGCTCATTTCATTAATCATGATGCATATTTCCTATATCATGATGCTCATTTACTACATCATGATGCATATTTCCTTTATCATGATGCTCTTTTTTTATCATGATGTTTATTTCTTCATCGTGATTCTCATTTCATCATAATGATGATGCTATTTATCTACATCATGTTGTCATTCCCTACATCATGATGCACATTTCCATCATCATGATGCTCATTTCCTTCATCATGATGCTTATTTTCACCATTGTGATGCTCGTTTCCTTCATCATGATGCTTATTTCCAATGTCATAATTCACATTTTCTACGTCATGATGGTCATTTTTTTTATCATGATTCTCATTTCCATTATTAAAATGCATAAATCATTCATCATGATGCTGATTTTCTTCGTCATGATGCTCATTTCCTACCTCAAAATGCATATGTCCTTCGTCATAATGCTCATTACCTTCATCATGATGCATATTTACTTCATCATGATACCCATTTTCTTCATCATGATGATCAGTTCCATCATCCTGATGCTCATTTCCATCATCATGATGCATATTTCCGTCATAATGATTCTTTTTCCTACATCATGTTGCTTATTTTCAACATCATGTTGCTCAATTCATTCATCGTGATGCTCATTTCCATCATCATGATGCTTATTCCCTTCATCATGAAGCTCATTTCCATCATAACGATGCATGTTTCCTTCATCTCAATGCTCATTTACTATATCATGATGCTCATTTCCTTCATCAAGATGCTCATTTCCTTTATCATGATGCTCATTTCCTTTATCATGATGTATATTTCTTTCATCATGATGATCATTTCCTACGTCTTTCTGGTGATTTCCTTAATCATTATGCTCATTTCATTCATCCTGATGCATATTTCCTTTATCATTATGTTCATATCCAACATCATTATACATATTTCCTTCATCATGGTGATCATTTTCTTCATTGTGATGCTCATTTCCTTCATCAATGTGCTTATTTCCTTCATCATGGTGCATATTTTCTTCATCATGATGCTCATTTCCATTCATCACGATGCTCATTTCTTCATCATGGTGCATATTTTCTTCATCATGATGCTTATTTTCTTCATTGTGATGATCATTTTCTTCATTATAATGCTCATTTCATTCATCATGATGCATATTTCCTTCATCACGATGCTCATTTCCTAGATCGTGCTACACATTTCCTTATTTTTATGTTCATTTCCTATATCATGATGATCATTTCCTTCATCACGACGCAATTTTTTTTCAAAATGATGCTCATTTCCATCATCATAATGATCATTTCCTTCATCATGATGCGTATTTCCATCAACATGATGCTTATTTCCATCATCATGATGCATATTTTCATTCATAATAAATTCATTTCCTACATCACGATGCATATTTCCATCATCATGATGCTAATTTTTGTAATCATAATGCATGTTTCCTTCATCATGATGCTCACTTTCTTCATCATGATGCATATTTTTCTTCATCATAATGCTCATTTCCCACATCGCGATGCATATTACCTTCATAATGTTGCTTTTTTCCTTCATCATGATGCTTTTTTCCTTCGTCAAGATGCATACTTTCTTAATCATGATGTCATTTACATCATCATGATTCTAATATACTTCATCATGATGCGTATTTCCTTCATCATGATGCTCATTTCCTACATCATGATGCTAATTTCCTTCACCATGATACTTGTTTCCTTCATCGTGATGCTCATTTCCTACATCATGATGCTCATTTTCTTTATCATGATGTATATTTCCCTGCATCATGATGCTCATTTCGTACATCACGATGCATATTTTCATTATAATATTACTCATTTCCTTCATCAAGATGCACATTTTCTTTATCACGATTCTCAGTCCTTCATCATGATGTATATTTCCTTTATCATGATGCTCATTTCCTTCATCTTGATGATCATTTACTACATCATTATGGTTATTTCCTTCATTATGATGCTAATTTCCTTCATCATTATGCATTTTTACTTCATCATAATCCTTTTTTCCGACATTATGATGCACATTTCCTTCATCGTGATGCATGTTTCTTACATCATAATGAATATTTCCTTCATCATGATGCTTATTTCCTACGTCATGATGCATGTTTTCTTCATCATGATGCACATTTCCTACATCATAAGGCTTACTTCATTCCTCATGATGCATATTTCCTTAATCATGATACTGATTTTTTATTCATGATGTATATTTCCATCATCATGTTGCTCATTTCCATCTTCATGATGATCATTTCCTTCATCATGACGCTCATTTCCTTCATCATGATGCATATTTTCCGCATCATGATACGCATTCCCCACATGATGATGCTCATTTCCTTCATCGTGATGCATATTTCCTTCATCATAATGTTCATTCCTTCATTATGATACTCATTTCCTTCATCATGATACTCATTTCATTCATGAGGCATATTTCCTACATCATGATGCTCATTTACTACATCATGATGCATATTTCCTTTATCATGACGCTCATTTTTTTATCATGATGTTCATTTCTTCATCGTGATGCTCATTTCATCATAATGATGATGATATTTATCTACATCATGTTGTCATTCCCTACATAATGATGCTCATTTCCATCATCATGATGCTCATTTCCTTCATCATGATGCTTATTTTCACCATTGTGATGCTCGTTTCCTTTATCATGATGCTTATTTTCAATATCATAATTCGCATTTTCTTAATAATGACGGTCATTTATTTATCATGATTCCATTTCCATTATAATGATGCATAAATCATTCGTCATGATGCTAATTTTCTTCGTCATGATGCTCATTTCCTACCTCAAAATGCATATGTTCTACGTCATAATGCTCATTACGTTCATCATGATGCATATTTACTTCATAATGATACCCATTTTTTCATCATGATGCTCATTTCCATTATCCTGATGCTCATTTCCATCATCATGATGCATATTTCCATCAAAATGATTTTCTTTCCTACATCATGTTGCTTATTTTCAACATCATGTTGCTCATTTCCATCATCATGATGCAAATTTCTGTCAAAATGATTTTCTTTCCTACATCATGTTGCTTATTTTCAACATCATGTTGCTCATTTCCTTCATCGTGATGCTCATTTCCATTATCATGATGCAAAAATCCTTCATCATGATGCTTATTCCCTTCATCATGAAGCTCATTTCCATCATAATGATGCATGTTTCCTTCATCTCAATGCTCATTTCCTATATCATGATGCTCATTTCCTTCATCAAGATGCTCATTTTCGCCACTGTGATGCTCGTTTCCTTCATCATGATGTGTATTTCCTTCATCATGATGCTTATTTTCAATATCATAATTCACATTTTCTTCATCATGATGGTCATTTTTTTTATCATGATTCTCATTTCCATTATTAAGATGCATAAATCATTCATCATGATGCTAATTTTCTTCGGCATGATGCTCATTTCCTACCTCAAAGTGCATATGTCCTACGTCATGATGCTCATTACCTTCATCATGATGCATATTTACTTCATCATGATACCCATTTACTTCATCATGATGATCAGTTCCATCATCCTGATGCTCATTTCCATCATCGTGATGCATATTTCCATCATAATGATTCTTTTTCCTACATCATGTTGCTTATTTTCAACATCATGTTGCTCATTTCATTCATCGTGATGCTCATTTTCATCATCATGATGCAAAAATCCTTTATCATGATGCTTATTCCCTTCATCATGAAGCTCATTTCCATCATAATGATGCATGTTTCCTTCATCTCAATGCTCATTTACTATATCATGATGCTCATTTCCTTCATCAAGATGCTCTTTTCCTTTATCATGATGCTCATTTCCTTGATCATGATGTATATTTCCTTCATCATGATGATCATTTCCTACGTCTTTCTGGTCATTTCCTTAATCATTATGCTCATCTCATTCATCCTTGATGCATATTTCCTTTATCATTATGCTCATATCCAACATCATTATACATATTTCCTTCATCATGGTGATCATTTTCTTCATCGTGATGCTCATTTTTTTCATCAATTTTCTTATTTCCTTCATCATGGTGCATATTTTCTTCATCGTGATGCTCATTTCCATCATTATGATGCTCATTTCATTTATCATGATGCATATTTCCTTCATCACGATGCTCATTTCCAAGATCGTGCTACACATTTTCTTTATTTTTATGTTCATTTCCAATATCATGATGATCATTTCCTTCATCACGATCCAAATTTTTTTCATAATGATGCTCATTTCCATTATCATAATGATCATTTCCTTCATCATGATGCGTATTTCCATCAACATGATGCTTATTTCCATCATCATGATACATATTTTCATTCATCATAATGCTCATTTCCTTCATCATGGTGCATATTTCCATCATCATGATGCTAATTTCTGTAATCATAATGCATGTTTCCTTCATCATGCTGCTCACTTCCTTTATCATGATGCATATTTTTCTTCATCATAATGCTCATTTCCTACATCGCTATGCATATTACCTTCATAATGTTGCTTTTTTCCTTCATCATGATGTTTTTTTCCTTCGTCATGATGCATACTTCCTTCATCATGATTCTATTATACATCATCATGATGCTCATTTCCTACATCATGATGATAATTTCCTTCACCATGATACATGTTTCCTTCATCGTGATGCTCATTTTCTTTATCATGATGTATATTTCCCTTCATCATGATGCTCATTTCGTACATCACGATGCATATTTCCATTATAATATTACTCATTCATATCATCATGATGCACATTTCCTTTATCACGATGCTCAGTCCTTCATCATGATGCATATTTCCTTTATCATGATGCTCATTTCCTTCATCTTGATGATCATTTACTACATTATTATGGTCATTTCCTTCATTATGATGCTCATTTCCTTCATCATTATGCATTTTTACTTCATCATAATTCTTTTTTCCTACATTATAATGCACATTTTCTTCATCGTGATGCATGTTTCTTACATCATAATGAATATTTCCTTCATCATGATGCTTATTTCCTACATCATGATGCATGTTTTCTTCATCATGATGCACATTTCCTTCATCATAATGCTTACTTCATTCCTCATGATGCATATTTCCTAAATCATGATGCTCATTTCCTTAATCATGATGCTCATTTTTTAATCATGATGTATATTTCCATCATCATGTTGCTTATTTCCATCATCATGATGATGATTTCCTTCATCGTGACGCTCATTTCCTTCGTCATGATGCATATTTTCTGCTTCATGATACGAATTCCCTACATCATGATGCTCATTTTCTTCATCGTGATGCATGTTTCCTTCGTCATAATGTTCATTTCCTTCATTATGATGCTCATTTCCTTCATCATGATGCTCATTTCATTCATCATGATGCATATTTCCTGTCACGCCCCGACCCCAGACAGAACGCGACAACCGCCACATTAACTATAAATTTTACGGAATGGGTGCACTCCACTCCACAAAGTTTATTGAAAATGTAATGCTTGCTATCAAGTACCTGTAGAACTGAACAACTGATAACAACGGTACAACCGAGGACATCATCTCATAAAGTATCAACAAGGATTTACAAAGGTACAAAATACAACGATGTAAGTTAGTTTAAAGAAAATATACATGAACGACATAACATCGCGAGGGTACAAAAATAACATCAAGGGGGTTACCA
Organism: Pogostemon cablin; assembly: GCA_023678885.1. Lineage (NCBI taxonomy): Eukaryota > Viridiplantae > Streptophyta > Magnoliopsida > Lamiales > Lamiaceae > Pogostemon > Pogostemon cablin. The sequence continues at coordinate 20,446,780 of CM042981.1, forward strand.
AATATAAACTATACAATCTCGCCAATGAATCCGTCAATTTACATAAAAGAGAAAGTACCCAAAACACTGATTGGATGACGAGCAAACGATAGGCAAACCTCCAACCAAAACGATATCAACAGCCAGAAAAGAAAAGAATGATGGGGGTGAGCAAAAACCACTAGCTCAGTGAGGCGATAAGCCGGTCACCCTGACCCTTATACGAAGCATGTATTCCCACTCGCGGTTGATGAGCGTTTTCTCAACACACAATTAATCCCCAAGTATGAAGGATATCAATTGTAGTTTCGAAAGGTGACCAAGTGAATATCGAACCCAAGGGACGGCGTATTATCAATTAAATTATTATCTAAATTAATTAAGACAAAGCAATAAGAGTTTGATGTTTGATTTTAACTAAAATACTAAATTAAATAACAAATAAAATAAACTATCACTCGAAGAATACGTAGGTGGATCAAGTAGGAGAATAGGTAGCTCTAGGATAATCCAGTTTTACTCATTAACTTCCCTTCCATGTGTCAATGTCCGACTCTGCCTTGTGGAATATGGATGTATCACTAAACCACGCATATCTACTCTATAGACACAAGTAAACATGCGTGTAACACGTGTGAATAACTTCAGAGCAAGAGATATAATTTCACCCCCCTTTCTAGGTACTATCAGTATCAATTATTTCCCCCTAGAATTGGTACACTAACCCGATATGATCTCCCTTTATAGGTACTATGAAATTATCCTCTTTATCCTACTTAATAATCCGAATTCAATTGAATTAATAAATATTCATATATGATAGTTCTAATGAAGCTTCGGAGTCCCCTCGCTTAGAATCATAACATGGAATCATGTTCAGCGATGAACGCACTCAATCTACAACCAAGATATATATTCAGACTCTATATACCAATTGAAGATGCACAAAACGACCGTGAATATGGATTAAGAAAGTACAATCATATATAAAATAAACCACAAGTAGTGTTGTACGGAGTGTATACATGGAAGTTCAATTAACTAGATAAAACCTTCAAACTCCTAAATCTACCAAAAAGGCTCTAGCCCATGATGTTTCGAAGAACAATCATGGGTGTTGGATAGATCTTACCCGGATGTCCGGAAAATACAAGATAAATTAGGAAACGAATAAACCCTTGATATGGCGTCTTCATGCCCTTCTCCATCTTGAATCCTCCTCTTGGTTCTCCTCTTGATTCCACAAACGAATCTTCAAAGTGATGGATAGATGAAGGAAAGGAAGTGGATGATGGATGGGGGGTGATCCCCCCTTGTGGGGTGTTGTATGGTTGTGGCCTCTCCTCGGTGATTGGTGACGTTTTTCTTGACTGCATGAGCCTCTTTTATACTTGTAATCACGTCTCTAGGGCTTGGAATGGGCTTTTCAAGTGATCCCACGCGTTTTGGCCTCGAAAATACGTAAGTTCCCGCACGTAGGTTCGACCTCGTCAAACAGGTCGAACCACTGGCCCCAGGTCGAACCACAGGTCGAACCCTGCTACTGGATTTCCGCAGTCTCTCCGTTTCACGTATAACTTTCACATCCGACCTCCGAATTGAGTGATTTTTGCGCTCAAGCAATCCTCTATTCCTTGGCTTTCTATCCATATAAAGAAATAACAAAAACTCCAATAATTGAATATGTAACAAGCCATGGAAAGTAGCACTGCAATTCTGTTCGGCACAGCTCGCGCGGCGTCACTACTTTGCTCATAACTTCCTCGTTCGGACTCCGAATGGGATGTTCTTTACGCCAAAACGACCTTCTCTTCAGTGGCTTTCGAACCATATATCACACTTCCCGTTCAGAGCTCCACATCAATACATAATAATTACACAAGTTGGATATGCGTTTATCAGCATTCTTGCACAAATTGCACCTTTTCTCAAACTTGGCTCTTTTGATCCTTTTTCCACTTAAAACACAACAAAACACCTCAAGTGCACCTTATTCTCACATATATCGAATATAAGACATTTGTGCTCTTATAAGACTACAATATCAATCAAAAAGGTGTTAAATTGGATATTAAAACACGCTTATTTTCACTCTCATCAAACCCCTAAACTTACCCGTTGCTCGTCCCGAGGCAACAAAATAAAAATAAAGAGAGAGAGAGAGTAAGAAAATTAGCGGGGAAACAAGGACTATGACCAATACCCCATTTAAAATACAATTGTCATCAACTTTGGTCATGCAACTCTTATCACGTGTAATAATCAATTCATAGCATACAAGTTAAGACAATCACCACCAATTCAAATGCTCCATCAAAATGTTCTCACGGGAAGTATATATCACTCACACTCAAGTGTAAAAGATGTACACTTATGGGTTAAGGTGTTTACGCTCAGATTCAATTCAAGTGCATGCGTAACCATAAGCTTGCCAAAAGTCTCAAACTCTCCACCACTAAAAGTATGATTCGACAATGGGATCAAAAAGGACTTTTTTTTTGATGTAATGTTGGCTCTTTGGTTAAGGTAGGAAATATATGGACAATGTGACTCAAATAGTGGAGAACTAAAGTTGATTGATCACTTCAACTTTCATCCTCTCTTCCTTTTCAATGCAGACGATTTTCATTCCTTCTTCACCTTCAAGCACAATTATTTTTCTTTTCTCAAGCTCATCCATTTTTTCCTTCTCTTTTTCTGCTTTTTCTCTTGAGGTACCAGTTTCGGGCACTACCTCACGTATCCTCCATAGGGTACTAGATTTAAGCACTACCCTAGGGTATTTGATTCAATGGAGTACTAGATTTAAGCACTACTCCGTGCTTCTCCTTAAATGCATTATCAAAATCCATCACTAATTCAATACCAATTTCATTCCTTCCCAAGCTGTTCGTTATCAAGCTCTATCAACACACTTTGTAAAGCCATTAATTCTCCACTAATAAGACAATCAAGGCTCAAAAAATTTAAGATGCTCAAAGTGGTTATTTCACGTAGGCTGCCAAAGAATGAGGTTTTTAGGCTCAACGGGGCTAATTACGGATAAACAATCATATGGTATAGGGAATTATCAAAGATGGCCTAAAATCATCTCCCATTATCTATCACACATGTAGTTTCAAGTAAGACAAGAGGCAAGTTCTAGAATACACACACAAGAACGATACTCACCAGAAAGAAATATCATGTGATTATGTACATGATCAACGAGGCTCAAAATCTCACATGGGTTTTTTAACAAGTAACAGAGTACTTTTCATGGTAGGTAATATCCCACAAGTACACATAGAACTTCATACCACAATATAACTCAAGTACACTTCCTTCATCAATTTCAAGAGCATATGAATTCCAAGACAATTTAAAAATAAGCTCACATGGATCACACCATAAACACAATCCTTCCACTCCATGAATTAAAAGCACAAATAAAATTAGAAAAAGGAAACGAGGGCACCTGATTTTTCTTCAACGTACGCACGAGCTCCTCGAGTCAAAGCTTCAATGTAGAACTCGTCTTGCCACTCTTTTACCTTTTTCTATCATCAAAGCTCAAACAAACTCATCATCACAAGATTCATCAATAATAAAATAGGAGAACTATATGAAATAATTAATTGACTATGTAATCGACTCCACACACTAGAAACACCACTGAACACTAGGTAAATTGCAAAAAATCGACACATCAAAACCGATTAAGGTTTCAACATACCGCAAAAAATCAACTCCCCTAGCAAACATTACAAAGAAAAGATTATACTCCCGGTGCTTCAATGAGGTAAGTACATCACACCCCCCCCAAACTTAGTAAAAACATAAGTCGAAACTAAGTTTGAAAAGAGATGTAATTGCCGATTAGTAAGCACCTTAAATATAAAAATTTCTTACTCACACGAAAGAAATAAAGCAATAAAACGGAAAGGCAAGCCCCAAACAGGCGCTCATGTTTAACGTCGGAGAGTCACGACGGATTACCACTTTGAACTACTGGATCACAGGACGGTCTTGTCGCATCCTCACCTTCAAGTACTTTCTTTCTCTCTTCTTGTCTACACTCAACACCTCACCTTTCTTGGTCACAAAAATATGATCATTGAAATTTCCTTCCTCCCCTGGCTGTCTAGACTCCTCCTTGTCAACCTTCCACTTAAATGCAGAATCACCTGTCTTAGAAAAATCAAGATTAAACAATTTAGAAACCATGTCAATGCTCTTACACGATTGAGTCTCCATGGGCATCTTCATTGCATGATCAAGAGAGAAAATCACATCTTCTTTATCCATTCGCAGTCTAAGCTTTCCTTCCTTAACATCTATCATAGCTCCATCTGTGGCAAGGAACGGTCGTCCCAAAATAAGGGGAATGTCACCCTTATCATCTTCCATGTCAAGTACAAGAAAATCCACGGGAAAAACTAACTTATCCACTCTCACTAAAACATCTTCAATTAAACCCTTCGGACAAGTCATGGATCTATCCGCCAATTGAAGAGCAATATTCGTGGGAGTTAACTCCTCCAAACCAAGCCTTTTAAATATGGACAAAGGCATCAAGTTAACGCTTGCCCCCAAATCACACAAGGCTTTATGTGCCGACTCTTTTCCAATGTCACAAAGAATGGTGAAGCTTCCCGGATCCTTTAACTTTGCAGGCAGCTTCCTTTGAAGGATTGAGCTGCAATTCTCTGATAGGTTTACCGTCTCCACTCCGTTCAAGCTTCTCTTCTTTGATATAATATTCTTGAGGAATCGGGCATAGTATGGCATCTCCATGATTGCTTCAGAGAAAGGAATGTCCAAGCTTACTTTGCTCATGACATCATGAAATCTCTTGAACTTTTCTTCCAATCCCTTCTCGGCCAATCTCGAAGGAAACGGAGGAGGTATCTTGGTCTTTGGTCTTCCCCATTCATCACGTTCAACCTCCTTTGCTTTATCCTTCTTTGCTCTCAATCTCTTTGCTTCTTCCCACTTCTTCTCCATTGTAAGCTCAGTATTCTGCTCATATAATGGTACTGGAGTAACATCAACATCATGCGGAGCATTCGACACAGAAACGGGCAACTTCTAGATGGGGTTCGACCAGGGTTTGACCTGTGGAATAGGTCGAACCAGGCACGTACTGGTCGAACCTACCTTCTAGACAATGGCACTTTTTTTGAATTTGAGGTTCGACCTGGGTTCGACATGTTTGAGAGGTCGAACTAGGTACGTAATGGTCGAACATATCTCCTGGAAAACTACTCTCTTTCTACTCTTGAGGTTCGACTAGGGTTCGACCAGTGTTAGAGGTCGAACCACTGCCCCGTAGGTCGAACTGCCTCACTGTATAGTTTATATCCTCCGGTTCGACCTGGGTTCGACCTGCTGGGTTGGTCGAACCATTATGGTCGTGGTCGAACCGTTGCTGCGACAAAACAGAGCACGCCGGATGAAGAGGTTCGACCTTGGTTCGACCTGCAGAACAGGTCAAACCACCCTTACTTTGGTCGAACCGGTGTTCTGGAAAACAGAGTGCTCCGCATGGTATGGTTCGACCATGGTTCGACCTGAATACCAGGTCGAACCCTCTGGGTTTTGGTCGAACCGAGGATTAGCTATGTTCAAATTTGATCCCGGCCTCATCGATCCCTCGTACTGCGTTCCAGACCTTAACGTGATGGCATTATTCTCCAATGTTTCTGTCAATTGATTCACATTCGCGGTCATCTGCCCCATAATCAAAGTAAGCTCCTTCATCTGCTTAGATAAATCTGCATGATCAACATTCATGGTATCCTCAAGATGATCAATCCTTGCATCATTCTCAGCCATGTATCGATGGAAAGTATCTTCAACACTCTTCACTTCTTGCTGCTTCATATTAGGCCCCCTTTGTGTCAACTATATGATCTGCCTCTGCTGGAACTCTAGTAGCTTGTTGATGTTAGCTATACTAGAGACGATCTCATCATCCCTATTTGGCTTCACCACTTGATGTTCAACCTGCGCTACTACGCCAAGTACATATGATCCTCTATCTCTCTCTACAGGCCAGTCACATGTATTCATAGAGATGTCTTCAAACAACTTTTCCGCTTCAAATGCTGTCTTTGATAACAACGCTCCTCCCGATGATGCATCAATAAAAACACGCGAATCACAATCTAATCCATAGTAGAAAATGCTTACGTATTCAGCCTTAGACATTCCATGCTGTGGACACCTCCTGAGCATGTCTTTAAACCTATCCCACGCCTCATAAAATTTCTCACCTTGATTCATAACAAATCGGGTGATCTCTTGCTTCATTCTTAAGATCCTTGAGGGTGGCATGTATCTCTCCAAAAACTTCTGCTCAGTTGGTCCCATGTAGTGCAATCGGCTGCATCAAGAGTCTCATACCAAGCTTCTGCCTTATCAATCAAAGAGAACTTGAATAAGGCGATCCGCCTAGCATTATCGTTAGCTCCACTGCCTTTTGAGTGTTTGCATAACCAAGAAATTTTCGGAGATGCTGATATGGATCTTCAAAACAAACTCCAGAAAAGGGATTCTTCTCTACCATGTTAATAAGAGCGGGATTTATCTCAAAATCATCATCTTCCCCCCTTGCTCCTATCAACCCCATGTTGACATTCCCAAAGTTCGTGAAAATTTCACGAATGGAAATATTATCCGGATTCTGCCTTGCTCCGGCCATGTTTAGCTCAGTGTGTTATTCTTTCTTTTCCTTCCTCTCCTTTTTTCAAGCGCACAAGTAACTCGGAAAAATTCAAGATTGGATAGAAAATAAATAATCACAAATAAAAGAAAAAAAAATCTTAATCAACTAGAAATAATAAAATCAATAATAACAGCCGTCCCCGGCAACGGCGCCAAGAACTTGATGAGCGTTTTCTCAACACGCAATTAATCCCCAAGTATGAAGGATATCAATTGTAGTTTCTAAAGGTGACCAAGTGAATATCGAACCCAAGGGACGGCGTATTATCAATTAAATTATTATCTAAATTAATTAAGACAAAGCAATAAGAGTTTGATGTTTGATTATAACTAAAATACTAAATTAAATAACAAATAAAATAAACTATCACTCGAAGAATACGTAGGTGGATCAAGTAGGAGAATAGGTAGCTCTAGGATAATCCAGTTTTACTCATTAACTTCCCTTCCATGTGTCAATATCCGACTCTGCCTTGTGGAATATGGACGCATCACTAAACCATGCATATCTACTCTATAGACACAAGTAAACATGCGTGTAACACGTGTGAATAACCTCAGAGCAAGAGATATAATTTCACCCCCCTTTCTAGGTATTATCAGTATCAATTATTTCACCCTAGGATTGGTACTCTAACCCGATATGATCTCCCTTTATAGGTACTATGAAATTATCCTCTTTATCCTACTTAATAATCCGAATTCAATTCAATTAATAAATATTCATATATGATAGTTCTAATGAAGCTTCGGAGTCCCCTCGCTTAGAATCATAATATGGAATCCTGTTCAGCGGTGAACGCACTCAATCTACAACCAAGATATATATTCAGACTCTATATACCAATTGAAGATGCACAAAACGACCGTGAATATGGATTAAGAAAGTACAATCATATATAAAATAAACTACAAGTAGTGTTGTACGGAGTGTATACTTGGAAGTTCAATTAACTAGATAAAACCTTCAAACTCCTAAATCTACCAAAAAGGCTCTAGCCCATGATGTTTCGAAGAACAATCATGGGTGTTGGATAGATCTTACCCGGATGTCCGGAAAATACAAGATAAATTAGGAAACGAATAAACCCTTGATATGGCGTCTTCATGCCCTTCTCCATCTTGAATCCTCCTCTTGGTTCTCCTCTTGATTCCACAAACGAATCTTCAAAGTGATGGATAGATGAAGGAAAGGAAGTGGATGATGGATGGGGGGTGATCCCCCCTTGTGGGGTGTTGTATGGTTGTGGCCTCTCCTCGGTGATTGGTGATGTTTTTCTTGACTGCATGAGCCTCCTTTTATACTTGTAATCACGTCTCTAGGGCTTGGAATGGGCTTTTCAAGTGATCCCACGCATTTTGGCCTCGAAAATACGTAAGTTCCCGCACGTAGGTTCGACCTCGTCAAACAGGTCGAACCACTGGGCCCAGGTCGAACCACAGGTCGAACCCTGCTACTGGATTTGCGCAGTCTCTCCGTTTCAAGTATAACTTTCACATCCGACCTTCGAATTGAGTGATTTTTGCGCTCAAGCGATCCTCTATTCCTTGGCTTTCTATCAATATAAAGAAATAACAAAACCTCCAAGAATTTAATATGTAACAAGCCATGGAAAATAGCACTGCAATTCTGTTCGGCACAGCTCGTGCGGCGTCACCACTTTGCTCATAACTTCCTCGTTCGGACTCCGAATGGGATGTTCTTTATGCCAAAACGACCCTCTCTTCAGTGGCTTTCCAACCATGTATCACACTTCCCGTTCAGAGCTCCACATCAATACAGAATAATTACACAAGTTGGATGTGCGTTTATCAGTATTCTTGCACAAATTGCACCTTTTCTCAAACTTGGCTCTTTTGATCCTTTTTCCACCTAAAACACAACAAAACACCTCAAGTGCACCTTATTCTCACATATATCGAATATAAGACATTTGTGCTCTTATAAGACTACAATATCAATCAAAAAGGTGTTAAATTGGATATTAAAACACGCTTATTTTCACTCTCATCAGCGGTTCATAACATAAAATCCAACATTTCGTCCCACAATAATTATTTCTCACTCAGTATACGTATTAATGAAAATAAAAACCTTAGTGCACATTTACGAATAACACAATTAGTTCAAACAACATGTTATCACATAAAAGACGCGTGAGTAGTCAATATCCTCCTCGAACTGAGCTCTCTGTTGAGAGACAGTCCAAGCCCGTCACCATTACTCTAGATAAAATGCAAATTAATATTCTTTATCAACACGCCAAGTGCTAAAGTTCACAATTCAATATCGACGTGATTACTTGAAATGATCAAACATATAAACATATATGACATGCATGTCCCACACCGGTGATTTTGACTGAGCCTATAATAGACCGATCCATCTAACGATCACCCTCCAGAGTATCAGTATTTGGCAAATGGACAGGTACCCCGTTAGATCTAACTCACCCGGGTTTTCCAAGCAATGGGCAACTTGGTTGTCACTCTAACTCACCCGAACCGCGACAATTCGGCTACTTAATCAATGTCCCTCCAACTCACCCGAACCGTGACCAATTCGGACAACTTAACCTTGGTACCAGGCATACATATGCATATGCATCATAAGATGAATAACGACTCAAGTTAGAGTCTTAGTTGGCACACAAGAATAACCAGAAATCAATTCTCAAATAATTCACAATAAATGCTATTAGATATCGAGCCGGCAAGGCTCTTCAACATAAGTTAAAATCAATAATACTCATAAAATGACTAACAGGACTCTAACCAGAGCAATCGGGCCAATCAGGCTCTTTACCACATAACACAATACCAAATAATTTTCTTATCAATTAACTAAAACTAAAATAAATGCACATTTATCGAGGGTCCACACTTCCCACAAGAGAAGGTGTTCCCGAATTATCAATGTACAAGGAAGTGATTAACTCTCTCTGAAATCTGAAGTCGGTCCCTTGCCCTTCGTCGATGGTTCTTTACCTAGAAAGGAGATGAGCAATTAAAGACAAATCAAATATAACTAACTATTAGCGGTAACATCACCTTTCATTGCTAAAAACAAATCCTAATCGAGTTCGAACGAGTCGATATTAAATTAGAATGGCATGTAACTCCTTAACATCAGTTCCCAATCCCACATAACCCGTTTCAATACATTAACTAAACGAACGATAGAAAATAAATTTGAATTCGACATAAAAATTCTGAAATTTTCCAGCTAGCGGCAGTTTACGAGAAAAATCATAACTAATTGTAGAATAATCGGATTGAGGCGTTTCAAGTGGCTACGGAAAGCTAACGAGTTCAGCTACATACAGAAATAAAGTAGGTAAACTTTCGAGGGTAATAGCTATGTGAAAAACAGTTCGAACAATCTGCGAATTACCCACATACCAAAAAGAAAAACCCCACAAAATTACAAAACCATGGAAGAAGGAAGCTTAATTAACACATCACTTACCTCAAAACAACTTAGAAACCACCTAGGATGAGGGTTGTAAGGAAGAATTTGATCAACAAGGGTTTCTCCTCTTCACTCTCTTCTTTCCCCTCTTTTGTTTTTCTTCTCCCGTTTTTCTTTCTTTTCTTTTCTTTTTTTTAACTCTAGCCTTAATAATTATATATCAGGCCATTTAAGTGGGCTGAAACTTTGGGCCACAAAATAAATAAATAAATAAGTTTGGGCTTTCTAAAAAAAATCTAGTTGGGCAAAGATAGGGCTGGCCTTTTGGGCCATAAAAATAAATAAATAGGTTTTGGGCTTTCTAAAAAAAATCTAGTTGGGCTAAGATATTATAAAGTATCCCCTCCTCTAAAAAGTTTCGTCCTCGAAACATAAACGTACCTAGAGATGAAAAGAGATTTGGATGTTGTTGACGCATGACTGACTCTGGTTCCCATGTTTCTTCTTCAATTTGATCACTTCTCCAAAGAACTCTCACCATAGCAATGGATTTGTTACGAAGCATTTTCTCTCGGCGATCTATAATTTGAACAGGTTGTACTTCGTACGATAGATTTTCCTTTAATACAACTGGGGGATATTTGAGCACGTGCGAAGGATCAGGTTCATATTTTCTAAGCATAGAGACATGGAAGACATCGTGAATCTTTGACAATTCCGATGGTAGCTCAAGTCGATACGCGACACGACCAATCCTTTGCACGATCGTAAACTGGCCAATATACCTTGGACTCAACTTTCCTCGACGGTGGAATTGCAACACGCCCTTCCATGGAAAAACTTTCAGAAAAACTTTGTCTCTTTCATTAAACTCTAAATCGCGCCTCCTATTATCTGCGTAGCTTTTCTGTCGATCTTGTGCTGCAATAAGTCTGTCTCGAATAAGTTTTATTTTTGCCTTCGCATCTTCGATAAGCTCTACTTGTTCGATTTGTCTCTTGCCAACCTCAACCCAAAAGAGCGGTGTTTGATACTTTCGGCCATACAGAGCTTCGTATGGGGCATTCCAATGCTTGAATGATAACTGTTATTATAAGCGAACTCCACCAAAGTCACGTACTTATCCCAGCTACCTCCCAAATTCAACACCACTGCAGGTAACATGTCTCCTAGTGTCTGTATAGTTCTCTCTGACTGTCCATTAGTCTGTGGATGAAACGAGGTACTGAATAGTTATTTTGTACCTAGCGCTTTCTGCAGACTAGGCCAAAAATAGGAAGTGTATCTTGGTTCGCGATCAGATATGATTGACACTGGTACTCCGTGCAGTCTCATGATCTCATCGACATATAACTTGGCAAGTTTCTCTAAAGATTCATTGGTATGCACTTGAAGGAAATGTGCCGATTTCGTCAGACGATCGACAATGACCCAAATTGAGTCATGACCCTTTTGGGTTCGAGGTAAACCAGAAACAAAAATCCATTGTGACATTTTCCCATTTCCACTCAGGAATAGGTAGTGGTTGAAGCATGCCAGCTGGTTTTTGGTGTTCCGCTTTAATCTGTTGGAATGATAAGCACTTTGATACAAATTCAGCAATGTCCTGTTTCATACCTGGCCACCGATAATGCTTCCGAAGTGTTCTGTACAATTTGGTACTACCAGGATGCATAGCATAGGCTGAAGAATGGGCTTCCTCAAGAATAGCTCTACGAACATCAAGTTCTGATGAAACACAAACACGATTTTTAAAAGTAAGAAGTCCATCATCCCAAATTTGAAATTATATTTCTTTTCCTGGATTTAGCTTCGCCATCTTCTGTTGTAAATGAACATCATGTGATTGTCTTTCTCGAATTTGCTCGAACAAGGTAGGTTTAATCTCGAATTTGGCGATTAAAGCAGAATCATTAGACTTTTCACAATCGAGCGAAATGTGTAAAGATTTAAATTGCTCCAACATAGGAAGATAAAAAGACTGAATTGAAGCAAGTGAGGTAGAAGACTTTCTACTTAGAGCATCTGCAACAACGTTCGCCTTGCCAGGATGATAATCGATGACTAAGTCATAGTCACTAATCAACTCCATCCATCGCCTTTGCCTGAGGTTGAGCTCCTTTTTCGTGGTGATATACTTTAAGCTCTTGTGATCAGTGAAAACCTGACAAGTTGCACCGTACAGATAGTGCCTCTAGATCTTCAATGCAAAGACGATTGCAGCCAACTCTAAATCATGTGTAGGATAATTCTCTTCGTTCTTCTTCAATTGCCTTGAAGCGTAGGCAATAACCTATCCTTCTTGCATGAGAACACATCCTAATCCTTGTCTCGAGGCGTCGCTATAAATGGTAAATTCTCCAATCGCTGGGTCTGGCAAAGCAAGAATAGGAGCTGAAACGAGTCGTCTTTTCAATTCTTGAAATGCTTCCTCGCATTCTTCACTCCATTCAAATTTTATCTCTTTCCGAGTCAATTTAGTCAAAGATGAAGCAAATAATGAAAAGTCTTTGACAAACCGTCGATAATATCCAGCTAATCCCAGAAAACTACGAATCTCTGTCATGTTCTTTGGACGCTCCCAATCTAGTATAGCTTGAATCTCCACTAGATCGACGTAGATTCCTTCTTTAGAAATGTGATGACCCAAAAAGCTTACCTCACGAAGCCAAAATTCAAACTTCGAGAATTTAGCATAAAGCTAATTTTCTCTGAGAATGTTCAGAGCAATTCTTAGATGATGAGAATGCTCGTCGTCCGATTTAGAAGAAATAAGAATGTCATCAATGAAGATGATGACAAACTTATCTAAGTACGGCCGAATTCAAAATGGCCGTATCTGGTTCGAAAAGCAGACTTAGGGATATCAGATTCCCTAATCTTGAGTTGGTGATAACCAGATCGCAAATCAATTTTTGAGAACACAGTTGCTCCTTGCAATTGATCAAACAGATCATCGATTCTTGGAAGAGGATATTTATTCTTGATTGTCACCTTGTTCAATTGATGGTAGTCGATACATAGGCGAAGTGATCCATCTTTCTTCTTGACAAAAAGAACTGGAGCACCCCACAGAGATGTGCTAGGTCGTATGAACCCCTTCTCCAATAATTCCCCAAGTTGTGTCTGGAGTTCCTTGAGCTCAGCAGGCGATATTCGATATGGAGTAATCGATATAAGTGTGATTCCAGGAAGTACGTCAATGGAAAAATCAATCTCTCGATTCGGAGGTTGTCCTGGTAAGTCTTCGGGAAAGGCATCAGGAAATTCATTCACGATCGGGATGTCATCTAGTTTAGTTTCAAAAAGAGAAGTATCGATGACAAATGCCAAGAATGCCTCATAACCCTTACGCATTAATTTATGTGAGTCAACATTGAAATAAAAGAGAGGGATCTCGTTTGAAGTTTACCTTCAAAAACAAGTTCTGAGAATCCTAATCTACGAAAAATAACAAGCTTCTCGTGGCAGTCGAGAATTGCATGATGAGAAGAAAGCCAATCCATGCCAAGAATAACATCAAGATCAATCAAAGGCAATGGTATCAATTCAGCCTCTAGAATGACATCTTTGATCTTCAATGGCCAACCAATGAATACCGAATCACGAATTAGACGCTCTCCAAGAGGGGTATGAACGATGATTCCAGGTAACAAATGAGAGATAGGATAATCTAAGATCACAGTAAGATCATCCCGGATATAAGACCTATCAGAACCTGGGTCAAATAAAGCGTAGACCGGATGGTCTCCCACAAACACATGGCTTAAAGAAGCAATATTAGGTGAGATTGTGATTTAAAAATTCGAAAAGATAGAATTTCTTACGAATGTTTTATTCGTAATCAAGTGGCATAACAAGACGGGGTTAGATCTAGCATGTGAAAATACTCAGATTATAAATTACCTGTCACAACCTTCGGATCTGAGCGAGCCTCTTCCTTGGAAATATGAAATACTCTAGTTTGCTTCCTTCCTTGCATAGGTGATTGAGTACTAGGGCCGCTTGAGGCATCGGACACTCTGGTAACTGCAGATCGAGTATCTCTGGGTGTAGAATATGTTAGTTTACCACGAAGCTGACCAGAACACTAACTGTTCGCTCCCATAAGTTGAGGACAAGAACTTCGCATATGCCCCGGCTGTCGACACTGAAAACATACTTGAGGAGCCTTACAGGGGCCATCGTGATATTTTAAGCAATTCTGGCACTTGCAATTTTCACCAACTGATCCCGAGACATTGCTCCCGCCTCTACTAAACTGCTCCCGAGGTTGAGGAAAACTAATAGATACCGAACTTGGTGCGCCACGCGAAGATCCCACACCCCTATACACTTTCGATGCATTTCCTGGAAATGTGCTCCCTTACCTTTTCATTTGAGATTGTTTTCCAAGCTTATGTCTCGCCTGAACTAAACTTTCTACCCTCAGGGCTTCTTCTACGAGATCGTCAAGACTCTCGTACTTGTCTCCGTACTTGATGCGATCTCGAATATTTAAATTAAGACCATTTTCAAATCTCTTGCATAAGTCTCTCATCGTATATGACTCAGGAGCGAATTCTCGCAATTCCAAAAATTTACTTTCGTACTCAACGACCGACATAATGCCTTGACAGAGGTTGAAGAACTCCTTTCTCTTCTGATCCTTGATGTACTGAGAGAAGTATCGATCTTTGAATCGTTCCACAAAGATAGCCCACGTAATAGTAACCGAAGATGTCTCTTTTAGATTCTGCCACCATCGTCGTGCATCTGGGCCTAACTGCTTGGTCGCAATGATCACACGATAACATTCTTCAATCATCAAGGTGTCAAAGGTCTCTGTAATCTCCTATAACCATGCCCCCGCTTTAGAAGCATCTCTTGCACCGTCAAATTTCGAAGTCCCCATGTTTTCAACTGCTTTCACCAAATCAGGTATAAAAAGTGAACCTCGAGAAATAGAACCTCCTAAAGCCATTTATGGAGTAAAAACCGGTACATTAGTTGTAGGTCGAATCAGTTCATTAGCACGAAGAACCTCTTCAGTGACAGTCGTAGTTGTATGAGCCATTGTAGGTGGTGGAACACCATGTATTCGAATGTGATCATAATACAATTGGTACTGCTCCGATGTCATCATGTGCTCAATCCGCAACTGGGCCCGTGGTTGCTCTACCTGGAAAACTGGCACCCTATAATCAGAATTGATAGGGTCATAATGACTGAAAGGAAGAAAGGAAAGAAAATGCAAGGTCAACATCAAGGCAATACGATACCTTAGGATGAAATAGAAACAAAGTTGGACCCATTGGCTCGACTCAAAAAGAATGAGAATCATAAAACTAGGCTCTGATACCAAGAAAGTTGTCACGCCCCGACCCCAGATAGAATGCGACAACCACCACGTTAACCATAAATTTTGCGGAATGGGTGCACTCCACTCCACAAAGTTTATAGAGAACGTAAGGCTTGCTATCAAGTACCTGTAGAACTGAACAACTGATAACAACGGGTACAACTCGAGGACATCATCTCATAAAGTATCAACAAGGATTCACAAAGGTACAAAATAAAACGATGTAAGTTAGTTTAAAGAAAATATACATGAACGATATAACATCGCGAGGGTACAAAAAAACATCAAGGGGGTCACCAAATATAAACTATACAATCTCGCTAATGAAACCGTCAATTTACATAAAAGAGAAAGTACCTAAAACACTGATTGGATGACGAGCAAACGATAGGCAAACCTCCAACCAAAACGATATCAACAGCCTGAAAAGGAAAGAATGACGGGGGTGAGCAAAAACCACAAGCTCAGTGAGGTGATAAGCCGGTCACCCCGACCCTTATACGAAGCATATATTCCCACTCGCGGTTCATAACATAAAATCCAACATTTCGTCCCACAATAACTATTTCTCACTCAGTATACATATTAATGAAAATAAAAACCTTAGTGCACATTTACAAATAACACAATTAGTTCAAACAACATGTTATCACATGAAAGACGCGTGGGTAGTCAATATCCTCCTCGAACTGAGATCTCAGTAGAGAGACAGTTCAAGCCCGTCACCGTTACTCTAGATAAAATGCACATTAATATTCTTTCTCAACATGCCAAGTGCTAAAGTTCACAATTCAATATCGACGTGAATACTTGAAATGATCAAACAAATAAACATATATGACATGCATGTCCCACACCGGTGATGTTGACTGAGCCTATAATAGACTGATCCATCTAACGATCACCCTCAAGAGTATCAGTATTTGGCAAATGGACAGGTGCCCCGTTAGATCTAACTCACCTGGGTTTACCAAGCAACGGGCAACTTGATTGTCACTCAAACACACCCGAACCGCGATAATTTGGGCTACTTAATCAATGTCGCTCCAATTCACCCGAACCGTGACTAATTTGGGCTACTTAACCTTGGTACCAGGCATACATATGCATATGCATTATAAGATTAATAACGACTCAAGTTAGAGTCTTAATTGGCACACAAGAATAACTAGAAATCAATTCTCAAATAATTCACAATAAATGCTATCAGATATCGAGCCGGCAAGACTCTTCAACATAAGTTAAAATTAATAATACTCATAAAATGACTAACTGGACTCTAACCAGAGTAATCGAGCCAATCATGCTCTTTACCACATAACACAATACCAAATAATTTTCTTATCATTTAACTAAAACTAAAATAAATGCACATTTATCGAAGGTCCACACTTCCCACAAGAGAAGGCGTTCCCAAATTATCAACTCACAAGGAAGTAATTAACTCTCTCCGGAATCTGAAGTTGGTCCCTTGCCCTTCTTCGATGGTTCTTTACCTAGAAAGGAGATGAGCAATTAAAGACAAATCAAATATAACTAACTATTAGCGGTAACATCACCTTTCATTGCTAAAAAAATCCTAATCGAGTTCGAACGAGTCGATATTAAATAAGAATGGCATGTAACTCCTTAATATCAGTTCCCAATCCCACATAACCCGTTTCAATACATTAACTAAACGAACGATAGAAAATAAATTTGAATTCGACATAAAAATTCTGAAATTTTCCAGCTAGCGGCAGTTTACGAGAAAAATCATAACTAATTGTAGAATAATCGGATTGAGACATTTCAAGTTGCTACTGAAAGCTAACGAGTTCAGCTATATACAGAAATTAAGTTTGTAAACTTTCAATGGCAATAGCTATATCAAAATCAGTTCAAACAGTCTGCGAATTACACACATACCAAAAAGAAAAACCCCACAAAATTACAAAACTATGGAAGAAGGAAGCTTAATTCACACATCACTTACCTCAAAACAACTTAGAAACCACCTAGGATGAGGGTTGTAAGGGAGAATTTGATCAACAAGGGTTTCTTCTCCCATTCTTCTTTCTTTTCTTTTCTTTTTTTTTTAACTCTAGCCTTAATAATTATATATCAGGCCATTTAAGTGGGCTGAAACTTTGGGCCACAAAATCAATAAATAAATAAATAAGTTTGGGCTTTCTAAAAAAAAAATCTAGTTGGGCTAAGATAGGGCTGGCCTTTTGAGCCATAAAAATAAATAAATAGGTTTTGGGCTTTCTAAAAAAAATCTAGTTGGGCTAAGATATTATATTTCCTATATCATGATGCTCATTTAATACATCATGATGCATATTTTCTTTATCATGATGCTCATTTTTTTATCATGATATTCATTTCTTCATCGTAATGCTCATTTCATGGTAATGATGATGCAATTTATCGACATCATGTTGTCATTTCCTACATCATGATGATCATTTCCATCATCATGATGCTCATTTCCTTTATCATGATTGTGATGCTCGTTTCCTTCATCATGATGCTTATTTCCAATATCATAATTCGCATTTTCTTCATAATGATGGTTATTTTTTTTATCATGATTCTCATTTCCATTATTATGATGCATAAATCATTCATCATGATGCTAATTTTCTTCGTCATAATGCTCATTTCCTACCTCAAAATGCATATGTCCTTCGTCATAATGCTCATTACCTTCATCATGATATATATTTACTTCATAATGATACCCATTTTCTTCATCATGATGATCAGTTCCATCATCCTGATGCTCATTTCCATCATCATGATGCATATTTCCGTCATAATGATTCTTTTTCCTACATCATGTTGCTTATTTTCAACATCATGTTGCTCATTTCATTCATCGTGATGCTCATTTCCATCATCATGATGCTTATTCCCTTCATCATGAAGCTCATTTCCATCATAACGATGCATGTTTTCTTCATCTCAATGCTCATTTACTATATCATGATGCTCATTTCCTTCATCAAGATGCTCATTTCCTTTATCATGATGCTCATTTCCTTTATCTTGATGTATATTTCCTTCATCATGATGATCATTTCCTACATCTTTCAGGTGATTTCCTTAATCATTATGCTCATCTCATTCATCCTGATGCATATTTCCTTTATCATTATGTTCATATCCAACATCATTATACATATTTCCTTCATCATGGTGATCATTTTCTTCATTGTGATGCTCATTTCCTTCATCAATGTGCTTATTTCCTTCATCATGGTGCATATTTTCTTCATCATGATGCTCATTTCCATCATTATGATGCTAATTTCATTCATCATGATGCATATTTCCTTCATCACGATGCTCATTTCCTAAATCGTACTACACATTTCCTTATTTTTATGTTCATTTCCTATATCATGATGATCATTTCCTTCATCACGACGCAAATTTTTTTCATAATGATGCTCATTTCCATCATCATAATGATCATTTCCTTCATCATGATGCGTATTTCCATCAACATGATGCTTATTTCCATCATCATGATGGATATTTTCATTCATCATAATCTCATTTCCTACATCACGATGCATATTTCCATCATCATAATGCTAATTTTTGTAATCATAATGCATGTTTCCTTCATCGTGCTGCTCACTTTCTTCATCATGAGAACATCTGTTTATACTTTATAAGGAGCCAATAATATGATCTTTCATGTGACGCCGCACACCACATTATCTATAGTATAAAGTAAATGGACTTTTGCAACAACATTATTATTCCAAACGTTTGATCACATGATTCTCATTTCAAATATTATCAAAAACATTGTTCATACCAAAAGCAAGACTTTTAGTATACAATCCAACACATGATGCATGTTTTCTTCAACATGATGCTCATTTCCTAAATCACGATGCATATTTCCATCTTCATGATGCTCATTTCCTTCATCATGATGCTCATTTCCTTCATCCTAATGTATATTTCCTTTATCATGATGGTCATTTCCTTCGTCATGATGCATATTTCCTTCATCATGATACTCATTTCCCTCATCTTGATGATCATTTCCTACGTCATTATGGTCATTTCCTTTATTAAGATGCTAATTTCCTTCATCATTAATCGTGTTTCTTTCATCATGATGATTATTTCCTATATTATGATGCTCATTTCCTTCATCATGATGCATATTTCTTTTATCATAATGCATATTTCCTTCATATTTATGCTCATTTCCAACATCATGATGCATGTTTTCAACATCATGATGCACAATTCCTACATCAAAACGCTTACCTCATTCATCATGATGCACATTTTCTCCATCATAATGCTCATTTCCTACATCATTATGCATATTACCATCATCATGATGCTCATTTCCATCACCTTTATGATAATTTCTTTCATCATGATGCACATTTCCTACATCATATTTAGTTCATTACGTCAGAAAAAAAGTGATGCATACTTTCTTCATCATGATACACATTTTCCTACATCATGATGCTCATATTCATCATCATGATGTATGTTTCCATTATCATAATGCTAATTTCCTACGTCATGATGCTCATTTCGTTCATCATGATGCATATTTCCTTCATCATGATGCTCTTTTCCCTACATCATGATGCATATTTCCTTCATCATGATGCTCATTTCCTACATCATGCAGCACATTTCCTTTATCTTTATGTTCATTTCCAATATCATGATGATCGTTTCCTTCATCATAACGCAAAGTTTTTCATAATGATGCTCATTTTCATCATCATAATGCTAATTTCCTTCATCATGATGCGTATTTCCATCAACATGATGCTTATTTCCATCATCATGATGCATATTTTCATTCAACATAATGCTCATTTCCTATATCACGATGCATATTTCCATCTTCATGATGCTCATTCCCGTCATCATAATGCATGTTTCCTTCATTATGCTGCTCACTTCTTTTATCATGATGCATATTTCCCTTCATCATAATGTTCATTTCTTGCATCACTTTGCATATTTCCGTCATCATGATGCTCTTTTCCTTCATCATGATGCTCTTTTCCATCGTCATGATGCATATTTCCTTCATCATGATGCTCATTTCCATCATCATGATATTAATATACTTCATCATGATATGTTCGTCATGATGCATATTTTCTTCCTCTTGATGCGTATTTCCTACATCATGATGCTCATTTCCTTCATCGTGACGTATGTTTCCTTCATCATAATGTTCATTTCCTTCATTATTAGGCTCATTTCCTACATCATTATGGTCATTTCCTTCATTATGATGCTCATTTCCTACATCGTGATTCTCATTTCGTTCATCATGGTGCATATTTCCTTCATCATAATGCTCAGTTACTACATCATGATGCATATTTCCTTTATCAGGATGCTCATTTCTTCATCGTGATGCTCATTTCATCATAATGATGCTCATTTTCTTCATCATGATGCTCATTTCTTTTATCATGATTCTCAATTCCATCATTATGATGCATAAATTTTTCATCATGATGCTCATTTTCTTAGTCACAATGCTCATTTCCTTTATCAAGATGCATATGTCCTTTATCATGATGCTCAGTACCTTCATCATGATGCATATATACTTCAACATGATACTCATTTCCTTCATCATGATGATCTGTTCCATCATCCTGATGCTCATTTCCATCATCATGATGCATATTTCCTTCATAATGATTCTCTTTCCTACATCATGATGCTTATTTTCTTTATGTTGCTCATTTCATTCATCGTGATGCTCATTTCCATCATCATGATGCAAAAATACTTCATCATGATGCTTATTCCCTTCATCATGATGTTCATTTCCTATATCGTGATTCACGTTTCCTTCATATCAGTGCCCATTTCCTATAATATGATGCTCATTTCCTTCATCGTGATGCATGTTTCCTTCATCTCAATGCCCATTTCCTATATCATGATGCTCATTTCCATCAACATGATGCTCATTTCCATCATCATGATACTAATATACTTCATCATGATGCGTATTTCCTTCATCATGATGCTCATTTCCTACATCATGATGCTCATTTCCTTCAACATGATGATCATTTCCTATGTCATTATGGTCATTTTCTTAATCATGTTGCTCATTTCAATCATCATGATGCATATTTCCTTCATTATGTTGCTCATTTCCTACATCATGATAAATATTTCCTTAATCATGATGCTAATTTCCATCATCATGATGATATTTCCTTCGTCATGATGCTCAATTCCTACATCAATATACTCATTTTCCTAATCATGATGCATGTTTTCTTCATCAGGATGCAAATTTCCATCATTATGACACTAATTTCCTTTATCATGATGCATATTTCCTTCGTCATAATGCTCTCCTACTTCATGATGCTCATTTCATTCATCATGATGATAATATTTACTTTATCATGACGCTCATTTACTACATCATGATGCTCATTTCCTTCATCATGATGTATATTTCCCTTCATCATGATGCTCTTTTCGTACATCACGATGCATATTTCTATCATCATGATGCTCATTTCCTTCATCATGATGCACATTTCCTTCATAATGATGCTCATTATGGTCATTTCATTTTAATGCTTTTTTGCTACATTATGATTCACATTTCCTTCATCGTGATGCTCATTTCCTACATCATGATGCTCATTTCCTAAATCATGAGGCTCATTTCCTACATCATGATGCTCATTTCCTTCATCATGATGCTCATTTCCTTCATCATAATGCATATTTCCTTCATCATGATGCTCATTTCCTACATCAAGATGCAAGTTTTCTTCATCATGATGCTCATTTCCTAAATCACGATGCATATTTCCATCTTCGTGATGCTCATTTCCTTCATCATGATGCTCATTTCCTTCATCCTAATGTATATTTCCTTTATCATGATGGTCATTTCCTTCGTCATGATGCATATTTCCTTCATCATGATACTCATTTCCCTCATCTTGATGATCATTTCCTACATCATTATGGTCATTTCCTTCATTAAGATGCTAATTTCCTTCATCATTAATCGTGTTTCTTTCATCATGATGATTATTTCCTGTATTATGATGTTCATTTCCTTCATCATGATGCATATTTCTTTTATCATAATGTATATTTCCTTCATATTGATGCTCATTTCCTACATCATGATGAATGTTTTCAACATCATGATGCACAATTCCTACATCAAAACGCTTACCTCATTCATCATGATGCACATTTTCTCCATCATAATGCTCATTTCCTACATCATTATGCATATTACCATCATCATGATGCTCATTTCCATCATCTTTATGATAATTTCTTTCATCATGATGCACATTTCCTACATCATATTTAGTTCATTACGTCAGAAAAAAAGTGATGCATACTTTCTTCATCATGATACACATTTTCCTACATCATGATGCTCATATTCATCATCATGATGTATGTTTCCATTATCATAATGCTAATTTCCTACGTCATGATGCTCATTTCGTTCATCATGATGCATATTTCCTTCATCATGATGCTCTTTTCCCCACATCATGATGCATATTTCCTTCATCATGATGCTCATTTCCTACATCATGCAGCACATTTCCTTTATCTTTATGTTCATTTCCAATATCATGATGATCGTTTCCTTCATCATAACGCAAAGTTTTTCATAATGATGCTCATTTTCATCATCATAATGCTAATTTCCTTCATCATGATGCGTATTTCCATCATCATGATGCATATTTTCATTCAACATAATGCTCATTTCCTATACCACGATGCATATTTCCATCTTCATGATGCTCATTCCCCTCATCATAATGCATGTTTCCTTCATTATGCTGCTCACTTCTTTTATCATGATGCATATTTCCCTTCATCATAATGCTCATTTCTTGCATCACTTTGCATATTTCCGTCATCATGATGCTCTTTTCCATCGTCATGATGCATATTTCCTTCATCATGATGCTCATTTCCATCATCATGATATTAATATACTTCATCATGATATGTTCGTCATGATGCATATTTTCTTCCTCTTGATGCGTATTTCCTACATCATGATGCTCATTTCCTTCATCGTGACGTATGTTTCCTTCATCATAATGTTCATTTCCTTCATTATTAGGCTCATTTCCTACATCATTATGGTCATTTCCTTCATTATGATGCTCATTTCCGACATCGTGATTCTCATTTCGTTCATCATGGTGCATATTTCCTTCATCATAATGCTCAGTTACTACATCATGATGCATATTTCCTTTATCATGATGCTCTTTTCTTTTATCATGATGCTCATTCCTTCATCGTGATGCTCATTTCATCATAATGTTGCTCATTTTCTTCATCATGATGCTCATTTCTTTTATCATGATTCTCAATTCCATCATTATGATGCATAAATTTTTCATCATGATGCTCATTTTCTTAGTCACGATGCTCATTTCCTTTATCAAGATGCATATGTCCTTTATCATGATGCTCAGTACCTTCATCATGATGCATATATACTTCAACATGATACTCATTTCCTTCATCATGATGATCTGTTCCATCATCCTGATGCTCATTTCCATCATCATGATGCATATTTCCTTCATAATGATTCTCTTTCCTACATCATGATGCTTATTTTCTTTATGTTGCTCATTTCATTCATCGTGATGCTCATTTCCATCATCATGATGCAAAAATACTTCATCATGATGCATATTCCCTTCATCATGATGTTCATTTCCTATATCGTGATTCATGTTTCCTTCATATCAGTGCCCATTTCCTATAATATGATGCTCATTTCCTTCATCGTGATGCATGTTTCCTTCATCTCAATGCCCATTTCCTATATCATGATATGTTCATTTCCTATATCGTGATTCATGTTTCCTTCATATCAGTGCCCATTTCCTATAATATGATGCTCATTTCCTTCATCGTGATGCATGTTTCCTTCATCTCAATGCCCATTTCCTATATCATGATGCTCATTTCCTTCATCATGATGCTCATTTCCATCAACATGATGCTCATTTCCATCATCATGATACTAATATACTTCATCATGATGCGTATTTCCTTCATCATGATGCTCATTTCCTACATCATGATGCTCATTTCCTTCAACATGATGATCATTTCCTATGTCATTATGGTCATTTTCTTAATCATGTTGCTCATTTCAATCATCATGATGCATATTTCCTTCATTATGTTGCTCATTTCCTACATCATGATAAATATTTCCTTAATCATGATGCTAATTTCCATCATCATGATGATATTTCCTTCGTCATGATGCTCAATTCCTACATCAATATACTCATTTTCCTAATCATGATGCATGTTTTCTTCATCAGGATGCAAATTTCCATCATTACGACACTAATTTCCTTTATCATGATGCATATTTCCTTCGTCATAATGCTCTCCTACTTCATGATGCTCATTTCATTCATCATGATGATAATATTTACTTTATCATGACGCTCATTTACTACATCATGATGCTCATTTCCTTCATCATGATGTATATTTTCCTTCATCATGATGCTCATTTCGTACATCACGATGCATATTTCTATCATCATGATGCACATTTCCTTCATAATGATGCTCATTATGGTCATTTCATTTTAATGCTTTTTTGTTACATTATGATTCACATTTCCTTCATCGTGATGCTCATTTCCTATATCATGATGCTCATTTCCTAAATCATGAGGCTCATTTCCTACATCATGATGCTCATTTCCTTCATCATGATGCTCATTTCCTTCATCATAATGCATATTTCCTTCATCATGATGCTCATTTCCTACATCAAGATGCAAGTTTTCTTCATCATGATGCTCATTTCCTACATCATAATACTTACTTCATTCTTCATGATGCATATTTCCTTCATCATGAAGCTAATTTTTTACATCGTGATGCATATTTCCATCATCATGTTGCTTATTTCCATCATCATGGTGATCATTTCCTTCATCATGATGCTCATTTACTTTGTCATGATGCATATTTTCTTCATCTTGATGCTTATTTCCCACATCATGATGCTCATTTCCTTCGTCGTGACGCATGTTTCCTTCATCATAATGTTCATTTCCTTCATTATTATGCTCATTTCCTACATCATTAATGGTCATTTCCTTCATTATGATGCTCATTTCCTACATCATGATTCTCATTTCGTTCATCATGATGCATATTTCCTTCATCATGATGCTCATTTACTACATCATGACGCATATTTCCTTTACCACTCAATCTTATTATCATGTCGGAATAAATCCACCTGCAGGGTTTACATGATAAACATTATGAGCTCCTCAAAGAGACATCATCAACCAATTCCGTTAGGACATGGATTCCCTCTACAATCAACATCACAACATAGAGACAACACTTTTTCCCAATTCACCGAGCATATTGATTTAAAATGATGCATAAATTTTTCATCATGATTCTCATTTCCTTTATCAAGATGCATATGTCCTTTATCATGATGCTCAGTACCTTCATCATGATGCATATATACTTCAACATGATACTCATTTCCTTCATCATGATGATCTGTTCCATCATCCTGATGCTCATTTCCATCATCATGATGCATATTTCCTTCATAATGATTCTCTTTCCTACATCATGATGCTTATTTTCTTTATGTTGCTCATTTCATTCATCGTGATGCTCATTTCCATCATCATGATGCAAAAATACTTCATCATGATGCTTATTCCCTTCATCATGATGTTCATTTCCTATATCGTGATTCACGTTTCCTTCATATCAGTGCCCATTTCCTATAATATGATGCTCATTTCCTTCATCGTGATGCATGTTTCCTTCATCTCAATGCCCATTTCCTATATCATGATGCTCATTTCCTTCATCATGATGCTCATTTCCATCAACATGATGCTCATTTCCATCATCATGATACTAATATACTTCATCATGATGCGTATTTCCTTCATCATGATGCTCATTTCCTACATCATGATGCTCATTTCCTTCAACATGATGATCATTTCCTATGTCATTATGGTCATTTTCTTAATCATGTTGCTCATTTCAATCATCATGATGCATATTTCCTTCATTATGTTGCTCATTTCCTACATCATGATAAATATTTCCTTAATCATGATGCTAATTTCCATCATCATGATGATATTTCCTTCGTCATGATGCTCAATTCCTACATCAATATACTCATTTTCCTAATCATGATGCATGTTTTCTTCATCAGGATGCAAATTTCCATCATTATGACACTAATTTCCTTTATCATGATGCATATTTCCTTTGTCATAATGCTCTCCTACTTCATGATGCTCATTTCATTCATCATGATGATAATATTTACTTTATCATGACGCTCATTTACTACATCATGATGCTCATTTCCTTCATCATGATGTATATTTTCCTTCATCATGATGCTCATTTCGTACATCACGATGCATATTTCTATCATCATGATGCTCATTTCCTTCATCATGATGCACATTTCCTTCATAATGATGCTCATTATGGTCATTTCATTTTAATGCTTTTTTGTTACATTATGATTCACATTTCCTTCATCGTGATGCTCATTTCCTATATCATGATGCTCATTTCCTAAATCATGAGGCTCATTTCCTACATCATGATGCTCATTTCCTTCATCATGATGCTCATTTCCTTCATCATAATGCATATTTCCTTCATCATGATGCTCATTTCCTACATCAAGATGCAAGTTTTCTTCATCATGATGCTCATTTCCTACATCATAATACTTACTTCATTCTTCATGATGCATATTTCCTTCATCATGAAGCTAATTTTTTACATCGTGATGCATATTTCCATCATCATGTTGCTTATTTCCATCATCATGGTGATCATTTCCTTCATCATGATGCTCATTTACTTTGTCATGATGCATATTTTCTTCATCTTGATGCTTATTTCCCACATCATGATGCTCATTTCCTTCGTCGTGACGCATGTTTCCTTCATCATAATGTTCATTTCCTTCATTATTATGCTCATTTCCTACATCATTAATGGTCATTTCCTTCATTATGATGCTCATTTCCTACATCATGATTCTCATTTCGTTCATCATGATGCATATTTCCTTCATCATGATGCTCATTTACTACATCATGACGCATATTTCCTTTACCACTCAATCTTATTATCATGTCGGAATAAATCCACCTGCAGGGTTTACATGATAAACATTATGAGCTCCTCAAAGAGACATCATCAACCAATTCCGTTAGGACATGGATTCCCTCTACAATCAACATCACAACATAGAGACAACACTTTTTCCCAATTCACCGAGCATATTGATTTAAAATGATGCATAAATTTTTCATCATGATTCTCATTTCCTTTATCAAGATGCATATGTCCTTTATCATGATGCTCAGTACCTTCATCATGATGCATATATACTTCAACATGATACTCATTTCCTTCATCATGATGATCTGTTCCATCATCCTGATGCTCATTTCCATCATCATGATGCATATTTCCTTCATAATGATTCTCTTTCCTACATCATGATGCTTATTTTCTTTATGTTGCTCATTTCATTCATCGTGATGCTCATTTCCATCATCATGATGCAAAAATACTTCATCATGATGCTTATTCCCTTCATCATGATGTTCATTTCCTATATCGTGATTCACGTTTCCTTCATATCAGTGCCCATTTCCTATAATATGATGCTCATTTCCTTCATCGTGATGCATGTTTCCTTCATCTCAATGCCCATTTCCTATATCATGATGCTCATTTCCTTCATCATGATGCTCATTTCCATCAACATGATGCTCATTTCCATCATCATGATACTAATATACTTCATCATGATGCGTATTTCCTTCATCATGATGCTCATTTCCTACATCATGATGCTCATTTCCTTCAACATGATGATCATTTCCTATGTCATTATGGTCATTTTCTTAATCATGTTGCTCATTTCAATCATCATGATGCATATTTCCTTCATTATGTTGCTCATTTCCTACATCATGATAAATATTTCCTTAATCATGATGCTAATTTCCATCATCATGATGATATTTCCTTCGTCATGATGCTCAATTCCTACATCAATATACTCATTTTCCTAATCATGATGCATGTTTTCTTCATCAGGATGCAAATTTCCATCATTATGACACTAATTTCCTTTATCATGATGCATATTTCCTTTGTCATAATGCTCTCCTACTTCATGATGCTCATTTCATTCATCATGATGATAATATTTACTTTATCATGACGCTCATTTACTACATCATGATGCTCATTTCCTTCATCATGATGTATATTTTCCTTCATCATGATGCTCATTTCGTACATCACGATGCATATTTCTATCATCATGATGCTCATTTCCTTCATCATGATGCACATTTCCTTCATAATGATGCTCATTATGGTCATTTCATTTTAATGCTTTTTTGTTACATTATGATTCACATTTCCTTCATCGTGATGCTCATTTCCTATATCATGATGCTCATTTCCTAAATCATGAGGCTCATTTCCTACATCATGATGCTCATTTCCTTCATCATGATGCTCATTTCCTTCATCATAATGCATATTTCCTTCATCATGATGCTCATTTCCTACATCAAGATGCAAGTTTTCTTCATCATGATGCTCATTTCCTACATCATAATACTTACTTCATTCTTCATGATGCATATTTCCTTCATCATGAAGCTAATTTTTTACATCGTGATGCATATTTCCATCATCATGTTGCTTATTTCCATCATCATGGTGATCATTTTCTTCATCATGATGCTCATTTACTTTGTCATGATGCATATTTTCTTCATCTTGATGCTTATTTCCCACATCATGATGCTCATTTCCTTCGTCGTGACGCATGTTTCCTTCATCATAATGTTCATTTCCTTCATTATTATGCTCATTTCCTTCATCATTAATGGTCATTTCCTTCATTATGATGCTCATTTCCTACATCATGATTCTCATTTCGTTCATCATGATGCATATTTCCTTCATCATGATGCTCATTTACTACATCATGACGCATATTTCCTTTACCACTCAATCTTATTATCATGTCGGAATAAATCCACCTGCAGGGTTTACATGATAAACATTATGAGCTCCTCAAAGGGACATCATCAACCAATTCCGTTAGGACATGGATTCCTTCTACAATCAACATCACACCATAGAGACAACACTTTTTCCCAATTCACCGAGCATATTGATTTAAAATGATGCATAAATTTTTCATCATGATTCTCATTTCCTTTATCAAGATGCATATGTCCTTTATCATGATGCTCAGTACCTTCATCATGATGCATATATACTTCAACATGATACTCATTTCCTTCATCATGATGATCTGTTCCATCATCCTGATGCTCATTTCCATCATCATGATGCATATTTCCTTCATAATGATTCTCTTTCCTACATCATGATGCTTATTTTCTTTATGTTGCTCATTTCCTTCATCGTGATGCTCATTTCCATCATCATGATGCAAAAATACTTCATCATGATGCTTATTCCCTTCATCATGATGTTCATTTCCTATATCGTGATTCATGTTTCCTTCATATCAATGCCCATTTCCTATAATATGATGCTCATTTCCTTCATCGTGATGCATGTTTCCTTCATCTAAATGCCCATTTTCTATATCATGATGCTCATTTCCTTCATCATGATGCTCATTTCCATCAACATGATGCTCACTTCCATCATCATGATACTAATATGCTTCATCATGATGCATATTTCCTTCATCATGATGCATGTTTTCTTCAACATGATGCTCATTTCCTAAATCACGATGCATATTTCCATCTTCATGATGCTCATTTCCTTTATAATGATGCTAGTTTCCTTCATCCTGATGCATATTTCCTTTATCATGATGGTCATTTCCTTCGTCATGATGCATATTTTCTTCATCATGATACTCATTTCCCTCATCTTGATGATCATTTCCTACATCATTATGGTCATTTCCTTCATTAAGATGATAATTTCCTTCATCATTAATCTTATTTCTTTCATCATGATGCTTATTTCCTATATTATGATGCTCATTTCCTTCATCACGATGCGTATTTCCTTCATCATGATGCTCATTTCCATCAACATGATGCTCGCTTCCATCATCATGATACTAATATACTTCATCATGATGC
This sequence comes from Pogostemon cablin, assembly GCA_023678885.1. Lineage (NCBI taxonomy): Eukaryota > Viridiplantae > Streptophyta > Magnoliopsida > Lamiales > Lamiaceae > Pogostemon > Pogostemon cablin. Next base: position 20,477,468 of record CM042981.1, read on the forward strand.
ATATTTCCTTCATCATGATGTTCATTTCCTAATATCATGATGCTCATTTCTTGTGTCATTATGGTAATTTTTTTAATCATGATGCTCATTTCATTCATCATGATGCATATTTCGTTCATTATGTTGCTCATTTCCTACAACATGATAAATATTTCTTTCATCATGATGCTAATTTCCATCATCATGATAATATTTCCTTCATCGTGATGCTCAATTCCTACATCAATATTGTCACGCCCCGACCCCAGACAGAACGCGACAACCGCCACGTTAACCATAAATTTCACGAAATAGGTGCACTCCACTCCACAAAGTTTATAGAAACGTAAGGCTTGCTATCAAGTACCTGTAGAACTGAACAACTGATAACAAGGGGTACAACCCGAGGACATCATCTCATAAAGTATCATCAAGGATTTACAAAGGTACAAATACAATGATGTAACTTAGTTTAAAGAAAATATACATGAACGATATAATATCGTGAGGGTACAAAAAGAAAATCAAGGGGGTCACCAAATATAAACTATACAATCTCGCCAATGAATCTGTCAATTTACATAAAAGAGAAAGTACCCAAAACACTGATTGGATGACGAGCAACCGATAGGCAAACCTCCAACCAAAACGATATAAACAGCCTGAAAAGGAAAGAATGATGGGGGCGAGCAAAACCACTAGCTCAGTGAGGTGATAAGCTGGTCACCCCGACCCTTATACGAAGCATGTATTCCCACTCGCGGTTCATAACATAAAATCCAACATTTCATCCCACAATAACTATTTCTCACTCAGTATACATATTAATAAAAATAAAAACCTTAGTGCACATTTACGAATAACACAATTAGTTCAAACAACATGTTATCACATAAAAGACGCGTGGGTAGTCAATATCCTCCTCGAACTGAGCTCTCTGTCGAGAGACAGTCCAAGCTATACTAGATTGGGAGCGTCCAAAGAACGTGACAGAGATTCGTAGTTTTCTGGGATTAGCTGGATATTATCGACGGTTTGTCAAAGACTTTTCGTTATTGGCTTCATCTTTGACTAAACTGACTCGGAAAGGGGTAAAATTTGAATGGAGTGAAGAATGCGAGGAAGCATTTCAAGAATTGAAAAGATGACTCGTTTTAGCTCCTATTCTTGCTTTGCCAGACCCTGCGATTGGAGAATTTACAATAAATGCTATCAGATATCGAGCCGGCAAGGCTCTTCAACATAAGTTAAAATCAATAATACTTATAAAATGGCTAACAGGACTCTAACCAGAGCAATTGAGCCAATCAGGCTCTTTACCACATAACACAATACCAAATAATTTTCTTATCAATTAACTAAAACCAAAATAAATGCGCATTATCGAGGGTCCACACTTCCCACAAGAGAAGGCGTACCCGAATTATCAACTCACAAGGAAGTGATTAACTCTCTCCGGAATCTGAAATCGGCCCCTTGCCCTTCGTCGATGGTTCTTTACCTAGAAAGGAGATGAGCAATTAAAGACAAATCAAATATAACTAACTATTAGCGGTAACATCACCTTTCATTGCTAAAACCAAATCCTAATCAAGTTCGAACGAGTCGATATTAAATAAAATGGCATGTAACTCCTTAACATCAGTTCCCAATCCCACATAACCCGTTTCAATACATTAACTAAACGAAAAGATAGAAAATAAATTTGAATTCGACATAAAAATTCTGAAATTTTCCAGCTAGCGGCAGTTTACGAGAAAAAATCATAACTAATTGTAGTAAAATCGGATTGAGGTGTTTCAAGTGGCTACGGAAAGCTAAAGACTTTAGCTACGTTCAAAAATTAAGTTTCAAACTTTCGAGGGCAATAGCTATGTCAAAATCAGTTCGAACAGTCTGTGAATTACCTACATACCAAAAATAAAAACCCCACAAAATTACAAAACCATGGAAGAAGGAAGTTTAATTCACACATCACTTACCTCAAAACAACTTAGAAACTACCTAGGATGAGGGTTGTAAGGGAGAATTTGATCAACAAGGGTTTCTTCTCTTCACTCTCTTCTTTCCCCTCTTTTGTTTTTCTTCTCCCACTCTTCTTTCTTTTCTTTTTTTTTTTTAACTTTAGCCTTAATAATTATATATCAGGCCATTTAAGTGAGCTGAAACTTTGGGCCACAAAATAATAAATAAATAAGTTTGGGCTTTCAAAAAAAAATCTAGTTGGGCTAAGATAGGGCTAGCCTTTTGGGCCATAAAAATAAATAAATAGGTTTTGGGCTTTCTAAAAAAATCTAGTTAGGCTAAGATATTATAAAGTATCCCCTCCTCTAAAAAGTTTCGTCCTCGAAACATAAACGTACCTAGAGATGAAAAGAGATTTGGATGTTGTTGACGCATGACTGACTCTGGTTCCCATGTTTCTTCTTCAATTTGATCACTTCTCCATAGAACTCTCACCATAGGAATGGATTTGTTACGAAGCATTTTCTCTCGGCGATCTACAATTTGAACAGGTTGTACTTCGTACGATGGATTTTCCTTTAACACAACTGGGGGATATTTGAGCACGTGCGAAGGATCTGGTTCATATTTTCTAAGCATAGAGACATGGAAGACATCGTGAATCTTCGACAATTCCGATGGTAGCTCAAGTCGATACGCGACACGACCAATCCTTTGCACGATTGTAAACGGGCCAATATACCTTGGACTCAACTTTCCTCGACGGCGGAATCGCAACACACCCTTCCATGGAGAAACTTTCAGAAAAACTTTATCTCCTTTATTAAACTTCAAATCGCGCCTCCTATTATCTGCGTAGCTTTTCTGTCAATCTTGCGCTGCCTTAAGTCTGTCTCGAATAAGTTGTATTTTTGCCTTCGCATCATCGATAAGCTCTACTTGTTCGATTTGTCTCTCGCCAACCTCAACCCAAAAGAGCGGTGTTCGACACTTTCGGCCATACAGAGCTTCGTACGGGGGCATTCCAATGCTTGAATGATAACTGTTGTTATAAGCGAACTCCACCAAAGTCACGTACTTATCCCAGCTACCTCCCAAATTCAACACCACTGCACGTAGCATGTCTTCTAGTGTCTGTATAGTTCTCTCTGACTGTCCATCAGTCTGTGGATGAAACAAGGTACTGAATAGTAATTTTGTACCTAGCGCTTTCTGCAGACTAGGCCAAAAACGGGAAATGAATCTTGGATCACGATCAGATATGATTGACACTGGTACTCCATGCAATCTCATGATCTCATCGACATATAACTTGGCAAGTTTCTCTAAAGATTCGTTGGTATGCGCTGGAAGGAAATGTGCCGATTTCGTCAGACGATCGACAATGACCCAAATTGAGTCATGACCCTTTTGGGTTCGAGGTAAACCAGAAACAAAATCCATTGTGATGTTTTCCCATTTCCACTCAGGAATAGGTAGTGGTTGAAGCATGCCGGCTAGTTTTTGGTGTTCCGCTTTAATCTGTTGGCATGATAAGCACTTTGATACAAATTCAGCAATGTCTCATTTCATACCTGGCCACCAATAATGCTCCCAAAGTGTTCTATACATTTTGGTACTACCAGGATGCATAGCATAGACTGAAGAATGGGCTTCCTCAAGAATAGCTCTACGAACATCAAGTTCTGATGGAACACAAACACGATTTTTAAAAGTAAGAAGTCCATCATCCCGAATTTGAAATTCTGTTTCTTTTCTTTGATTTAGCTTCGCCATCTTCTGTTGTAAATGAACATCGTGTGATTATCTTTCTCGAATTTGCTCGAACAAGGTAGGTCTAACCTCGAATTTGGCGATTAAGGCAGAATCATTAGACTTTTCACAATCGAGCGAAATGTGTAAATATTTAAATTGCTCCAACATAGGAAGATAAAAAGATTGAATCGAGGCAAGTGAGGTAGAAGACTTTCTACTCAGAGCGTCTGCAACAACATTCGCCTTGCCAGGATGATAATCGATGACTAACTCATAGTCACTAATCAACTCCATCCATCGCCTTTGCCTGAGGTTGAGCTCCTTTTGCTTGGTGATATACTTTAAGCTCTTGTGATCAGTGAAAACCCGACAAGTTGCACCGTACAGATAGTGCCTCCAGATCTTCAATGCAAAGACGATTGCAGCCAACTCTAAATCATGTGTAGGATAATTTTTTTCGTTCTTCTTCAATTGCCTTGAAGCGTAGGCAATAACCTTTCCTTCTTGCATGAGAACACATCCTAATCCTTGTCTTGAGGCATCGCTATAAATGGTAAATTCTCCAATCGCAGGGTCCTGCAAAGCAAGAATAGGAGCTAAAATGAGTCGTCTTTTCAATTCTTGAAATGCTTCCTCGCATTCTTCACTCCATTCAAATTTTACCCCTTTCCGAGTCAGTTTAATCAAAGATGAAGCCAATAACGAAAAGTCTTTGACAAACCGTCGATAATATCCAGCTAATCCCAGAAAACTACGAATCTCTGTCACGTTCTTTGGACGCTCCCAATCTAGTATAGCTAGAAATGTGATGACCCAAAAAGCTTACCTCACGAAGCTAAAATTCACACTTCGAGAATTTAGCATAAAGCTGATTTTCTCTGAGAATGTTCAGAGCAATTCTTAGATGATGAGAATGCTCGTCGTCCGATTTAGAATAAATAAGAATTTCATCAATGAAGATGATGACAAACTTATCTAAGTACGGCCGAAAGACCCGATTCATAAGATCCATAAAAGCTGCAGGAGCATTTGTGAGTCCAAAAGGCATAACACAGAATTCAAAATGACCGTATCTGGTTCGAAAAGTAGACTTAGGGATATCAGATTCCCTAATCTTGAGTTGGTGATAACCAGATCGCAAATCAATTTTTGAGAACACAGTTGCTCCTTGCAATTGATCAAACAGATCATCGATTCTTGGAAGAGGATATTTGTTCTTGATTGTCACCTTGTTCAATTGACGGTAGTCGACACATAGGCGAAGTGATCCATCTTTCTTCTTGACAAAAAGAGCTGGAGCATCCCACGGAGATGTGCTAGGTCGTATGAACCCCTTCTCCAATAATTCCCCAAGTTGTGTCTGGAGTTCCTTGAGCTTAGCAGGCAACATTCGATATGGAGTAATCGATATAGGTGTGATTCTAGGAAGTACGTCAATGGAAAAATCAATCTCTCGATTTGGAGGTTGTCCTAGTAAGTCTTCGGGAAAGACATCAGGAAATTCATTCACGATCGGGATGTCATCTAGTTTTGTTTCAGAAAGAGAAGTATCGATGACAAATGCCAAAAATGCCTCACAACCTTTACGCATTAATTTATGCACAGTCAACATTGAAATAAAAGAGTGGGATCTCATTTGAAGTTTACCTTCAAAAACAAGTTCTGAGAATCCTGGTCTACGAAAAATAACAAGCTTCTCGTGGCAGTCGAGAATTGCATGATGAGAAGAAAGTCAATCCATGCCAAGAATAACATCAAGATCAATCAAAGGCAATGGTATCAATTCAGCCTCTAGAATGACATCTTTGATCTTCAATGGACAACCAAAGAATACCGAATCACGAATTAGACGCTCTCCAAGAGGGGTATGAACGATGATTCCAGGTGACAAATGAGAGATAGGATAATCTAAGATCGCAGTAAGATCATCCCAGATATAAGACCTATCAGAACCGGGGTCAAATAAAGCATAGACCTGATGGTCTCCCACAAACACATGGCCTAAAGAAGCAATATTAGGTGAGATTGTGATTTAAAAATTCGGAAAGATAGAATTTCTTACGAATGTTTTATTCGTAATCAAGTGGCATAACAAGGCGGGGTTAGATCTAGCATGTGAAAATACTCAGATTATAAATTACCTATCACAACCTTCGGATCTGAGTGCGCCTCTTCCTGGGAAATATGAAATACTCTAGTTTGCTTCCTTCCTTGCATAGGTGATTGAATACTAGGGCCGCTTGAGGCATCGAGCACTCTGGTAGCTGCAGATCGAGTATTTCTGGGTGTAGAATATGTTAGTTTACCACGAAGCTGACCAGAATACTGACTGCTCGCTCCCATAAGCTGAGGACAAGAACTTCGCATATGCCCCGGCTGTCGACACTGAAAACATACTTGAGGAGCCTTACAAGGGCCGTCGTGATATTTTAAGCAATTCTAGCACTTGCGATTTTCACCAACCGATCCCGAGACATTGCTCCCGCCTCTACTAAAGTGCTCCCGAGGTTGACGAAAACTGATAGATACCGAACTTGGTGCGCCACACGAAGATCCCACACCCCTATACACCTTCGATGCATTTCCTGGAAATGCGCTCCCTTGCCTTTTCTTTTGAGATTGTTCTGCAAGCTTATGTCTCGTCTGAACTAAACTTTCTACCCTCAAGGCTTCTTTTCGAGATCATCAAGACTCTCGTACTTGTCTCCGGACTTGATGCGATCTCGAATATTTAAATTAAGACCATCTTCAAATCTCTTGCATAAGTCTCTCGTCGTATATGACTTAGGAGCGAATTCTCGCAATTCCAAAAATTTGCTTTCGTACTCCACGACAGACATAATGCCTTGAAAGAGGTTGAAGAACTCCTTTCTCTTCTGATCCTTGATGTACTGAGAGAAGTATCGATCTTTTAATCGTTCCACAAAGATAGCCCACGTAATAGTAACCGAAGATGTCTCTTTTAGATTCTGCCACCATCGTCATGCATCTGAGCCTAACAGCTTGGTCGCAATGCCCACACGATAACATTCTTCAATCATCAAGGTGCCCCCGCTTTAGAAGCATCTCTTGCACCGTCAAATTTCGAAGTCCCAATGTTTTCAACTGCTTTCACCAAATCAGTTATAAAAAGTGCACCTCGAGAAGTAGAACCTCCTAAAGCCATTTTTGGAGTAAAAACTGGTACATTAGTTTTAGGTCGAATCAGTTCATTACCACGAAGAACCTCTTCAGCGACAGTCGAAGTCGTATGAGCCGTTTAGGTGGAGGAACACCATGTATTCGAATGTGATCATAATACAATTGGTACTGCTCCAGTGTCATCATGTGCTCAACCCGCAACTGGGCCCGTGGTTGCTCTACCTGGGAAACTGGCACCCTATGATCAGAATTGATAGGGTCCGTAACCGTCGGAGGAACGGCATGATCAGAAGAAACATGTCCTCGAGGTCTACGAGGAACAGAAGAGAGTAGAGGACTCGAAGGATCACGAGGAGCGTGCCCTCGACCTTGACCTTGACGACGAACTGGAGGTGCGATAATGACTGAAAGGAAGATGCAAGGTCAACATCAAGGCAATACGATACCTTAGGATGATATAGAAAAGAATGAGAATCATAAAACCAGGCTCTGTTACCAAGAAAGTTGTCACGCCCCGACTCCAGATAGAACGCGACAACCGCCTCGTTAACCATAAATTTCGCGGAATGGGTGCACTCCACTCCACAAGTACCTGTAGAACTGAACAACTGATAACAACGGGTACAACCCGAGGACATCATCTCATAAAGTATCAAAAATGATTTACAAAGGTACAAAATACAACGATGTAACTCAGTTTAAAGAAAATATACATGAACGATATAACATCGCGAGGGAAAAAGAAAATCAAGGGGGTCACCAAATATAAACTATACAATCTCACCAATGAATCCGTCAATTTACATAAAAGAGAAAGTACCCAAAACACTGATTGGATGACGAGCAACCGATAGGCAAACCTCCAACCAAAACGAAATCAACAGCCTGAAAAGGAAAGAATGATGGGGGTGAGCAAAACCACTAGCTCAGTGAGGTGATAAGCCGGTCACCCCGATCCTTATACGAAGCATGTATTCCCACTCGCGGTTCATAGCATAAAATCTAACATTTCGTCCCACAATAACTATTTCTCACTCAGTATACATATTAATGAAAATTAAAACCTTACTGCACATTTACGAATAACACAATTAGTTCAAACAACATGTTATCACATAAAAGATGCGTGGGTAGTCAATATCCTCCTCGAACTGAGCTCTCCGTCGAGAGACAGTCCAAGCCCGCCAGCACGCCAAGTGCTAAAGTTCACAATTCAATATCGACGTGAATACATGAAATGATCAAACATATAAACATATATGACATGCATGTCCCACACCGGTGATGTTGACTGAGCCAATAATAGACTGATCCATCTAACGATCACCCTCTAGAGTATCAGTATTTAAAAAATGGACAGGTGCCCCGTTAGATCTAACTCACCCAGGTTTGCCAAGCAACGGGCAACTTGGTTGTCACTCTAACTCACCCGAACCGCGACAATTCGGGCTACCTAATCAATGTCGCTCCAACTCACCCGAACCGTGACTAATTCGGGCTACTTAATCTTGGTACCAGGCATACATATGCATATGTATCATAAGATGAATAACGACTCAAGTTAGATTCTTAATTGGCACACAAGAATAACCAGAATCAATTCTCAAATAATTCACAATAAATGCTATCAGATATCGAGCCGGCAAGGCTCTTCAACATAAGTTAAAATCAATAATACTCATAAAATGGCTAACAGGACTCTAACCAGAGCAATCGAGCCAATCAGGATTTTTACCACATAACACAATACCAAATAATTTTCTTATCAATTAAATAAAACTAAAATAAATGCAAATTTATCGAGGGTTCCCACTTCCCACAAGAGAAGGCGTTCCCAAATTATCAACTCACAAGGAAGTGATTAACTCTCTCCGAAATCTGATGTCGGTCCCTTGCCCTTCGTCGATGGTTCTTTTCATAAAAAGGAGATGAACAATTAAAGACAAATCAAATATAACTAACTATTAGCGGTAACACCACCTTTCATTGCTAAAAACAAATCCTAATCGAGTTCGAACGAGTCGATATTAAATAAAAATGGCATGTAACTCCTTAACATCAGTTCCGAATCCCACATAACCCGTTTCAATACATTAACTAAACGAAACGATAGAAAATAAATTTGAATTCGACATAAAAATTCTGAAATTTTCCAGCTAGCGACAGTTTACGAGAAAAATCATAACTAATTGTAAAATAATCGGATTGAGGCGTTTCAAGTGGCTACGGAAATCTAACGAGTTCAGCTACGTACATAAATTAAGTTTGCAAACTTTCGAGGGCAATAGCTATGTCAAAATCAGTTCAAACATTCTGCGAATTACCCACATACCAAAAAGAAAAACCCCACAAAATTACAAAACCATGGAAGAAGGAAGCTTAATTCACACATCACTTACCTCAAAACAACTTAGAAACCACCTAGGATGAGGGTTGTAAGAGAGAATTTGATCAACAAGGGTTTCTCCTCTTCACTCTCTTCTTTCCCCTCTATTGTTTTTCTTCTCCCGTTCTTCTTTCTTTTTTTTTTTAACTTTAACCTTAATAATTATATATCAAGCCATTTAAGTGGGCTGAAACTTTGGGCCACAAAATAATAAATAAATAAGTTTGGGCTTTCTAAAAAAAATCTAGTTGGACTAAGATAGGGCTGGCCTTTTGGGCCATAAAAATAAATAAATAGGTTTTGGGCTATTTAAAAAAAATCTAGTTGGACTAAGATATCATAATTATGCTCATTTCCCGAATCATGATGCATGTTTTCTTCATCAGGATGCAAATTTCCATCATCATGATGCCAATTTTCTTCATCATGATGCATATTTCCTTCATCATGATGCTCATTTCCTACATCATGCTGCATATTTCCTTCATCATTATGCTTGTTTCCAACATCATGTTGATCTTTTCCTTCACCATGATGCAATTTTTCTTCATAATAATGCTCATTTCCATCTTCATGATGCATAAATACTTTTACATGATGCTCATTTCGTTCATCATTATGTGTATTTCCTTTATCATGATACTCATTTCTACATCTTGATGCTCATTTCTTCATCATGATGATTGATTCCGACGTCATTATGGTCATTTCTTTCATCTTGATGCTCATTTCATTCATCATGATGCATATTTCCTTCATCATGATGCACATTTCCTACATCATGATAAATGTTTCCTTCGTCATGATGCTTACTTCCGACATCATGAAACTCATTTCATTCATCATGATGCATATTTCCTTCAACATGATACTTATTTCCGACGTCAGGATGGAAACATCATCATGATGCTCATTTCCTTCATCATGATGCTTATTTTTATTATCATAATGTATAAATCCTTATCATGATGCTTATTTCCATCATCATGATGCAGAAATCCTTCATCAAGATGCGCATTTCCATCATCATGATGTTGGCGTTTCGGATCTTTAGGCTAACGCGAACAATTAGGACCATATAATTCTACTGCAGCGGAAGTACAAGAGCAGAACTACCTTTCACCGGGTTTGATGTAGAGGATGAACAATGAACAACCTTCCGATCTTCTGTTGTATTTCTAAGCCTCTCCTTGACATTGTGTGGGCAACGATCACCAAGGAGAACTCAATCTACAGCCTGTCACACTCTCATCACGATTGTCCACTCTCATCACGATTATGGACGTGAGTGGTGTTATCGTTGTGAGTTGAGTTGCGTATGTTGCAAGTGAAATGGGCTGCTGAGGATGGCTATTTATAGACTACAACATAGACCAGGAGGATAAATTAGGGTTTGGGCCTCCCATTGGTTAAGTATCCAAGTTTAGCCCAAAACTTATACTTAAGTCCAATAATAATTCATTCCACTAAAGAAATATTATTGAACTGCCACCTTAATCCCAAATTACGTTTATGGGCTCCTTCTTATTATGAACTCGTTAATCTCCCCGTGTTTAAGATTCAATGCCCATTAATTAATTGAGTTACTGACAACTCCATTAATTAATATATTTACCGAGAGTAGTACCACTCAACCTTATTATCATGTCGGAATAAATCCACCTGCAGGGTTTACATGATAAACATTATGAGCTCCTCAAGGGGACATCATCAACCATTTCTGTTAGGACATGGATTCCTTCTACAATCAACAGCACACCATAGAGACAACACTTTTTCCCAATTCATTGAGCATATTGATTTAACTATTAAATCTCACTCATTGATGAATTAAAGAAATAAATACTGCTTACGTGCCGAGGTTATTGTATAGGAATTAAGAGTACGAATTTTCATAATAACAGAGATCAAGTTCTATTATATAGTCAGTATAAATTGAACGATCTCAACTGCGGTCTTGCTCAATACACTCAAAGTGCACTTGTGTAATTTTATAGCCAAGACATAATAATGCCAAATCACATTACAACCATACCGATAGATAGTCCCTGTCTATCTTGGTTGTGAACATTTGTTTATACTTTATAAGGAGCCAATAATATGATCTTTCGTGTGACGCCGCACTCCACATTTTCTACAGTATAAAGTAAATGAACTTTTGCAACAACATTATTATTGCAAATGTTTGGGCACATGATTCTCATTTCAAATATTATCAAAAACATTGTTCATACCAAAAGCAAGACTTTTAGTATACAATCCAACACATGATGCATGTTTTCTTCAACATGATGCTCATTTCCTAAATCACGATGCATATTTCCATCTTCATGATACTCATTTCCTTCATTATGATGCTCATTTCCTTCATCCTGATGCATATTTCCTTTATCACGATGGTCATTTCCTTCGTCATGATGCATATTTCCTTCATCATGATACTCATTTCCCTCATCTTGATGATCATTTCCTACATCATTATGGTGATTTCCTTTATTAAGATGCTAATTTCCTTCATCATTAATCGTATTTCTTTCATCATGATGCTTATTTTCTATATTATAATGCTCATTTCCTTCATCACGATGCGTATTTTCTTCATCATGATGCTCATTTCCATCAACATGATCCTCACTTCCATCATCATGATACTAATATACTTCATCATGATGCATATTTCCTTCATCATGATGCTCATTTCCTATGTCATTATGGTCATTTTTTTAATCATGATGCTCATTTCATTAATCATGATGCATATTTCGTTCATTACGTTGCTCATTTCCTACAACATGATAAATATTTCCTTCATCACGATGCTAATTTGATAATATTTCCTTCATCGTGATGCTCAATTCCTACATCAATATGCTCATTTCCCAAATCATGATGCATGTTTTCTTCATCATGATGCAAATTTCCATCATCATGACGCCAATTTCGTTCATCATGATGCATATTTCCTTCATCGTGATGCTCATTTCCTACATATGCTGCGTATTTCCTTCATCATTATGCTTGTTTCCAACATCATGTTGATCATTTCCTTCATCATGATGCAATGTTTCTTCATAATAATGCTCATTTCCATTTTCATGATGCATAAATACTTCATCATGATGCTCATTTCGTTCATCATTATGCGTATTTCCTTTATCATGATACTCATTTCCTACATCTTGATGCTCAATTCTTTATCATGATGATTGATTCCGACATCATTATGGTCATTTCTTTCATCATGATGCTCATTTCATTCATCATAATGTATAATTCCTTCATCATAATGCACATTTCCAACATCATGATAAATGTTTCCTTCGTCATGATGCTCATTTCCTATATCATGATGCTCATTTCCTGTGTCATTATGGTCATTTTTTTAATCATGATGCTCATTTCATTCATCATGATGCATATTTCGTTCATTATGTTGCTCATTTCCTACAACATGATAAATATTTCCTTCATCATGATGCTAATTTCCATCATCATGATAATATTTCCTTCATCGTGATGCTCAATTCCTACATCAATATGCTCATTTCCCGAATCATGATGCATGTTTTCTTCATCAGGATGCAAATTTCCATCATCATGACGCCAATTTCCTTCATCATGATGCATATTTCCTTCATCATGATGCTCATTTCCTACATCATGCTGCGTATTTCCTTCATCATTATGCTTGTATCCAACATCATGTTGATCATTTCCTTATCATACTGCAATCTTTCTTCATAATAATGCTCATTTCCATCTTCATGATGCATAAATACTTCATCATGATGCTCATTTCTTTCATCATTATGCGTATTTCCTTTATCATGATACTCATTTCCTACATCTTGATGCTCATTTCTTCATCATGATGATTGATTTCGACATCATTATGGTCATTTCTTTCATCTTGATGCTCATTTCATTCATCATGATGCATATTTCCTTCATCATGATGCACATTTCCTACATCATGATAAATGTTTCCTTCGTCATGATGCTTACTTCCGACATCATGAAACTCATTTCATTCATCATGATGCATATTTCCTTCAACATGATACTTATTTCCTACGTCAAGATGGAAACAGCATCATGATGCTCATTTCCATCATCATGATGCTTATTTTTATTATCATAATGCATAAATCCTTATCATGATGCTTATTTCCTTCATCCTGATGCAGAAATCCTTCATCAAGATGCGCATTTCCATCATCATGATGTTGGAGTTTCGGATCTTTAGGCTAACGTGAACAATTAGGACTTCATATAATTCTACTGCAGCGGAAGTACAAGAGCAGAACTACCTTTCATCGGGTTTGATGTAGAGGATGAACAATGAACAACCTTCCAATCTTCTGTTGTATTTCTAAGCCTCTCCTTGACATTGTGTGGGCAACGATCACCAAGGAGAACTCAATCTACAGCCTGTCACACTCTCATCACGATTATGGACGTGAGTGGTGTTATCGTTGTGAGTTGAGTTGCGTATGTTGCAAGTGAAATGGGCTGCTGAGGATGGCTATTTATAGACTACAACATAGACCAGGAGGATAAATTAGGGTTTGGGCCTCCCATTGTTTAAGTATCCAAGTTTAGCCCAAAACTTATACTTAAATCCAATAATAATTCATTCCACTAAAGAAATATTATTGAACTGCCACCTTAATCCCAAATTACGTTTATGGGCTCCTTCTTATTATGAACTCGTTAATCTCCCCGTGTTTAAGATTCAATGCCCATTAATTAATTGAGTTACTGGCAACTCCATTAATTAATATATTTACCGAGAGTAGTACCACTCAACCTTATTATCATGTCGGAATAAATCCACCTGCAGGGTTTACATGATAAACATTATGAGCTCCTCAAGGGGACATCATCAACCATTTCCGTTAGGACATGGATTCCTTCTACAATCAACAGCACACCATAGAGACAACACTTTTTCCCAATTCATTGAGCATATTGATTTAACTATTAAATCTCACTCATTGTTGAATTAAAGAAATAAATACTGCTTACGTGTCGAGGTTATTGTATAGGAATTAAGAGTACGAATTTTCATAATAACAGAGATCAAGTTCTATTATATAGTCAGTATAAATTGAACGATCTCAACTGCGGTCTTGCTCAATACACTCAAAGTGCACTTGTGTAATTTTATAGTCAAGACATAATAATGCCAAATCACATTACAACCATACCGATAGATAGTCCCCGTCTATCTTGGTTGTGAACATCTATTTATACTTTATAAGGAGCCAATAATATAATCTTTCGTGTGATGCCGCATTCCACATTTTCTACATTATAAAGTAAATGAACTTTTGCAACAACATTATTATTGCAAATGTTTGGGCACATGATTCTCATTTCAAATATTATCAAAAACATTGTTCATACCAAAAGCATGACTTTTAGTATACAATCCAACACATGATGCATGTTTTCTTCAACATGATGCTCATTTCCTAAATCACGATGCATATTTCCATCTTCATGATGCTCATTTCCTTCATTATGATGCTCATTTCCTTCATCCTGATGCATATTTCCTTTATCATGATGGTTATTTCCTTCGTCATGATGCATATTTCCTTCATCATGATACTCATTTCCCTCATCTTGATGATCATTTCCTACATCATTATGGTGATTTCCTTTATTAAGATGCTAATTTCCTTCATCATTAATCGTATTTCTTTCATCATGATGCTTATTTTCTATATTATAATGCTCATTTCCTTCATCACGATGCGTATTTTCTTCATCATGATGCTCATTTCCATCAACATGATCCTCACTTCCATCATCATGATACTAATATACTTCATCATGATGCATATTTCCTTCATCATGATGCTCATTTCCTATGTCATTATGGTCATTTTTTTAATCATGATGCTCATTTCATTAATCATGATGCATATTTCGTTCATTACGTTGCTCATTTCCTACAACATGATAAATATTTCCTTCATCATGATGCTAATTTCCATCATCATGATAATATTTCCTTCATAGTGATGCTCAATTCCTACATCAATATGCTCATTTCCCAAATCATGATGCATGTTTTCTTCATCATGATTCAAATTTCCATCATCATGACGCCAATTTCGTTCATCATGATGCATATTTCCTTCATCGTGATGCTCATTTCCTACATATGCTGCGTATTTCCTTCATCATTATGCTTGTTTTCAACATCATGTTGATCATTTCCTTCATCATGATGCAATGTTTCTTCATAATAATGCTCATTTCCATTTTCATGATGCATAAATACTTCATCATGATGCTCATTTCGTTCATCATTATGCGTATTTCCTTTATCATGATACTCATTTCCTACATCTTGATGCTCATTTCTTTATCATGATGATTGATTCCGACATCATTATGGTCATTTCTTTCATCTTGATGCTCATTTCATTCATCATAATGTATATTTCCTTCATCATAATGCACATTTCCAACATCATGATAAATGTTTCCTTCGTCATGATGCTCATTTCCTATATCATGATGCTCATTTCCTGTGTCATTATGGTCATTTTTTTAATCATGATGCTCATTTCATTCATCATGATGCATATTTCGTTCATTATGTTGCTCATTTCCTACAACATGATAAATATTTCCTTCATCATGATGCTAATTTCCATCATCATGATGCTCAATTCCTACATCAATATGCTCATTTCCCGAATCATGATGCATGTTTTCTTCATCAGGATGCAAATTTCCATCATCATGACGCCAATTTCCTTCATCATGATGCATATTTCCTTCATCATGATGCTCATTTCCTACATCATGCTGCGTATTGCCTTCATCATTATGCTTGTTTCCAACATCATGTTGATCATTTCCTTCATCATGCTGCAATTTTTCTTCATAATAATGCTCATTTCCATCTTCATGATGCATAAATACTTCATCATGATGCTCATTTCTTTCATCATTATGCGTATTTCCTTTATCATGATACTCATTTCCTACATCTTGATGCTCATTTCTTCATCATGATGATTGATTTCGACATCATTATGGTCATTTCTTTCATCTTGATGCTCATTTCATTCATCATGATGCATATTTCCTTCATCATGATGCACATTTCCTACATCATGATAAATGTTTCCTTCGTCATGATGCTTACTTCCGACATCATGAAACTCATTTCATTCATCATGATGCATATTTCCTTCAACATGATACTTATTTCCTACGTCAAGATGGAAACATCATCATGATGCTCATTTCCATCATCATGATGCTTATTTTTATTATCATAATGCATAAATCCTTATCATGATGCTTATTTCCTTCATCCTGATGCAGAAATCCTTCATCAAGATGCGCATTTCCATCATCATGATGTTGGAGTTTCGGATCATTAGGCTAACGCGAACAATTAGGACTTCATATAATTCTACTGCAGCGGAAGTACAAGAGCAGAATTACCTTTCACCGGGTTTGATGTAGAGGATGAACAATGAACAACCTTCCAATCTTCTGTTGTATTTTTAAGCCTCTCCTTGACATTGTGTGGGCAACGATCACCAAGGAGAACTCAATCTACAGCCTTTCACACTCTCATCACGATTATGGACGTGAGTGGTGTTATCCTTGTGAGTTGAGTTGCGTATGTTGCAAGTGAAATGGGCTGCTGAGGGTGGCTATTTATTGACTACAACAGGGACCAGGAGAAGAAATTAGGGTTTGGGCCTCCCATTGGTTAATTATCCAAGTTTAAAATTTATACTTAAGTCTAATAATAATATATCATTCCACTAAAGAAATATTATTGAACTGCCACCTTAATCCCAAATTACGTTTATGGGCTCCTTCTTATTATGAGCTCGTTAATCTCCCCGTGATAAAGATTCAATGCCCATTAATTAACTGAGTTACTGACAACTTCATTAATTAATATATTTACCGAGAGTAGTACCACTCAACCTTATTATCATGTCGGAATAAATCCACCTGCAGGGTTTACATGATAACATTATGAGCTCCTCAAGGGGACGTCATCAACCAATTCCGTTAGGACATGGATTCCTTCTACAATCAACATCACACCATAGAGACAACACTTTTTCCCAATTCATTGAGCATATTGATTTAACTATTAAATCTCACTCATTGATGAATTAAAGAAATAAATACTGCTTACGTGACGAGGTTATTGTATAGGGATTAAGAGTATGAATTTTCATAATAACAGAGATCAAGTTTTATTATATAGTCAGTATAAATTGAACGATCTCAACTGCGGTCCTGCTCAATACACTCAAAGTGCACTTGTGTAATTTTATAGTCAAGATATACTAAAGCCAAATCACACTACAACCATACTGATAGATAGTCCCCGTCTATCTTGGTTGTGAACATCTGTTTATACTTTATAAGGAGCCAATAATATGATCTTCTGTGTGATGCCGCACACCACATTATCTACAGTATAAAGTAAATGGACTTTTGCAACAACATTATTATTGCTAATGTTTGATCACATGATTCTCATTTCAAATATTATCAAAAACATTGTTCATAACAAAAGTAAGACTTTTAGTATACAATCCAACACATGATGCATGTTTTCTTCAACATGATGCTCATTTACTAAATCACGATGCATATTTTCATCTTCATGATGCTCATTTCGTTCATTATGATGCTCATTTCCTTCATCCTGCTGCATATTTCCTTTATCATGATGGTCATTTCCTTTGTCATGATGTATATTTCCTTCATCATGATACTCATTTCCCTCATCTTGATGATCATTTCCTACATCATTATGCTCATTTCCTTCATTAAGATGCTAATTTCCTTCATCATTAATCGTATTTCTTTCATCATGATGATTATTTCCAATATTATGATGCTCATTTCCTTCATCATGATGCATATTTCTTTTATCATAATGCATATTTTCTTCATATTGATGCTCATTTCCTACATCATGATGTATGTTTTCAACATCATGATGCACAATTCCTACATCAAAATGCTTACCTCATTCATCATGATGCACATTTTCTTCATCATAATGCTCATTTCCTACATCATTATGCATATTACCATCATCATGATGCCCATTTCCATCACCTTGATGATAATTTCCTTCATCTTGATGCACATTTCCTACATCATATTTAGTTCATTACGTCAGAAAAAAAGTGATGCATACTTTCTTCATCATGATACACATTTTCCTACATCATGATGCTCATATTCATCATCATGATGTATGTTTCCATTATCATAATGCTAATTTCCTACATCATGATGCATATTTCCTTCATCATGATGCTCTTTTCCCTTCATCATGATTCATATTTCCTTCATCATGATGCTCATTTCCTACATCGTGATGTACATTTCCTTTATCTTTATGTTCATTTCCAATATCATGATGATCGTTTCCTTCATCATAACGCAATTTTTTTCATAATGATGCTCATTTCCATCATCATAATGCTCATTTCCTTCATCATGATGCGTATTTCCATCAACATGATGCTTATTTCCATCTTCATGATGCATATTTTCATTCAACATAATGCTCATTTCCTATATCACGATGCATATTTCCATAATCATGATGCTCATTCCCGTCATCATAATGCATGTTTCCTTCATCATGTTGCTCACTTCTTTTATCATGATGCATATTTTCCTTCATCATAATGCTAATTTCTTGCATCACTTTGCATATTTCCGTCATCATGATGCTCTTTTCCTTAATCATGATACTCTTTTCCTTCGTCGTGATGCATATGTCCTTCATCATGATGCTCATTTCTATCATCATAATACTAATATACTTCATCATGATGCGTATTTCCTTCATCATGACGCTCATTTCCTACATCATGATGCTCATTTCCTTCATCATGATGATCATTTCCTATGTCATGATACTCATTTCATTCATCATGATGCATATTTCCTCCATTATGTTGCTCATTTCCTACATCATGATAAATATTTTCTTCATCTTGATGCACGCAACTGAATTCTCCAAACTTTAAATTGGATTTTACCCCGCCTGATTGTGCTGATCTCGATTGCGTTTCTGCCACGGCCCCATCGATGATTGATCATCTGATATGGCATTTTGATCGTAATGTCTTGATGAGTCCTACAATGCTTGCTGTTCATCCGATCACTTCCCATCCTTTTGATCATCTCCGTGCAGCGATCTCCATAAAATCCACAGCGCCATCAGCGACTCGACCGGGTTATGCTGAGCCTCGATCGGAATTTGCAACAACTCAATTGGGACCATAGACTCGATCGGACTCTACTGTGACCCGATCGGATCATCCACAGAACTGATCGAAAACTGCTGATGCTCGCTCGAAATTACATTCTGCAGCGATATTCTCGGATCAAGTTCAGCAGCGATGATTGATCCCTCCTATGCGGCCTGGAACTTCTTCCATCAATCCCCTCCATTTCACTGCGCCCAATACTACCACACGAGATTCTGATCTCCCTTCAATGCCTTCGCGACTGATAAAGGTGACGCCTCTCCCTTACGTTCGTTCCATGCGGCATTAAGCGAAGGGCTCCCAAGCCTGGTTGCGAAGCCACCGGAGCGCTCAGGTGACTCTGTTTCAATTACGGTTGATGATTCTCTCCTTCATGATCGTTTATCTTTATGCTCCAATTTCTTGATTGGCAGGGTCATTCATTCTCTTGGGCAGAGTCCCCTTTCACAGCAGGATTTGCTTAGCCAATTGACGAAGCTTTGGACGACAAAGGACTTCTTCATGGCACCCCTTGGCAGAGGGTATTTCAATATACATGTTCATGATGCTGCTATACGTCAGAGGGTTCTGAAAGAGCAGTCTTTTCACCTTGATTCGGGTCTGATTAGATTGCAGAAGTGGGTACCTTTCTTCAACCCTTACAAAATCAAGTCTTCAATTGCTAATGTGTGGATTCGTATTTATGAATTGCCATATGAGTTTTGGAGCGGCCCTATTCTCCGTTCCATTGCTTCTGGGATTGGTAAGCCTGTGAAGGTTGATGCTAGAGCATTGGATGGATCTCTTGGTCACTTTGCACGTGTCCTTGTTGAAATCGATGTTTTGGAAGAGCTACCAACTAGTATTACTATAAACACTTTAGATCACTCTTTTTCGACATATATATCTTCTGAGAATGTGCCAAGTTATTGTACAAGGTGTTATATTATTGGACACTCTAATGAGAAGTGTCGTAAGGGAAAGAAAGCAGCAGTGAATTCGAAGAGGAATGATGCTGCAGCAAATTTGAAGAGGAATGATGCACCAGCTAACTTGAAGAAGAAGAAGAAGAAGGATGTGCCAACTATTCCGACGGAGAGGTGGACTCCTGTCAGAAATGTTCAGCAGCCTACGAATCAGAATCAGACGGGTGATCATGATCAGGTTGTTCAGAACATTCAGCACGATGGTCAGGTTGGGACTTCATATCTTCAGCGCACGGATCAGGTGATACTTGAAACAGGTTGCCTTGAATTTGAAGATGAAGAACATGAACCAGCAGCCCCATCGTTTAATGAAAGACTGCAGCTTGCAAAACATTTTGATGCTCTCCAAGATCAGCCGGATGAATGTATGGATGTGTCGGCATTCCTTGATGATGCTATTCGTCATGTTGGACAGATTGGGGGTGCAATCGATGAGCATGGCAGCAACCTTCAGCACCCTCCTACTCCGTTTGATGCTCGTGATTTGTTTGATGATAATCATGAATTTATTGATCCTAACAATAGTAGGCATTCTCAGAATATGCATCATACAGCCCGTCAAGAGTGGGGACAAGTAAAGGATCCATCTAAACCGCCG
Source organism: Pogostemon cablin (assembly GCA_023678885.1). Lineage (NCBI taxonomy): Eukaryota > Viridiplantae > Streptophyta > Magnoliopsida > Lamiales > Lamiaceae > Pogostemon > Pogostemon cablin. Next base: position 20,498,555 of record CM042981.1, read on the forward strand.
AAGAACGGTTCTACAGGGCATACTTAATGAATTGCCTCTTTTTGAATATTCATGGTGTGGGGAGCTCCTTATCGGCTCTCAAAACATTTTGTTACAGGCATAAGGTTCGACCTTCTGCTTCCTTGTCTAATAATTGGCACAACTTGGGTTTTCATTTTGTGTCTCATAATGATAGAGGTGTTAGGCGTCCGAATAATTGGGTTTCCTATCGTGATCATCTGGTGTTAAATGTTGTGATTATTTTCATGTCTGAGCAGATTATTATTGTTGATTTTATATTTAATCGTGCTCTTTACCGTCTGGGATTGGTTCATGCTGCTAGTGGATATTTGGATCGTATAAATTTGTGGTTTGACATAATATCCTACATTAGTCCGAATATGATTATTTTGGGTGATTTTAATTGTACTCTAGGGAATCATGAAAGAAATACCCCATCTAGTTTTTCGAGTTTGGTTTCCAGTGATTTTAGGAAATTCCTGGGGGAAAGCGGTATGCATGATTTAGAACTAGGGGGCTCTAAATATACTTGGTTTATATGATCTGTGAATCATTCTCTTCGTGCTTCTAGAATTGATCATGCTCTTGTTTATGATGGTGTGATTGATATTTTGGATAAAATTGATTTGTTGGCGCTTCCTAGACATAGTTCGGATCACAATCCTATCATGTTGTCATTTGATAGTACTGTTGGTCATGTCCATCATCCTTTCAGATTTCAGAAAATGTGGCTCTCTAATATGGGTTTTTTTTGTCCTGGTTGCTACTTCGTGGGGAAAAAGGATGGTTGCTCATAATCCCATCTCTTACTTTTGTTGGAAGCTTAGGAGACTTAAACTTGAGATAAAGGTGTGGAATAAAGAGTCTTTTCGTGACATTCTGAGTGGGGTCGAGGCAGCCATGAATAACTTGCAGGATATTCAGAAACGTATTGATCAGTATGGGGATTCTGATGATTTATTTTGTGAGGAGGTAGATGCTCATATCCTTTTGGAGGAGAAACTCTAATAGAAGCAAATCTTTTAATCTCAAAAGAATAGAAGCAGCTGGTTGAAGGATGGTGATCGTAATACGGCTTTTTTCCAAAGAGCTCATAGAATTAGGAAGACTAGAACACACATTAGTAATATGATGGTTGGGGATGATGTCTCTCATGATATTTCTGCTATTTCTCAGCATGTTGTGGACTATTACAGGGACCTTTTCAGCACATCTACTGATGTTCTGGATTGGGGTTTGATGGGATTCGTTCGTCAGTTTGTGTCTGTGGCTGATAATGCTGCTCTGACTCTTGAGCCTGATGATGTGGAAATTAGAGCTACAGTTTTTTATCTTTCTCCAGATAGTTCTCCAGGCCCTGATGGTTTTAGAGGTTCATTCTTTCAGGCTGTTTGGCATATTATACATGAAGATATGTGTATTGTTGTCAGGTACTTTTTAACACTGGTTTTATACCTGATGGGGTTAATGCTAATTTTGTTACCTTGATAGCTAAGCATGAGGGTGCTAATCGTGTGGAGGATTATCGACCTATTAATATGTGTAATTTTTTCTTTAAAGTGCTCACTAAAATTCTTGCTACGCGTTTGGGCCCGATCCTTAAAAATCATCTTGGTGCGCATTAATATGGATTTTTGCCTGGTTGTAGTATACGTCATTGTATTGCCACTGCATCTGATTCTTTTAATAGTCTGGATGTTTCTAATTTGGGTAGTGTTGCTCTTAAGATTGACATCAGGAAAGTTTTTGATACTTTAAGGTGGGATTTTCTTGTTGAATGCCTTGGCCATATGAGTTTCTCTGATCAGTTTCTGATATTGCTTAAGGGTATTTTTGCCTCTGCTAAAATCTCTGTGCTAATTAATGGTTCTCATGGTTATTTTGGCTGTGGAAGAGGAGTTCGACAGGGGGACCCCCTTATCTCCCCTCCTCATTTGTCTAGCTGAGGAAGTCCTTGGTCTTTGGTTGTGGCATTTTGTGGATAACAGGCGTCTTCATCGTGTTGCTATTGGGAGATCTTATTTTCTCTCTCCTTATCTCTTCTATGCAGATGACATTCTTATTTTCTGTAGAGTTAATATTGGGTCTATAGCAGCTATTAGGGATGCTTTGAACAATTATGGAGAGTTATCTGGGCAAGTGTTCAATCCTAACAAGTCGAAGGCTTGTTATGGTAAGCACACCAAACATTATATTAAGCATCAGGTTAGGACGGAACTTGGAATGCAGGATGGTTCATATCCTTTTCATTACTTAGGTGTCCCTATTTTTATAAGGTCTCCTAGGATTGCTCACTTTTAGGCTGCTACGGATGCTATTATTAATAAGTTTGGTAGATGGAAAGGGGAGAGTCTTTCCATGGCTAGAAGAGTTTGTCTTGTGAATTCTGTCATTATTTCAGCTGCAGTGCATATCATGATGGTTTATAGATGGCCTAGGACTGAGTTGAATCACTTTGAAAGAGCTGTTAGGAATTTCATGTGGACTGGGAACCCATCCCAGCATAGCTATTTTTGTTTGAATTGGAAGCACGTTTGTTCCCCCTTGGAGGAATGTGGGTTAGGTATTCACTCTCTTTAATTTGCTAATGAGGCATATCTGATGAAGCTTTCTTAGGATATTTTGTGTGAAGACACACCTTTGTATATCTTTTGACATAGATGGTTTTGACAAGGCATTGCTTCCCAGCATCGTCTTTCATCCTCTTTGAGAAGAAGATGTCTTCCTCACATTCGTAGTTTGCAGCAGAATGAAACTTGGATTATTGGTCATGATTCCTCTGTCAGATTTTTGTTGGATAATTGGTTGGACATTCCTATTGCAGATCAGGTTAATATTCCAGTTGATATTAGACACTGTTTTTATCAGAAGATATCTGACTGCTACTATAATGGGAAATGGCACTTTACTGAAGATTTTGCTCATGTTTTTCCTCATATATTCTTTGCTATCATCAGGATCAGGATTTCCCCAAATCAATCAGATCAGAGGTGTTGGAATCATTCTTCTCGTGGTAAAGTCACTTCTAAGTTGGCTTATGCTCATTTGAGAACTTCGTATCCTGCTGTGAGTTTGGGCTCATGGATATGGCGTTCTTTTATACCTCCTAGGCGTTCCTTGATTATTTCGAAAGTTATAAGGGGTATTCTTACTTTTTGGGATGTTTTTTGGAAAGGGGTTTTCGTGGCCCTTCCAGGTGTTATTTGTGTAGATGTGATTCTGAATCTAAGGATCATCTTTTCATTACCTATCCGATTTCTTCGATTGTCCTTCAGCTTATTTTGGATGGGTTTCATTTTGGGGATAGGGTGCCACGTACTAATGATTTTCTAGTACTTTTTTTGCACTCTATCACTATTCAGGGGAGCTCACAGATCATATCCTTATGGAGATATATGATTGTTACCTATGTTTGGTTGATTTGGACTATTCGTAATAATTTTATGGCAGACGATTACTCTACTACGGAGGATGGGGAGTTGGTTGGTAAGATTGCTCGTGCTTCTAATATTACTGCCTCGATTATGGCCATGGCTCATGAGATTAATAGTTTTGCTATTGGGCAAATGTACAGTTCAGTTGATGACCTTAACACTCTGCACTATTTCAGAGTTTGAGGAAATCCAAGGAAAGCTCCTAATATCATTCTTTTTAGATGGATGCCCACGGATGGGTTAAGGTGAACACTGATGGTCATGCTAATGGTGCATCTGGTACCATTGCAGGGGCTGGAGTTTATAGAAATGGAAATGGTGACCATTTGGGAAGTTTCACTTGTGGGTTTGATCATGGGTTTGCTTTTGAGGCTGAGCTTCACACCGCCTTTTTGGCCATTGAGTTGGCTTATGATAGAGGATGCCGTTCTGTATGGTGGAGACAGACTCTACATATGTGGTCCATGCTCTTTCTTCTGACAATCCAGATATTCCTTGGAAATTTCTTCAGCAGTGGAGGTCTGTTAAGGATGTAATTCCTTTGATGCACTTCAGAGTCACTCACATTTATAGAGAAGGGAATGCTACAGCTGATGCTATCTAAAATATTGGTGGGCCCTTTGTCTGGCATCTTACAACTCCTCGTAATCTTCAGAGGCATCTGTTGGAGGATATGAACTCAACTTACTACCATTTTCGATGACCTGTTACAAGACGATGAGACGTGAAGGGGTTTGTTCTCTGGAGGCGACATCGTCTGGATTGCCAGGTGGCTCCTCTCATTGTACTTTTATCTCTTATTCTGATTTTTTTCAAAATTCAAACGTACTGTTGCTATGGTGATTTTTAGGATTCTCTTATCCTTTGTTATGATATATGGATGCGTTTGTCTAGCCGTGGACTAGATGGCAAGTTTTTGGATCCCTTTTTCAGAAGTGGCTGGAATATTGGGAGTGTTTGTATGCTGCTGTGGCTTGATTCGGACTTCAAGACCTACTTTAGGTCTAGGGTAGATGGTGAGTATTATGACATCATTTGGAAGGTGTTCTTTTCCTCTATACGGGTTTTCCCACAGGGTTTTTCCATATAAAGTTTTTACCGAGGCCGTCCGGGGGGTAGTCAGCTCATCCATAGGATTTTTTCAGCCATGTATTTGGCTGTACAGGTTTAGACCTCTTGTTAGGGTGGGTCTGTTTTGTTGGGTAACAGGATCCCTTGCCTGTCCCTAGGTCAGTCGGGTAGCAGGATCCCTCGTCTGCTCCTATTTGTAATGCATCTTTTCGGTCTTCATTATACACTTTTGGTCCTCATTTTTTAATATTATCTAGTTACCTTCATTATGTTGCTCATTTCCTACAACATGATAAATATTTTCTTCATCATGATGCTAATTTCCATCACCGTGATGATATTTCCTTCATCGTGATGCTCAATTCATACATCAATATGCTCATTTTCCTAATCATGATGCATGTTTTCTTCATCAGGACGCCAATTTCCTTCATCATGATGCTCATTTCCTATTTCATGAAGCTCATTTCATTCATCATGATGCTAATTTCCTTCATCATGATGCTCATTTCCTACATCATGGTGCATATTTCCTTCATCATTATGCTTATTTACAACATCATGTTGATAATTTTCTTCATCATGATGCAATTTTTCTTCATAATGATGCTCATTTCCATCATCATGAGGAATAAATACTTCATCATAATGCTCATTTCGTTCATCATTATGCTTATTTCCTTTATCATGATACTCATTTCCTACATCTTGATGCTCATTTCTTCACCATGATGATTGATTCCAACATCATTATGGTCATTTCCTTCATCTTGATGCTCATTTCATTCATCATGATGCATATTCCTTCATCATGATGCTCATTTCCTACATCATGATAAATGTTTCCTTCATCATGATGCTTACTTCCTACATCATGAAACTCATTTCATTCATCATGATGCATATTTCCTTCAACATGATACTTATTTCCTACGTCATGATGCAAACATCATCATGATGCATATTTCCTTCATCATGATGTTTATTTTTAAAATCATAATGCATAAATCCCTTATCATGATGCTTATTTCCTTCATCATGATGCAGAAATCCTTCATCAAGATGCGCATTTCCATCATCATGATGCATATTTCCTTCAACATGATGCTCATTTCCTAAATCACGATGCATATTTCCATCTTCATGATACTCATTTCCTTCATCATGATGCTCATTTCCTTCATCCTGATGCATATTCCTTTATCAAGATGGTCATTTCCTTCGTCATGATGCGTATTTCCCTCATTATGATACTCATTTCCTTCATCTTGATGATCATTTCCTACATCATTATGGTCATTTTCATCATTAAGATGCTAATTTCCTTCATCATTAATCGTATTTCCTTCATCATGATCCTTATTTCCTATTTCATGATGCTCATTTCATTCATCATGATGCTTATTTCCTTCATCATGATGCTCATTTCCTACATCATGGTGCATATTTCCTTCATCATTATGCTTATTTACAACATCATGTTGATAATTTTCTTCATCATGATGCAATTTTTCTTCATAATGATGCTCATTTCCATCATCATGAGGAATAAATACTTCATCATAATGCTCATTTCGTTCATCATTATGCTTATTTCCTTTATCATGATACTCATTTCCTACATCTTGATGCTCATTTCTTCACCATGATGATATATTCCAACATCATTATGGTCATTTCCTTCATCTTGATGCTCATTTCATTCATCATGATGCATATTTCCTTCATCATGATGCTCATTTCCTACATCATGATAAATGTTTCCTTCATCATGATGCTTACTTCCTACATCATGAAACTCATTTCATTCATCATGATGCATATTTCCTTCAACATGATACTTATTTCCTACGTCATGATGCAAACATCATCATGATGCTCATTTCCTTCATCATGATGCATATTTCCTTCATCATGATGCATATTTCCTTCATCATGATGTTTATTTTTAAAATCATAATGCATAAATCCCTTATCATGATGCTTATTTCCTTCATCATGATGCAGAAATCCTTCATCAAGATGCGCATTTCCATCATCATGATGCATATTTCCTTCAACATGATGCTCATTTCCTAAATCACGATGCATATTTCCATCTTCATGATGCTCATTTCCTTCATCATGATGCTCATTTCCTTCATCCTGATGCATATTCCTTTATCAAGATGGTCATTTCCTTCGTCATGATGCGTATTTCCCGCATTATGATACTCATTTCCTTCATCTTGATGATCATTTCCTACATCATTATGGTCATTTTCATCATTAAGATGCTAATTTCCTTCATCATTAATCGTATTTCCTTCATCATGATGTTTATTTCCTATATTATGATGCTCATTTCCTTCATCATGATGCATGTTTCTTTTATCATAATGCATATTTCCTTCATCTTGATGCTCATTTCCTGCATCGTGATGCATGCTTTCAACATCATGATGCACATTCCTACATCAGAATGCTTACCTCATTCATCATGATGCACATTTCCTTCATCATAATGCTCATTTCCTACATCATGATGCATATTACCATCATCATGATGCTCATTTCCATCACCATGATGATCATTTCCTTCATCATGATGCTCATTTCTTACATCATATTTACTTCATTACGTCAGAAAAAAAGTGATGCATACTTTCTTCATCATGATACACATTTCCTACATCATTATGCTCATATTCATCATCATGATATATGTTTTCATTATCATAATGCTAATTTCCTACATCATGATGCTCATTTCGTTCATCATGATGCATATTTCCTTCATCATGATGCTTTTTTCCCTACATCATGATGCATATTTCCTTAATCATGATGCTCATTTCCTTATGATAATGCACATTTCCTTCATTATGATGCATGTTTTCTTCATCATGATGCATATTTCCTTTATAATGTTGATCATTTCTTCATCATGATGTATATTTCCTTTATCATGATAATGCTCATTTCCATCATCATGATGCTCATTTCCTTTATCATGATTCTCATTTCCTTCTACATGATGTGTATTTCCTTCGTCATGAAGCTTATTTTCTATATCATAATGCTTATTTTCTTCATCATGATGCTCATTTCTTTCATCATGATTCTAATTTCCAACATTATGATGCATAAATTCTTCATCATGATGTTCATTTCCATCATAGAGATGCATATGTCCATCGTAATGATGCTCAATTCCTACATCATGATGCATATTTCATTCAACATGATACTCATTTCCTTCATCGTGATACATTCTATCATCCTGATGCTCATTTCCATCATCATGATGCATATTTCCTTCATCATGATTATCTTTCCTACATCATGATGCTCATTTTCTTTATCATGATGCTTATTTCCTTCATCATGATGGATATTTCCTACATCATGATGGTCATTTCATTCATAATGATGGATATTTTCTTAATTATGATGCTTATTTCCTACATCATGCTACATATTTCCTTCATTATTATGTTCATTTCAAACATCTTGATACACATTTCCTTAATCATTATGCAAATTTTATTTATAATGATACTCATTTCCATCATTATGATGCATAAATCCTTCATCATGATGCTCATTTCATTCATTGTTATGCGTATTTCCTTTATAATGATGATCATTTTCTATATCATGATGATCATTTTCTACATCATGATGCTTATTTCACTCATCATGATGCATAAGTTCTTCATCGAGATGCTTATTTCCTTCATCATGATGCTCGTTTCCATCATCATGATACTTGTTTACTTCAGCATGATTCTCATTTCCTACATCATGATGCTCATTTCTTTCATCATGATGTACATTTCCCTTCATCATGATACTCATTTCGTATATCACGATGCATTTTTCTCATTTACATCATCTTGATGATCGTTTCCCTCATCATGATGCTCATTTCCTTCATCATGATACTTATTTCCTACATCATGATGCTCATTTCCTTCATCATGATGCATATTTTCTTCATCATGATGATAATTTCCTACATCATTATAGCCATTTCCTTCATCATGATTCTCATTTCCTTCATAATGATGAGTATTTTCATCATAATGATGCTAATTTCCTACACTATTATGATCATTTCCTCCATCATGATGCATAATTCCATCATCATGATACTCATTTCCGAAGTCATGATGTATATTTCCTTCATGATGCTCATTTTCTTTATTATGATGCTCATTTCCTTCATTATGATGCATGTTTTCTTCATCATAATGCTCATTTCTTCATCATTATTCATATTTCCTTTATAATGATGCTCTTTATCTACATCGTGATGCTCATTTCCTTCTTCATGATGCGTATTTCCTTCATCATGATACTTATTTCCTATATCATAATGCTAATTTCTTCATCATAATTCTCATTTCTTTCATCATGATTCTCATTTCCATCATTATGATGCGTAAATCCTTCATCATGATGCTCATTTCCTTCTTCAAGATGCATATGTCCTTCATCATGATGCTCATTTCCTACATCGTGATGCTCATTTCCTTCATTAGGATATATATTTCATTCATCATGATACTCATTTCTTTAATCATGATGCTCATTCCCATTATCATGATGCATAAATCCTTCAACATGATGCTTATTTCGTTCACGTTATGTGTATTTTCTTTATCAAGATGCTCATTCCCTACATCATGATGCTCATTTCCGTCATCATGATGCTCATTTTCTCAATTGTGATGCTCATTTCCTTCTACATGATGTGTATTCCCTTCATCATGATGCTTATTTTCTATATCATAATGCTTATTTTTTTCATCATGAAGCTTATTTCTTTCATCATGATTCTAATTTCCAACATTTTGATGCATAAATCTTTTATCATGATGCTCATTTCATTTATCATGATACTCATATCCTTCATCGTGATGCTCATTTCCATATCCCGATGCTCATTTCCATCATCATGATGCATTTTTTCTTTATTATGATTCTCTTTCGTACATCATGATGCTTATTTCCTTCATCATGTTCCTCATTTCCTTCATCATGATGCTTATTTTCTTCATCTTGATGCTCATTTCCATCATCATGGTGAAAAAATTCTTCATCATGATGCTTATTTCCTTAATCATGATATAGAAATCCTTCATCATGATGCTCATTTCCTTCATCATAATGCTCATTTCGTACATCTAGATGCTCATTTCCTTCATCATGATATTTATTTTCTTAATCAATATGATCAATTCCTACATCATTATGGTCATTTCCTAATCATTATGCGTATTTCATTCATCTTGATTCATATTTCTTTCATCATGATGCTCATTTCCAAAATCATTATACATATTTCATTCATCATGATGCTCATTTACATCATCATGATGATCATTTACTTCATCTTGATGCTCATTTCCTTTATCATGATGCTCATTTCGTTCATCATTATGCGTATTTCCTTTATAATGATACTTATTTCCTATATCTTGATGCTCATTTCTTCATCATGATGATAGATTCCGACGTCATTATGGTCATTTCCTTCATTTTAATGCTCATTTCATTCATCATGATGTATATTTCCTTCATCATGATGCTTATTTACTACATCATGATGCATGTTTCCTTCATCATGATGTTCACTTCCTACATCATGAAACTCATTTCATTCATCATGATGCTTATTTCTTTCATCATGATGCATATTTCCTTCACCATGATGCTTATTTTCATCATCATGATGCACAAATCCATTATCATGATGCTTATTTCCTTCATCATGATGCAGAAATCCTTCTTCAAGATGCACATTTCCATCATTAAGACGCATGTTTTCTTCAACATGATGCTCATTTTCTAAATCACGATGCATATTTCTATCTACATGATGCTCATTTCCTTCATTATGATGCTCATTTTCTTCATCGTAATGCATATTTTCCTTTATCATGATGCTCATTTCCTTTGTCATGATGCATGCTCATTTCCTTCATCTTGATGATCATTTCCTACATCATTATGGTAATTTCTCGTCATTAAGATGCTTATTTCGTTCATCATTAATCGTATTTTTTCATCATGATGCTTATTTTCTACATTATGGTACTCATTTCCTTCATTATGATGAATGTTTCTTTCATCATAATGCTTATTTTCTTCATCATGATGCTTATTTCCTACATCATTATGCATGTTTTCAACATCATGATGCACAATTCCTACATCAGAATGCTTACTTCATTCATCACAATGCTCATTTCCTACATTATGATGCATATTACCATCATCATGATGCTCATTTCCATCACCTTGATGATCGTTTCCCTCATCATGATACTCATTTCATTCATCATGATGCATACTTTCTTCATTATCATACTCGTTTCCTACATCATGATGCTTATTTACATCATCATGATGATTGTTTCCATAATCATAATGCTAATTCCCTACATCATGATACTCATTTCGTTCATCATAATGCATATTTTCTTCATCATGATGCTCTTTTCGCAACATCATGATCCATATTTCCTTTATCATGATGCTCATTTTCTTTATGATGATGTTCATTTCCTTCATTATGATGCTTGTTTTCTTCATCATGTTAATATTTCTTCATCATGATGCATATTTCCTTTATAATGATGCTCTTTATCTACACCGTGATGCTCATTCCTTACATCTTGATGCTCATTTTCATCATCATGATGCTCATTTCCTTTATCATGATGCTCATTTACTCAATTGTGATGCTCATTTTCTTCTACATGATGCGTATTTCCTTCGTCATGATGCTTATTTTCTATATCATAATGCTTAATTTCTTCATCATGATACTCATTTCTTTTATCATGATTCTAATTTCCAACATTATGATGCATAAATCCTTCATCATGATACTCATTTCCTTCATCATGATGCTCATTTCCATCATAGAGATGCATATGTCCTTCGTAATGATGCTCATTTCCTACATCATGGTGCTAATTTTCTTCATCATGATGCATATTTCATTCATCATGATACTCATTTCCTTCATCGAAATGCTCATTTCCATCATCCCGATGCTCATTTTCATCATCATGATGAATTTTTCCTTCATTATGATTCTCTTTTCTAAATCATGATGCTCATTTTCTTCATCATGTTCCTCATTTCCTTCATCATATTGCTTAGTTCCTTCATCTTGATGCTCTTTTCCATCATCAGGACGAAAAAATCCTTCATCATGATGCTTATTTCCTTAATCATGATATAGAAATCCTTCATCATGATGCTCATTTCCTTCATCATAATGCTCATTTCCTACATCTAGATGTTCATTTCCTTCATCATGATGCTAATTTCCTTCATCATGATGTTTATTTTCTTAATCAAGATGATCAATTCCTACGTCATTATGGTCATTTCCTAATCATTATGCTCATTCCATTCATCTTGATTCATATTTCCTTCATCATGATGCTCATTTCCAAAATCATTATACATATTTCCTTCAACATGATGCTCATTTTCATCATTATGATAATCATTTCCTTCATCGTGATGCTCATTTCCTTCATCATGATGCTCATTTCGTTCATCATTATGCGTATTTCCTTATCATGATACTTATTTCCTACATCTTGATGCTCCTTTCTTCATCATGATGATTGATTCCAACGTCATTATGGTCATTTCCTTCATCTTAATGCACATTTCTTTCATCTTGATGTATATTTCCTTCAACATGATGCTCATTTCCTACATCATGATCCATGTTTCCTTCGTCATGATGCTCACTTCCTACATCATGAAACTCATTTCATTAATCATGATGCTCATTTTCTTCATTATGAGGCATATTTCCTTCACCATGATGTTTATTTTCATCATCATGATGCATAAATCCATTATCATTATGCTTATTTCCTTCATCATGATGCATAAATCCATCTTCAAGATGCGCATTTCCATAATCAAGATGGATGTTTCCTTCAACATGTTGCTCATTTCCTATATCACGATGCATATTTCCATCTTCATAATTCTCATTTCATTCATTATGATACTCATTTCCTTCATCCTGATTCATATTTCCTTTATCATGATGCTCATTTTCTTCGTCATGATGCATATATCCTTCATCATGATGCTCATTTCCTTCATCTTTATACCTGTTGTTCAACTCATTTCAGGAACAACTGCACTCAACTTAATAAATGAACTACAACAATTTTCAATCAAACCATACACATTTTGGAGACAAGTACAATTAACTGCATTGAAGATACAAACAACCCATCCCCATCTAATTTTCCAAATGATTCAGCTTCTAAATGATAGCTTAATATAATTTGAAACATTAAACTCTTAAATAAAATGGCAGAAATTTATAGAACAGGCTGTTTATAGTAGAATGTGACTATTGAAAATTTGATACCTTTTTTTTCGAGTAATTTACACTCTAGTCTCTAGCCACTAATTAGTATAAATTGTGGATATCTACGTCAACAGCTCCTCTTTCAAAAGTTTTTATTTTTATTTTTTCCTACAAGTATGTTGATGTTTATGTTAGCTTAATATCCAACTAGAGTAAAAATTAGATAAATCCTCCATCAACTTGGAGATTATGTTTCTTAATTTACAAATTAATATTCTACTTGAGATTAGTGTTGCTGTACAAACTCTGTATGACCTTGTCCAAATAAGTTCTATGTGCTGGCAATGATAGCTACACCCGGTTTAAAAGACATCTATGATAATCTGGCCAAATTCATGTATTATATCAGCATATTTGTTGTCTCATAAGATAAATAAACATATCATTTTTTCATTACATATTGTTATATACACTTGCTCCTTATCAACTACACTAGCTATTACAGGCGAGAGATAAATGATTGATCTTATCAAATCTTTTGCTTCATTCTCAGAATTGAAACTTAGCTTTAAGTCTTGTTTATTATAATTATTATGTATTTTCCTTTTACCATTAAAAAAAGAGTAATAGAAATGCAAATTAGGTCCTACTCTTAACTTGGTACCTCCAATGTTATTTTTCTCTAGGTGTATTAAATTGTCATTAGAAGCTAATCATCATTGTAATGAAAATAAATAGGAAAATGGAAGTAAACCTGATATTAACATCAATTGAATCTTCCATTTCCTTTACAGAATCTAGAAGCCTCTCCATTTGACCATGATAGGATTCTCATTCGCCAAATCATGTAATAATTCAAATAACCTATACCATGAGAAATAATTGCGTCAATATTCAAGAAAAAGTCACTGTACAATGAAACAAAGTCAGTCGCCTTTCAAAAAATATTAATAATTGACTCAACAAGAAAAGTTAAAATGCTAAGTCTGATCAAGAACAAATGGTAGAAAGTAGCACTAAAAGTTAGGACAAAGGAACACAATTATAGGCAATTAGCAAGACTTAATTAGAGAAAGTAAAATATTTTATAAGTTACAGAGGAACTGTTTATCCTTGATGATCCAGTCGGACTAACACTTCCATCATATTTGTATTTAGCTGATGTTTAGTTGCTTTCTCAAAATGTGCAATTTTTAGCGGACACCATAGAACTATACTTGAGCCATCTGTTTCATGAAAATCATTTAGTGAAACAGTCGCACACAAGTGTTTGGCTAAACTCTGAACTTTTAAATACTTTAACATTAAAATTTAAGAATTTAAATTTGTAGAAAAATGATACAACCTTTTTTCAAAAATATACACATGGATGTGAAGTCATTATAAATATTTATCACTATGTAAATTTTGAAGTAAAAATAAATAATTGTTTGAGGATAAATGGAAAATTTTGTATTCTAAAAGTTATATCAAATTGGAATTGCTCTTATATGTTGGTTAGGCATGTGATGAAGTACAATACAATTTGTTAATTAAAATATACTCCATTGTTACATTTAAATAACTACATTGTTTGAATATTATGGAATATAATATTTTAATCTGTAGTGAGTTGGTAAAAATATAATATTTTAATGTACAATACATTATTCTACCAATATTGTATATAGACCCTATAAAAATATAATAATTGTTTTGTGTGGATCTTATTCTCAAAAAGGAAAATGTAACTCTTTTAGTGAGACGCTTTAATTAGTAAAAGGTAATAATTTCCTTTTATACACATTTTCCATCATTTTTAACACGTCTATTTTCCAAAGGTCTCCCTCTGCTATTTCTAGATCAGTCAGGTAGTAATTCTACAATAGGGTTGGTCGGTTGGTCGGTCTGGTGGTCGTTAATAGTTCCAATATCTACCGACCTACATATCATCGATCGATCGCCCTGTAAACTTGATAATGAGATCACATTTTATTGAGTCTATTTTTCAAAGGTCTCCATTTGCTATTTCAAAATCAGTCAGGTAGGAGTTCTACAGTTTTTTCAAGGTCCCCATTTGCTATTTCTAGATCCGTCGGGTAGGAGTTCCACATTAAGGCTGGTCGGTTGGTCGGTCTGGTGGTCGGTTAATAGTTCCAATGTCTACCGACCCATATATCATCGATCGATCGCCCTGTAAACTTTATAATGAGATTACTTCTTATCGCATCTGTTTTTCAAAGGTTCCCCTTTGCGTATTATCGATCAGTCGGGTAGGAATTCTTAAGTAGGGTTGGTCAATTGGTCGATTTTGTTGTCAGTTAATAATTTCAACATATACCGACACACATAACGTTGACTTATGGCACTGTGAAATCTTGATAATGAGGTTAACTTTAATCGTGTCTATTTTCCAAAGCTCCCCCTTTTCCATTTTTAGATCAGTCGGGTAGGAGTTCAACTGTAGGATTTGTCGGTTGGTCGGTCTGGTAGTCGTTTAATAGTTCCAATATCTACAGACCCATATATCATCGACCGATCGCCTTGTAAACTTGATAATGATATTAATTTTTAACGCGTCTATTTTTCAGAGGTCCCTCTTGGTTATTTTTAGATCAGTTGGGTAGTAGTTCTATAGTGGGGATAGTCGGTTGGTCGGCCTGGTGGTCGGTTAATAGTTCTAATGTCTATCAACCCATATATCATCAACCAATCGCACTGTAAACTTGATAATGAAATTACATTTTATCGCATCTATTTTCCAAAGGTCTTTATTTGATATTTCAAGATCAGTCGGGTAGAAGTTCTACAGTTTTTTCAGAGGTCCCCCTTTGCTATTTGTAGATCACTCGGGTAGGAGTTCTATAGAAGAGTTGGTCGGTTAACGAGATTATATTTTATCGTGTCTAATTTCCAAAGGTCCCCATTTGCTATTTCCAGATCAGTTGGGTAGGAGTTCAACACTAGGGTCGGTCGGTTGGTCGGTCAGGTGGTTGGTTCAAAGTTTCAATGTCTACCAACCCACATATCATGGAACGATCGCCCTGTAAACTTGTTAATTAGATATATTTTTAATGCGTCAATTTTTCAAAGGTCTCTCTCTACTATTATTATATCAGTCGGGTAGCAATTCTACAGTAGGGTTTGTTGGTCTGGTTGTCGGTTGAAAGTTCCAGTGTCTATCAACCCACAAATCATCGAAAATAGTGTTACCTTAAGATAAAAAAATATTACATTAACAGTAATGTAATATTTATTAAAGTGTTATAATAAAATGTTAAATTTGATATGAGGTGTTATCATAAGGAAAAAAGTGTAACAATAAAATTTAGATAACAGGGGCAACAGCGACACCGAAAAAATTATTTATGATCTATAATAACATTTTTTAATTGTTAAGTAACATTTATGGGTTTTTGTGTAAACTTGATAATGATATTAATTTTTAATGCGTTTATTTTCCGAAGGTCCCCCTTCACTATTTCTAGATAAGTCAAGTAGGAGTTCCACAGTAGGGTCGGTCGGTTGATGCTCAAGTGGTCGGTTAATAGTTCAAACGTCTAGCAATCCACATATCATCGATCGATTGCACAGTAAACATGATAATGAGATTACTTTTTATCACGTCTACTTTTCAAAGGTCCCCCCTTTGCTATTTCTAGATCAGTCGGGTAGGAGTTTACAGTAGGGTTGGTCAGTCTAGTGGTCGGTTAATAGTTTCAATGTCTACCGACCCATATATCATCGATCGATCGCCCTGTAAATTTGATAATGAGATTACTTTTTATCGCATCTATTTTTCAAAGGTCCACCTTTGCTATTTCTGGATCAGTCGGGTAGGAGTTCCATAGTAAGGTCAGTCAGTTGGTAGGTCAGGTGGTCATTTAATAGTTTCAACAACTACCGACCCATATATCATCGACCGATCGCCCTACATACTTGATAATAAGATTAATTTTTAACGTGTTTATTTTCCAAAGGTCTCCATTTGCTATTTCTAGATCAGTCGGGTAGGAGTTCCACAGTACGGTCGGTTGGTTGGTCAGTCAGGTGATCGATTATTAGTTCCAATCTCTACTGACCCACATATCATCGACCGATCGCCCTGTAAACGTGTTAATGTGATATATTTTTAACGCTTCTATTTTTTAAAGATCTTCCTCTACTATATCTAGATCAGTCAGGGAGTAATTTTACAGTAGGATTTTTTGGATTGTCGGTTAGGTGGTCGGTTAATAGTTCTAATGTCTACCGACCTACATATCATCGATCGATCATCCTGTAAAGTTGATAATAAGATTATATTTTATCGCGTCTATTTTTCAAAGGTCTCCCTTTGCTATTTCTAGATCAATCAGGTAGGAGTTCTACAGATTATCCAAAGGTCCCCATTGTTATTTATAGATCAGTCAGGTAGGAGTTCCACAGTAGGGTTGGTCGGTCTGGTAGTCAGTTAATAGTTTTAATGTCTTCCGACCCACATATCATCGATCGATTTTCTTGTAAACTTGTTAATGAGATCACTTTTTATCACGTCTATTTTCCAAAGGTCCCCGTTTGCTATTTCTCGATCAATCGAGTAGGAGTTCTACAGTAGCGTTGTTCAGTTGGTCAATATAATGGTCAGTTAATAGTTCCAATATTTACCGAACCATATATCATCGACCGATTGCCCTATAAACTTGATAATGAGATTACTTTTTATTGTGTCTATTTTCCAAAGGTCCCCCTTTGCTATTTCTAGATTAGTCAGATAGGAGTTCTACCATAGGATTGGTCGGTTGGTCGGTTGGTCGGTTGGTCGGTTTGGTGGTTGGTTAATAGTTCCAATATCTATTGACCTATATATCATTGACCGATCGCCCTAAATATGTTGATAATGAGATTACTTTTTTATCGCATCGATTTTCCAAATGTCCCCCTTTGCTATTTCTAGATTAGTCCGGTAGGATATCTATAGTAGGGTTGGTCGGTTGGTCGATCTGGTGAATGGTTAATAGTTCTAATGTCTACCGACCCACATTTCATCGATCGATCACCCTGTAAACTTGATAACGAGATTACTTTTTATCGCGTCTATTTTCCAAAGGTTCTCCTTTACTATTTCTAGATCAGTCGAATAGGACTTCTACAGTATGGTTGGTCGATTAACGATATTATTTTTATCGCATCTATTTTTCAAAGATCGTCTTTTGTTGTTTGTAGATTACCCGGGTAGGAGTTCCTCAGTAAGGTAAGTTGGTTGGTCGGTCAGGTGGTCGGTTAATAGTTCTGACGTCTGTCATCCCTCATATCATAGACAGATAGTCCAATATACTTGATAATGAGATTAATTTTCAACACATCTATTTTCCAAAGATCTCAATTTGCTATTTCTAGATCAGTCGAGTAGGAGTTCTAAAGTATGGCCGGTGAGGTGGTCGGTTAAAAGTTCCATCCTTTACCGAACTGCATATCATCGACCGATCGCCCTGTAACGTAATAATAAGATTAAATTTTAACGCTTCTATTTTCCAAAGCTAACCTTATCTATTTCTAGATCAGTTAGGTGGCAATTCTACAGTAGAATTGGTCGGTTGATCGATCTAGTGGTCAGTTAGTAGTTCCAATATCTACCGTCCCACATATCATCGATCGATCGCCCTATATACTTGATAATGAGATTATATTTTACGTGTCTATTTTTCAAAGGTATCCCTTTACTATTTCTAGATCAGTCGAGCAGAAGTTTTACAGTTTTTCCAAAGGTCCCCCTTTGCTATTTCTAGATCAGTCGGGTAGGAGTTCCACAATAGGGTTGGTCGGTTGGTCGGTCTGTGGTCGTTTAATAGTTCCAATATCTACCGACCCACATATCTTCGACTGATCGCCTTGGAAACTTGATAGTGAGATTACTTTTTATCACGTCTATTTTCCCAAGGTCCCCCTTTGTTATTTCTCGATCAGTCGAGTAGGAGTTCTACAGTAGTGTTGTTCGGTTGGTCGATCTGGTGGTCGGTTAATATTTCGAATGTCTATCGATCCACATATCATCCACCGATCGCCTTGAAAACATGTTAATGAGATCATATTTTATCGCGTTTATTTTTCAACTGTCTCCCTTTGTAATTTCTAGATCTGTCGAGTTGGAGTTCTACTATTTTTCCAAAAGTCCCCGCTTGCTATTTCTAGATCATTCGGGTAGGAGTTCCACAGTGGGGTTGGTCGATTAGTCTTGTGGTCGGTGAATAGTTCCAATGTCTACCGACTCACATTTCATAAATTGATCACCTTGTAAACTTGATATTGAGATTACTTTTTATCGCGTCTATTTTTCGAAGGTCTCCCTTTGCTATTTTTAGATCAGTCGTGTAGGAGTTCTACATTAGGGTTTGTTAGTTAACGGGATTACTTTTTACCGCTTCTATTTTCAAAAGGTCCCCTTTGCTAATTCTAGATCAGTCAGGTTCCATAGTAGTGTTAGTCTGTTGGTCGGTCAGGTGGTCGATTAACAGTTCCATCATCTACCGATGCACATATCATCGACCAATCGCCCTGTAAATTTGATTACGAGATTAATTTTAAAGGCGCCTATTATTCAAATGGACCCCTTTGCTATTTTTAGATTAGTCCGACAGGATTTCCACAGTAGGGTCGGTTAGGTGGTAGGTTAATAGTTCCAACATCTACAGACCAACATATCATCGATGGATCGTCCTGTAAACTTGATAATGAGATTAATTTTTAACGCATCTATTTTCCAATGATCTCCCACTTCTATTTCTATATCAGTCGGGTAGCTATTCTACAATAGGGTTGGTCGGTCTCGTGGTCGGTTAATAGTTCTAATATCTATCAACCCACATATCATCGACAGATCGCCTTGTAAACTTAATAATGAGATCACATTTTATCGTGTCTATTTCTCAAAGGTATCCCTTTGCTTTTTCTAGATCAGTCGGGTAGGAGTTCTACAGTTTTTCCAAAGGTTCCAATTTGCTATTTCTATATCAGTTGAATAGGAGTTCCACAGTACGGTTGGTCGGTGGTTTGGTCTTGTGGTTAGTTTATAGTTCTAATGTCTACCGACCATATATCATCGACAGATTGCCTTGTAAACTTGATAATGAGATTACTTTTTATCGCGTCTATTTTCCAAAGGTCCCCCTTTGCTATTTCTAGATCAGTCGGGTTGGAGTTATACAGTAGGATTGGTCGGTTAACGAGATTACTTTTTATCGCATCTATTTTCCAGTGATCTAGAAAAGAAATGGGGGACCTTTGGAAAATAGACGTGATAAAAAGTAATCTCATTAACCGACAAACCATACTATAGAACTCCTGCCTAACTAATTTGAAAATAGCAAAGGGAGACCTTTGGAAAATAGACGTGACAAAATGTAATCTCGTTATAAAGCTAACAGTGCGATTGGTCGATGATTTGTGGGTCGATAGACAATGGAACTATTAACTGACAACCAGGCCGACAAACCCTACGGCATAATTGCTACCCGACTGATATAGAAATAGCAGAGAGAGACGTTTGGAGAATTGATGCGTTAATAATTTATCTCATTATCAAGTTTACATGGCGATCGTTCAATGATATGTGGGTTGGCAGACGTTGAAACTTTTAACCAACCACCTGACCGACCAACCGACCGACCCTAGTGTGGAACTCCTACCCAACTGATCTGGATATAGCAAAGGGGGACCTTTGAAAAATAGACACGATAAAATATAATCTCGTTAAGCGACCAACCCTTCTATAGAACTTCTAACCGAGTGATCTACAAATAGCAAAGGGAGACCTCTGGAAATACTGTAGAACTTCTACACGACTGATCTTTAAATAGCAAATAAAGACCTTAGGAAAATAGACGTGATAAAATGTAATTTCATTATCAAGTTTACAGTTTGATTGGATGATGATATGTGAATTGATAAACATTGGAACTATTAACAGACCACCAGGCCGATCAACCGACTAACCCAACTATAGAACTGCTACCCGACTGATCTAAGAATAGCAAAGAGGGACCTCTGGAAAATAGACGCGTTAAAAATTAATCATATTATCAAGTTTAAAAGGTGATCGGTTGATTATATATGGGTCATTAGATATTGGAACTATTAATAAACCACCTGACCGACCAACCGAACGATCCTATTATGGAACTCCTACCCGACTAATCTAGAAATAGAAAATAAGTACTTTGTAAAATTGACGCGTTAAAAATTAATCTCATTATCGAGTTTATAGGGCGATCGGTCGATGATATGTAGGACGCTAGGCGTTGGAACTATTAACCAACCACCTGACCAACCAACTGACAGACCCTAATGTAGAACTTCAACCCAACTGATCTGGAAATAGTAAAGGGGGACCTTTGAAAAATAGACACGATAAGATAAAATATCATTAACCGACCAACCCTACTGTAGAACTCCTACCCGAGTGATCTAGAAAAAGCAAAGCGGAACCTTTGGAAAAACTGTAGAACTTCTACCCGACTGATTTATAAATGCAAATAAAGTCCTTTGGAAAATATACACAATAAAATATAATTTCATTATCAAGTTTATAGTGTGATTGGTTGATGATATGTAGGTTGATAGATATTTGAACTATTAATCGAACAACAGACCGACCAACTTACTAACCTACTATAGAACTGCTACCCAACTGATCTAGAAATAGCAAAGAGGGACCTCTACAAAATAGACGCGTTAAAAATTAAACTCATTATCAAGTTTACAAGGTGATCAGTCTATGATATATGGTTTGGTAGACATTGAAACTATTAAACGACCACCAGATCGACCAACCGACCAACCTTACCATAGAACTCCTACCCGACTAATCTAAAAATAGCAAAGGGGGACCTTCAAAAAATAGACACGTTAAAAATTAATCTTATTATCAAGATTTCACAGGTCCATCGGTCAACGTTATGTGTGCAGGTAGGCGTTGGAATTATTAACCGACCACCAAACCGACCAACCGACCGAACTTACTTAAGAAATCCTACCCACTGATCAATAAAATGCAAAGGGGGACCTTTGGAAAATAGACACGATAAAAAGTAATACATTAGAAGTATTAACCGACCACTAGACCGACCAAACGACCAATCTTACTATGGAACTCCTACCGACTAATCTAAAAATAGCAAAGGAGGACCTTTGAAAAAATTGTAGAACTCCTATCCGACTTATCTATATATATTAAAGGGACCTTTAAAAAATAAACGCGATAAAATATAATCTTATTATCAAGTTATAGGGCGATTGGTCGATAATATGTGGGTCAGTAGACATTATAACTATTAACCGACCACTAGACCGACCAATCGACCAGCCCTATTGTAGAATTGCTACCCGACTTATATAGAAATAGCAAAAGGAGACATTTAGAAAATAGACGCGTTAAAAGTTAATCTGATAATTAAGTTTACAGGGCGATCGGTCGATGATATATGGGTCGGTAGATGTTGGGACTATTAACGGACCACCTGACCGAGGTAAGAGTTCCACAGTAAGACCCTACTGTGGAACTCTTACTTGACAGATCTAAAAATTAAGACGGAGGACCTTTGGAAAATAGGCGCATTAAAAATTAATCTCATTATCAAGTTTACATGGTGATCGATCGATGATATGTGGATCGGTAGATGATGGAACTATTAATCGACAACCTGACCAACTGACCGACCGACCCTACTATGAAACACCTACCCAACTGATCTAGAAATAGAAATTGGGGACCTTTGAAAAATAGGCGTGTTAAAAAGTAATCTCGTTAACCGACAAACCCTACTATAGTACTCCTACCTGACTGATTGAAAATAGCAAAAGGGGACCTTTGGAAAATAGACACGATAAAATGAAATCTCATTATAAAGCTTACAGTGCGACTGGTCGATGATTTGTGGGTCGATAAGCATTGGATCTTTTAACCGACAAACTCTACTGCAGAATTGCAACCTGACAGATATAGAAATTACAGATGGAGACCTTTGGAAAATTGACACGTTAAAAATTTATCTAATTATTAAGTTTACAGGAAGATCGTTCGATGATATGTGGGTCGGTAGATGTCGAAACTTTTAACCAATCACCTGACCGACCAACCGACCGACTCTAGTGTGGAACTCCTACCCAACTAATCTTGAAATAGCAAAGGGGGACCTTCGGAAATAGATGCAATAAAATTTAATCTCGTTAACCGACCAACCCTTCTGTAGAACTCCTACCCAAGTGATCTAGTAATAGCAAATGGGGACCTTTTGAAAAAATATAGAACTTCTACCCGACTGATCTTGAAATAGCAAATAAAGATCAATGGAAAATAGACGCGATAAAATTTAATTTCATTATCTAGTTTACAGTGCAATTGATTGATGATATGTGGGTTGATAAACATTTGTACTATTAATCGACCACCAAGCCGACTAACCCACTAACCCTACTATAGAACTGCTACTCGACTGATCCAAAAATAGCAAAGAGGGACCTCTAAAAAATAGACACGTTAAAAATTAATCTCATTATCAAGTTTACAAGGTGATCGTCGATGATATATGGGCCGGTAGATATTGAAACTATTAAATGACCACCAGACCGACCAACCGACCAATACTACCGTTGAACTCCTACCCGACTGATCTAAAAATGGCAAAGGGGGACCTTTGAAAAATAAACACGTTAAAAGTTAATCTCATTATCAAGATTTCACAGGTCCATCGGTCAACGTTATGTGTGCAGGTAGACGTTGGAATTATTAACCGGCCACTAAACTGACCAATTGACCGAACTTACTTAAGAAATCCTACCCGACTGATCAATAAAATGCAAAGGGGGATCTTTGGAAAATAGACGCGATAAAAAGTAATACATTAGAACTATTAACCGACCACCAGAGCGACCAAACGACCAATCTTACTATGGAACTCCTACCCGACTAATCTAAAAATAGCAAAGGGGGACCTTTGGAAAAACTGTAGAACTCCTACCCGACTTATCTAGATATATCAAAGGGACCTTTGAAAAATAAACGCGATAAAATGTAATCTTATTATCAAGTTATATGGCGATTGGTCGATAATATGTGGGTCAGTAGATATTAGAACTATTAATTGACTACTAGACCGACCAATCGACCAGCCCTATTATAGAACTGCTACCTGACTTATATAGAAATAGAAAAATGAGACATTTAGAAAATAGACGCGTTAAAAGTTAATCTCATAATTAAGTTTACAGGGCAATCGATCGATGATATATGGGTCGGTAGATGTTGGGACTATTAACGGACCACCCGACCGAGGTAAGAGTTCCACAGTAAGACCCTACTGTGGATCTCTTACTTGACAGATCTAAAAATTAAGACGGAGGACCTTTGGAAAATAGACGCATTAAGAATTAATCTCATTATCAAGTTTACATGGTGATCGATCGATGATATGTGGGTCGATAGATGATGGAACTATTAATCGACAACCTGACTAACTGACCGACCGACCCTACTATGAAACACCTACCCAACTGATCTAGAAATAGAAATTGGGGACCTTTGGAAAATAGGCGTGTTAAAAATTAATCTTGTTAACCGACAAATCCTACTATAGTACTCCTACCTGACTGATTTGAAAATAGCAAAGGGGGACCTTTGGAAAATAGACACGATAAAATAAAATCTCATTATAAAGCTTACAGTGCGACTGGTCGATGATTTGTGGGTCGATAGACATTGGAGCTTTTAACCGACAACCAGACCAACAAACTCTACTGCAGAATTGCAAACTGACAGATATAGAAATTACAGAGGGAGACCATTGGAAAATTGACACGTTAAAAATTTATCTAATTATTAAGTTTACAGGAAGATCGTTCGATGATATATGGGTCGGTAGATGTTGAAACTTTTAACCAATCACCTGACCGACCAACCGACCGACTCTAGTGTGGAACTCCTACCCAACTAATCTTGAAATAGCAAAGGGGGACCTTCGGAAAATAGACGCAATAAAATTTAATCTCGTTAACCGACCAACTCTTCTGTAGAACTCCTACCCGAGTGATCTACAAATAGCAAAAGGGGACCTTTTAAAAAAATATAGAACTTCTACCCGACTGATCTTGAAATAGCAAATAAAGATCATTGGAAAATAGACGTGATAAAATTTAATTTCAATATCTAGTTTACAGTGCAATTGATTGATGATATGTGGGTTGATAGACATTGGTACTATTAACCGACCATCAAGCCGACTAATCCACTAACCCTACTATAGAACTGCTACTCGACTGATCTAAAAATAGCAAAGAGGGACCTCTGGAAAATAGACACGTTAAAAATTAATCTCATTATCAAATTTACAAGGTGATCGTTGATGATATGTGGGTCGATAGATATTAAAACTATTAAATAACCACCAGACCGACCAACAGACCAATACTACCGTTGAACTCCTACCCGACTGATCTAAAAATGGCAAAGGGGACATTTGGAAAATAAATACTTTAAAAGTTAATCTCATTATGAAGATTTCACAGGGCCATCGGTCAACATTATTTGTGTTGGTATACGTTGAAATTATTAACCGACCACAAAATCGACTAACCGAGCAACTTTACTTTAGAACTCCTACCTGACTGATCGATAAAACACAAAGGGGGACCTTTGGAAAATAGACGCGATAAAAAGTAATCTCATTATCAAGTTTACAGGGCGATCGATCGATGATATGTGGGTCGGTAGACATTGAAAATGTTAACCGACTACAAGACCGACTAACCGACCAATCCTACTGTAGAACTCCTACTCGACTGATCTAAAAATAGCAAAGGGGGACCTTTGAAAAAATTGTAGAACTCCTACCCGACTGATCTAGATAAAGCAAAGGGAGATCTTGAAAAAATAGACGCGTTAAAATGTAATCTTATTATCAAGTTACAGGGCGATCGATAGATGATATGTGGGTCGATTGACATTGGAACTACTAATCGACCATCAGACCGACCAACCGATGAGCCCTACTGCAGAATTGTTACCCGACTTATATAGAAATAGCAGATGGAGACATTTAGAAAATAGATGCGTTAAAAGTTAATCTCATTATCAAGTTTACAGGGCGATCGGTCTATGATATGTGGGTCGGTAGATGTTGGAATTATAAACCGACCACTTGACCGACCCTACTGTGGAACTCTTACCTGACTGATCTAAAAATTTAGAAGGGGGACCTTCTAAAAATAGACGCGTTAAAAATTAATCTCATTATCAAGTTTACATGGCGATCGATCGATGATATGTAAGTCTATAGATAATGAAACTATTAACCGACCAACCGACCTTATTGTGAAACATCTACCCAACTGATCTTGAAATAGAAATGGGGGACATTCGAAAAATTAGCGCGATAAAAAGTAATCTCATTAACCGACAAACCCTACTATAGAACTCTTATTCGACTGATTTGAAAATAGCAAAGGGGGCCTTTGGAAACTAGATGCGACAAAATGTAATCTTATTATAAAGTTTACAGTGCGATTGGTCGATGATATGTGGGTCGATAGATATTGGAACTATTAACCGACCACCAGACCGACGAACCCTACTGCAGAATTACTACCCAACTGATATAGAAATAGCAGAGAATGACTTGGAAATTTGACACGTTAAAAATTAATCTAATATTCAAGTTTACAAGGCGATCGTTCGATGATATGTGGGTCGGTATACGTTGAAACTTTTAACCGACCACCTGACTGACCAACCGACGGACCCTAATATGGAACTCTTACCCGATTGAATCTAAAAATAGCAAATAGAGACCTTAGGAAAATAAACGTATTAAAAATTAATCTCATTATCAAGTTACAGGGCGATCGGTCGATGATATATGGGTCTATAGATGTTGGAACTATTAACCAACTAACTGACTGACCAATTGACCGACCCCACTCTGGAACTCCTACTTGACTGATCTAGAAATAGCAAAGGGCGACCTTTGAAAAATAGACGCGATAAAAATTAATCTCGTTAACTGGAAAACCCAATTATAGAACTCCTACCCAACTGATCAAGAATAGCAGAGGGGGACCTTGGGAAAATGACGCGATAAAAAGTAATCTCATTATCAAGTATACAGGGCGATTGATCGATGATATGTGGGTCGGTAGACGTTGGAACTATTAAATGACCGTCTGACCGACCGACTCTACTGTGGAACTCCTACCGGACTGATCTAAAAATAGTAAAGGGGATCTTTGAAAAATAGATGCCTTAAAAATTAATCTCATTATAAAGTTTACAGGGCGATCGATCGATGATATATAGTTCGGTAGACGTTGGAACTTTTAACCGACCACCTGACCAACCAATCGACTGACCCTACTGTGGAACTCCTACACGACTGATCTAGAAATAGCAAAGGGGAACCATTGAAAAATAGACGCGATAAAAAGTAATCTCGTTAACCGACTGACCCGACTGTATAACTCCTACCCGACTGATCTAGAAATAGCAAAGGGGGACCTTTGAAAATTAGACGCGATAAAATGTGATCTCATTATCAAGTTTACATGGCGATCTGTTGACGATATGTGGGTCAATAGACATTGAAATATTAACCGACAACCAGACCGACCAACCCTACTATATAATAGCTACCTGACTGACATAGAAATAGAAGTAGGAGACCTTTGGAAAATAAATGCTTTAAAAATTAATCTCATTACCAAGTTTGTAGGGCGATCGGTCGATGATATATTGGTCGGTAGATGTTGAAACTATTAACCTACCACCTAACCGACCCTACTGTGGAAATTCTGCCGGACTGATTTAAAAATAGCAAAGGGGAACATTTGAAAAATAGACGCGTTTAAAATTAATCTCGTTATCAAATTTACAGGATGATTGATCGATGATATGTGCGTTGGTAGATGATGAAACTATTAACCAATCACCTAACCGACCAACAGACTGACCCTACTATGGAACTCCTACCCGAATGATCTAGAAAAAGCAAAGGGAGACCTTTTGAAAATAGATGCATTAAAAGTATTCCCATTAACCGACAAACCTACTGTATAACTCCTACACGACAGATTTAGAAATAGCAAAGGGAGACCTTTAAAAAATAGAAGCGATAAAAAGTAATCTCAATATCAAGTTACAAAGTGATCTGTTTATGATATGTGGGTCGGTAGACATTGGAACTATTCACCGACCACAAGACTAATCAACCAACCATACTATGGAACTCCTACCCGAGTGATCTAGAAATAGCAAGCGAGGACTTTTGGAAAAATTGTAGAACTCCAACTCGACTGATCTAAAAATAGCAAAGGGAGACTGTTGAAAAATAGACGTGATAAAGTATGATCTCATTAACATGTTTTCACGCCGATCAGTGGATGATATGTGGATCGGTAGATATTGGAACTATTAATCGACCACCAGTCCGACCAACCGACCAACCCTTCTATAGAATTGCTACCCGAATGATATAGAAATTGCAAAGGTAGACCTTTGGAAAATAGACGTGTTAAAA
This sequence comes from Pogostemon cablin, assembly GCA_023678885.1. NCBI lineage: Eukaryota > Viridiplantae > Streptophyta > Magnoliopsida > Lamiales > Lamiaceae > Pogostemon > Pogostemon cablin. The sequence continues at coordinate 20,526,922 of CM042981.1, forward strand.
ATTAATCTTATTATCAAATTTACAGGGCGATCGATCGATGATATATGGGTCGGTAGACGTTGAAACTATTAACCTACCACCTGACCGACTAACCGACCAACCCTACTCTGGAACTCTTACCAGACTGATCTAAAAATAGCAAAGCGGGATCTTTGGAAAATAAAAATATTAAAAATTAATCTCATTATCAAGAATTATAGGGTGATCGGTCGATGATATGTAGGTCAGTAGACATTAGAACTGTTAACCGAAGTGTTATAATAAAATGTTAAATTTTATATGAGGTGTTATCATAAGGAAAAAAGTGTAACATTAAACTTTAGATAACAGGGGCTACAACAACACCGAAAAAATTATTTATGATCTATAATTACATTTTTAAATTGTTAAGTACTCCCTCCGTCTCCTTTCAGATGGCATACTTTCCATTTTAGGCTGTCCCATAAAAGTTTGCACATTCAAAAAAAGCAAAAAGTAAAAAACAACCATCCTTCCCCATACACTTTATTTACAAAAAAATCATCTCTACCTAACATACTTTATCATTTATTTATTACATAAAAATACCATTATACCCCTAAAAGCTATTACTTTCTTAATCTCCGTGCCAGAATTGGGGGTGCAATCTTTTCTGGGACGGAGGGAGTAATATTTTTGGGATGTTATGTAATGTCAGTTATCTTGTAGTGACAGTAGAGTCTGTCGGTTCATCGGTTAATAGTTCTAACGTCTACCGACCCTCATATCATCGATTGATCACCCTGTAAACTTGATAATGAGATTAATTTTAACGCGTTTATTTTTTAAAGGTCCCCTTTTGCTATTTCTAGATAAATTGGGTAGGAGTTCCACAGTAGGTTCGGTCTGTTGATAGGTCAGGTGGTCGGTTAATAGTTCCAACGTCTACCGACCTAAATATCATCGACTGATCACCCTATAAACTTGATAATGAGATTACTTTTTATCGAGTCTATTTTCCAAAGGTCCACCTTTGCTATTTCTAGATCAGTCGAATAGGAGTTCTACAGTGGGGTTGGTTGGCTAATGAGATTACTTTTATCGGGTCTATTTTTCAAAGGTCCCCCTTTACAATTTTCAGATTAATCGGGTAGGAGTTCCACAGTAAGGTCAGTCGGTTGGTTGGTCAAGTGGTCGTTTAATAGTTCCAATGACTACCGACCCACAAATAATCGACCGATCGCCTTATATACTTGATAATGATATTAATTTTTTATCGCATCTATTTTCCAAAGGTCTCCATTTGCTATTTCTAGATCAGTCAGGTAGGAGTTCCACAGTACGGTCGGTCGGTTGGTCAGTCAGGTGGTCGGTAATTAGTTCAAACCTTTACTGACTCGCATATCATCGACCGATCACCTTGTAAACGTGATAATGAGATTTATTTTTAACGTGTCTATTTTTCAAAGGTCTCTCTCTTCTATATCTAGATCAGTCAGGTAGCAAATTTATAATAGGGTTTTTTGATTTGTCGATCAGGTGGTCAGTTAATAGTTCTAATGTCTACCGACCCACATATCATCGACTGATCGGCCTGTAAACTTGATAACGAGATTACATTTTATCGCATCTATTTTTCAAAGGTCTCTCTTTGCTATTTCTAGGTCAGTTAGGTAGGAGTTTTACAGTTTAAACAAAGGTCCCCATTGCTATTTCTAGATCAGTCGGATAGGAGTTCCACAGTAGGGTTGGTCGATTGGTCGGTCTGGTAGTCAGTTAATAGTTCTAATGTCTTCCAACCCACATATCATCAAATGATCGCCTTGTAAACTTGATAATGAGATCACTTTTTATTACGACTATTTTCCAAAGGTCCCCCTTTGCTATTTCTCGAATAATCGGGAAGGAGTTCAACAGTAGAGTTTTTTGGTTTGTTGATCTAATGGTCGGTTAATAGTTCTAATGTCTACCAACCCATATATCATCGACTGATTGCCCTATAAACTTGATAATGAGATTACTTTTTATTGCGTCTATTTTATAAAGGTCCCCCTTTGCTATTTATAAATCAGTCGGATAGGAGTTCTACAGTAGGGTTGGTCGGTTGGTCAGTTTGTTGGTTGGCTAATAGTTCCAATATCTACCGACTCACATATCATTGACTGATCACCCTAAAAAAGTTGATAATGAGATTAGTTTTTTATTGCGTCGATGTCCCAGAGGTCCCCCTTTGCTATTTCTAGATCACTCAGGTAGGATATCTATAGTAGGGTTGGTCAGTTGGTCGATCTGGTGGTTGGTTAATAGTTCTAATATCTAACGACCCACATTTCATCGAACGATCGCCTTGTAAACTTGAAAATGAGATTACTTTTTATTGCGTCTATTTTCCAAAGGTCCTCTTTACTATTCTAGATCAGTCGGGTAGGAGTTCCACAGTATGGTTGGTCGGTTAACGAGATTACTTTTTATTGCATCTATTTTACAAAGGGCCCTCTTTGCTGTTTGTATATTAGTCGGGTAGGAGTTCCATAGTAAGGAAAGTTGGCTAGTCGGTCAGGTGATCGGTTAATAGTTCTGACGTGTATCTTTTCGCATATCATGGACTGATCACTCAATATACTTGATAATATGATTAATTTTTAACGCGTCAATTTTTCAAAGGTCTTCGTTTGCTATTTCTAGAAAAATCGAGTTGGAGTTCCAAAGTACGGCCGGTCAGTTGGTCAGTGAGGTGGTCGTTTAAAAGTTCTATCATTTACCAACCTGCATATCATCGACTGATTGCCCTGTAACGTAATAATGAGATTAATTTTTAACGCGTCTATTTTTCAAAGTTCTCCCTCCACTATTTCTAGATCAGTTGGGTTGCAATTCTACAATAGAATTGGTCGGTTGGTCGGTTTAATTGTCAGTTAGTAGTTCCAATGTCTACCATCCCACATATCATCGAACGATCGCTCTATAAACTTGATAATGAGATTATATTTTATCACGTCTATTTTGCAAATGTCTCCCTTTCTTATTTCTAGATCAGTCGGGTAGGAGTTCTACACTTTTTTCTAAGGTCCTCCTTTGCTATTTTCAGATTAGTCTGGTAGGAGTTCAACAATAGGGTAGGTCGATTGGCCGGTCTGGTGGTCATTTAAGAGTTCCAATATTTACCGACCCACATATCTTTGACCTATCGCATTGTAAACCTAATATTGAGATTACTTTTTATCATGTCTATTTTTCAAAGGTCCCCCTTTGGTATTTCTCGATCAGTCGGGTAGGAGTTCTTCAGTAGTATTGTTCATTTAGTCGATCTGATGGTCGGTTAATAGTTCTAATTTCTATCGACCAACATATCACCGACCGATCTCCCTGTAAACTTGATAATGAGATTACTTTTTATCACGTCTATTTTTCGAAGGTCCACCTTCGCTATTTCTAGATCAGTTGGGTAGGAGTTCTAGAGTATGATTGGTCAGTTAATAGTTCCAATGTCTACCGACCTACATATCATCGATCGATCGTCCTATATACTTGATAATGAGATTATTTTTTAACACGTCCATTTTCAAAAAGTATCCCTTTACAATTTCTAGATTAGTCGAGTAGGAGTTCCACAGTTCGGTCAGTCGCTTGGTCAGTTAGGTGGTCGGTTAATAGTACCAACCTGTAAACATGATAATGAGATTAGTTTTTAACGCGTCTATTTACCAAAGGTCTCCCTCAACTATTTCTAGATCAGTTGGATAGCAATTCTACAGTAGGGGTGGTCGTCTGTTCGGTTTGGTGGTCGCTTAATAGTTCCAATTTCTACTGCCCCACATATCATCGACCGATCACCCTATAAACTTGATAATGAGATTACATTTTATCACATCTATTTTTTAAAGGTCTCCCTTTGCTATTCCAAATCAGTCGAGTAGAAGTTCCATAGTAGGGTTGGTCGGTTGGTCGGTATGATTGTCGGTTAATAGTTCTATTATCTACCGACCCACATGTCATCAACTAATTGCCTTGTAGACTTGATAATGAGATTACTTTTAATCACGTTTATTTTCAAAGGTTCTCCTTTGCTATTTCTCTATCAGTCAAGTAGGAGTTCTACTGTAGGGTTGCTCGGTTGGTCGATCTGGTGGTCGGTTAATAGTTCCAATATCTACCGACCCACATATCATCGACCGATCATCCTGTAAACTTGAAAATGAGATTACTTTTTATCGCTTCTATTTTCCAAAGGTCACCCATTGCTATTTCTAGATCTGTCGGGTAGGAGTTCTATAGTAGGATTGGTCGGTTTAGTGGTCGGTTAATAGTTCCAATATCTATCGACCCAATATCATCTACTGATCGCCTTGTAAACATGATAATGAGATTACTTTTATCATGTCTATTTTCCAAAGGACCCCCTCTGCTATTTCTAGATCGGTCGGGAAGGAGTTGTACAGTAGGGTTGGTCGGTTGGTAGGTATGGTGGATGTTAACAGTTCCAATGCCTACTGACCCACATATCATTGATCAATCACCCTGTAAACTTGATAATGATATTTCTTTTTATCGCGTCTATTTTTCAAAGGTCCTCCTTTGCTATTTCTTGATCAGTCGAATAGGAGTTCTACAGTGGGGTTGGTCGGTTAACGAGATTAATTTTTATCGCATTTATTTTCCAAACATCCCACTTTTCTATTCCTAGATCAGTCGGGTAGGTTTTCAATAGTAAGGTCAGTCGGTTGGTCGATAAGATGGTCGGTTAATAGTTCCAACATCTATCAACCCACATTTTATCGACCGATTACCCTATATATTTGATAATGAGATTAATTTTTAACGCGTCTATTTTCCAAAGGTGTCCATTTTCTATTTCTAGATCAGTCGGGTAGGAATTTCACAGTACGACCGGTCGGTTGGTCAGTCAGGTGGTCGGTTAATCGTTCTAACCTCTACCAAAGGTCTTCCTCTACTATTTGTGGATCAGTTGTGTAGCAATTCTACAGTATGGTTTATCGGTTTGGTGGTCGGTTAATAGTTCTAATGTCTACCGACCAATATATCATCGACCGATCGCCTTGTAAACTTGATAATGAGATTATTTTTTATTACGTCTATTTTTCAAAGGTCTCCCTTTGGTTTTCTTGTTCAGTCGGGTAGGATATTTACAGTAGGGATGGTCGGTTGGTTGATCTGGTGGTAGGTTAATAGTTCCAATGTCTATCGACCCACACTTCATCGATCGATCGCCCTGTAAACTTAATAATGAGATTACTTTTTATTGCGTCTATTTTCCAAAGGTCCTCCTTTACTATTCTAAATTAGTCGAATATGAGTTCTACAGTATTGTTGGTCGATTAACGAGATTACTTTTTATCGCATCATTTTCCAAAGGTCCCCCTTTGCTGTTTCTAGATTAGTCGGGTAGTAGTTTCACAGTAAGGTAAGTCAGTTGGTCAGTCAGGTGGTCGGTCAATAGTTCTGACGTCTGTCGTCCTGTATATCATCGACCGATCGCCCAATATACTTGATAATGAGATTAATTTTTAACGCGCTTATTTTTCAAAGGTCTCTGTTTGCTATTTCTAGATCAGTCGAGTAGGAGTTTCATAGTATGGTCGGTCAGTTGGTTGGTGAAGTGGTCGGTTAAAAGTTCCAATCTCTACCAACCCGCATATCATCGATCGATTATCTTGTAACGTAATAATGAGATTTACTTTTAACACGTCTATTTTTTAAAGGTCTCCCTCTACTATTTCTAGATCAGTAGCAATTCTACTGTAGAGTTGGTCGGTTGGTCAGTCTAGTGGTCGGTTAATAATTCCAGTATCTACCTTCCCACATATCATCGACCGATCGCCCTATATACTTGATAATGAGATTACATTTTATCGCGTCTATTTTTCAAAGGTCTCCCTTTGCTATTTTAGATCAGTCGGGAAGGAGTTCTACAGTTTTCCTAAGGTCCCCCTTTGCTATTTCTAAATCAGTCGAGTAGGAGTTCCACAATAGAGTTGGTCGGTTAGTTGGTCTGGTGGTCGGTTAATAGTTCCAATATCGACTCACATATCATCGACCGATCGCCTTGTAAACTTGATAATGAGATTACTTTTTAACACTATATTTTCCAAATGTCCCCCTTTGCTATTTCTAGATCTGTCGGGTAGGAGTTCTACAGTTGGGTATGCTGGTTGGTCAGTCTAGTGGTCGGTTAACAGTTCCAATGCCTACCGACCCACGTATCTTTGACAGATCGTCCTGTAAACTTGATAATGATATTACTTTTTTCGCATCTACAGTAGTGTTGGTCGGTTAATGAGATTACTTTTTATCTCGACTATTTTCCAAAGGTCACCCTTTGTTGTTTCCAGATTAGTTGGGTAGGAGTTCTATAGTAAGGTCAGTCGGTTGGTCGGTCAGGTGGTCAGTTTATAGTTCCAATGTTTACCGACCCACATATCATCGACTGATCACCCTATATACTTGGTAATGAGATTATTTTTAACGTGTCTATTTTCTAAAGGTCTCCCTTTACTATTTCCACAGTATGGTTAGTCGGTTGGTCAGTTAGGTGGTCGATTAATAATTCCAACCTCTAACGACTCACATATCATCGACTGATCGCCCTGTAAATATGATAATAAAATTAATTTTTAATGCATCTATTTTCCAAATGCATCCCTTAGCCATTTCTAGATCAGTTGGGTAGCAATTCTACAGTAGGGTTGGTCGTTTGGTCGGTCTGGTGGTCAGTACTCCAGAATTCATAGCATTGACGGGTAATTTAGGCGACCTCGCTCAGCGTCAGTGGAGTAATAACATATCATCGACCGATCATCTTATAAACTTGAAAATGATATTATATTTTATCGCGCCTATTTTTTAAAGTTCTCTCTTTGCTAATTCTAAATCAGTCGGGTAGGAGTTATACAGATTTTCCAAAGGTCCCTCTTTGCAATTTACAAATCTGTTGGGTAGGAGTTCCACAGTAGGGATGGTCGGTTGGTTGGTCTGGTGGTCGGTTAATAGTTCCAATATCTGCCTACCCACATATCATCGATTGGTCGCCCTATAAACTAACAGTGAGCGCGTCTATTTTTCAAAGGTGTTGCAATTTCTAGATCAGTCGGGTAGGAGTTGTACAGTTTTTCAAAGGTCTCCCTTTACTATTTCTAGATAAGTCGAGTAGGAGTTCCACAACAAGGTTGGTTGGTTGGTCGATCTAGTGATCGGTTAATAGTTTCAATATCTACCGACCCACATATCACCGACCAATCGCCTAGTAAACTTGATAGTGATATTACTTTTTATCACGTTTATTTTTCAAAGGTTCCCCTTTGCTATTTCTCGATCAGTGGGTAGGAGTCTACAATAGGGTTAGTTGGTTGATTGGTCTGGTAGTCGGTTAATAATTCCAATATCTACCGACCTACATATCATCGACCGATCACCCTATAAACATGATAATGAGATTACATTTTATTGGGTCTATTTTTCAAAGGTCTCCCTTTGCTATTTCTAGTTTAGTCGGGTAGAAGTTCTACAGTTTATCCAAAGGTCACCTTTTCCTATTTCTAGATCAGTCGGGTTGGTGTTCCATAGTAGGGTTGGTTGGTTGGTTGGTCTGGTGGTCGGTTAATAGATCCAATGTCTACCGACCCACATATCATTGATAGATCACCTTGAAACTTTATAGTGAGATTACTTTTTATCACGTCTATTTTTCAAAGGTCCCCTTTGTTATTTCTCGATCAGTCGGGAAGGAGTTCTATAATAGAGTTGATCGATTGGTCGTTCTGATGGTCGGTTAATAGTTTCAATATCTACCGACCCATATACCATCGACCGATCACCTATTAAGCTTGATAGTGATATTACTTTTTATCACGTCTATTTTAAGAAGGTCCCCATTTGCTATTTCTCAATCAGTCAGGCAGGAGTTCTACAGTAGGATTAGTCGGTTGGTCGGTCCGGTGATCAGTTAACAGTTCCAATGACTAACGACCCACATATCATCGACCGGTCTCCCTGTAAACATGATAATGAGATTACATTTTATCGCGTCTATTTTTCAAATGTCTCCCTTTGCTATTTCTAGACTAGTCGGGTAGGAGTTCTACAGTTTATCCAAAGGTCATCCTTTGATATTTCTAGATCAGTCGGGTTGGAGTTCCACAGTAGGGTTGGTCGGTTGGTAGGTCTGGTGGTCGGTGAATAGATCCAATGTCTACCGACCTACATATCATTGATCGATCACCTTGAAACTTGATAGTGAGATTACTTTTTATCACATCTATTTTCCAAAGGTCCCCTTTGCTATTTCTCAATCAGTTGGGAAGGAGTTCTACAGTTGGGTTGATCAATTGGTCGATCTGATGGTCGGTTAATAATTCCAATGTCTACCGACGAACATATCATCGACCGATTGCCCTGTAAACTTGATAATGAGAATACTTTTTATCGCGTCTGTTTTCTAAAGATCACTCACCCATTGCTATTTTTAGACCTATCGGGTAGGAGTTCTATAGTAGGGTTGGTTGGTCTGTTGGTCGGTTAATAGTTCCAATGTCTACTGACCCACATATCATCAACCGATCGCCTTGTAAACTTGATAATGAGATTACTTTTTATCACGTATATTTTCCCAAGGCCCCCATTTGCTTTTTCTAGATCAGTCGGGTAGGAGTTCTATAGTAGAGTTAGTTGTTTGGTCGGTCTAGTGGTCGATTAACAGTTACAATCATGATACACATTTCCTACTTCATGATGCTGAATTCCTTTCTCATGATACATATTTCCTTCATCATGATGCTTGTTTCCTACATCATGATACATGTACCCTTTATTATGATACTCATTTCCTACATCATGAAACTCATTTCATTCATCATGATGCATATTTCCTTCATAATGATGCTAATTTCGTACATCATGATGCAAACATCATCATGATGCTCATTTCCATCATCATAATGTTGGTGTTCGGATCTTTAGGCTAACATGAACCGTTAGGACTTTATATAATTCTACTGCAGCAGAAGTACAAGAGCAGAATTACCTTTCACCGGGTTTGATGTAGAGATGAACAGTGAACGACCTTCCAATCTTCTGTTGTATTTCTATGCCTCTCCTTGACGTTGTGTGGTTAACGATCACCAAGGAGAGCTCAATCTGCAGTTCGTCACACTCTCTCGATCCTCATTATGAGTTGTGTATCGTTGTAAGTGAATGAGCTGCTGAGGGTGGCTATATATAGACTACAACAGGGACCAGGAGGAGAAATTAGGGGTTGGGCCTCCCATTGGCTTAAGCATCCAAGTTTAGCCCAAAACTTATACTTAAGACCAATAATAATAAATTATTCCACTAAAGAAATATGATTGAACTGCCACCCTAATCCCAAATTACGTTTATGAGCTCCTTCTTATTATGAGCCCATTAATCTCCTCGAGTTTAAGATTCAATGCCCATTAATTAATAAAGTTACTGACAACTCAATTAATTAATATATTTACCGAGAGTAGTACCACTCAACCTTATTATCATGTCCAAATAAATCCACCTGCAGGGTTTACATGATAAATATTATGAGCTCCTCAAGGGGACATCATCAACCAATTCCGTTAGGACACGGATTCCTGCTACAATCAATAGCACACCATAGAGGCAGTATTATCTCCCAATTCACCGAGAATATTAATTTAACTATTAAATCTCACTCATTGATGAATGAAAGAAATAAATACTGGCTTACGTGTCGATGTTATTGTATAGGAATTAAGAATACGAACTTCTATAATAACAGAGATCAAGTTCTATTGTATAGTCAGTATAAAATGAACGATATCAACTGCGGTTTTTCTCAATACACTCAAAGTTCACTAGTGTAATTTTATAGTCAAGACAGACTAATGCCAAATCACACTACAACAATATCGATAGATGGTCCCCATCTATCTCGATTGTGAATATCTGTTTATACTTCATAAGGAGCCGATAATATGATCTTCCGTGTGACGTCGCACACCACATTATCTACAGTATAAAGTAAATGGACTTTTGCAACAACATTATTATTGCAAATGTTTGATCACATGATTCTCATTTCAAAAATTATTATAAACATTGTTTATACAAAAAGCTAGACTTTTAGTATATAATCCAACAATCTCCCACTTATAATAAAAGACTATGCTGTCATATTTTCTGCCATACATCTGATTATCACTCCCACTACTAGACCATTAAAAGCTTACACCTTAAGGTCCTTGTAAAGGGATCTACTAGGTTATCATCCGATGCAATCTAGGTGATAAAAACCTTCCCCTCGTAATACGATTTCTCATATCAGGTAGTATTAGCTATCAATGTGTTTAATTTCCTTATGGACTCGTGGTTCTTTCAAGTTTGCAACTGCACTATTTTTATCACAATAAATTGTGATAACCTTGAGCAAACTCAGAATCACATCTAAGTCCATTACCAAAGTTTCTAGAACCATATAGATACTTTGGCTGCCGTAAGGCTCCAATTTATCATTTTTCATGGTGGAGTCTAAAATATATATCTATATAATACTCCTCCATATTATGGATCTACTTCCATTAAACACATAACCTTGAGGTAGATTTACTGTCGTCCCTATGATTTAAAAAATCTGAATCTAAGTAACCATCAAGAAGTAATGAATTAGTCCGGTAAGCTTACATATTATTTCCAGTCCTCTTCAGGCACTTCAAATATGTCTTACCATAATCAATATTCTTGTTCCAAGTTACCTTGATACCCACTGACTATGCTATTGGCATTACAGATATCTAATCTCGTGCATAGCATTCCATAGATTAAGCTTCCTTATTGCCGAAGCATAGGAAACTGCATTTATCTATTTTATCTTCTTTTGTGTCTTAAGACACAAAACCTTAGATAAAATCACATGCTAAAACGAGTAAGAATTGTATCAATTTATGAAGCTTGAGACAAGCATAATATCCTTTCTTGTGATTCGTATTACCGTGATTAAAAGGATATATTTTGCTTCTTTTAAGTCCTTCATTTCATACTACTTTATTAACCATACCCATATGCCGACTATACTCTTTCATTGTTTCCAATGAGCAAGATATCGTCTACATACATACAAGAAATACCACTACATTTTTGTCATTCTTTTCAATACACAAGATCCATCCGAGCATTGATTAAATCCATATGTTTGGATTTCTTAATCAAAACGGATGTGTCATGATCTTGAAACTTGCTTTAGTCCATCGATGGACACTTTTAAGCTTACACTCAAAATGCTCTTAGCTTTATGCAATGAATCACTCTGGTTGCTTTACATAGATGTTTTTCCTCAAGACTTCCAATCAGGAAAACTGTCTTGACATCTATTTGCTATTCCTCATATTTATATGAGCAGCAACAAATAAAAGAATCCAGATCAACATAGGCATAGCTATCAATCTTTGCTTCAAAGGCTTCCACCTTACTGTATGATGCTCTTTTATTTTGTATGACCACTTCCAATGGCTTTTACACCATTAGTGGTTCTACTAGCTTCCAGATTTAATTTCATAAAAACATTACAACTTGCTAAGATGGTGCATTTCGATCTTGTAGTGCTTTGTCGTGTCCATGGGCTGATTTCATGTTTACTAGGGATCAAATCTTACGACTCTCCCAAAACATAAATATTTTCGGTTGTTCTCCCACTACGACAAGGCACTACATGCAATTGTGTATCAGATGTGACACGTGATGTAGTTTACTTGTGGTATATCCTCTTGTAATCTTGGTACTAAAATTTATGTTTTCCTCCTCACATTTTTAAATATACATGGATTTGTAATTTATTATATAGTCCTTTCCAAAATCTAGTATTCGTATTAACAATCACTTTCTGATCCTTTTGGACTATTAAATAAATCATCCTTCATTTTTCTAGGATATCCCACAAACATCAGTTTGACATGATATTTCTAGGGCTTACCCGTAAAATAAATTTAGTAATTTCAAATAATTCATCATCTATCTAACCATATCCATAAGAGTCTTATTCCTTCTTTCCATCAGACCATTCAGCTGGGGTTTGCCCGGTGAAGACAACTTGGGATAAATCCCAAACTCTGATTAATAACTCCTAAACTATCCTAAGAGGTACTCGCCACCACGATTTAAATTATAATATTTTCCATGACGCTTCACTGCATCAGTCATGTACTTCTTGAATTAATCATAGTACTCAGACTTGCAGTGCATCAAATAAATATATCTTGTTTCTAGAATAATCTTCAAATATTCATAAACACCTCTTAATGGGATAATCTTAGGATCGCATAAATCAGAATGAACCATTTCCAACATATGTTTTCATGGCTCTATACCCCTTTGCCTTTTATAGGCAATTTGATCATTTTTACTTCCAAGCAAGACTCACAAGTTCGATAGTTTCCACTTCCAATAAACCTAACGGTCCATCAGCTATCAACTTTCGAATCATACTTATGTAAAATGATCTAGTTTTGGATGCCAAAAGTATGTTTAGTTCATCTCCGAAGGTTCCTTTCTCTTACTAAGATTAGAAGATGGATTATTAAATACTATTTGTTGCATTCATGAGATAAACATGATTTTAGAGTATGCAAATTGTCACTATCGTACCATTACAGATTATAGCTCCATCTTTCATTATAATGACCATGTCATTTAAATAAAATAGAGTATTAATATGTAAGTGTATAGAAATTGAAATAAAATTCTTTCTATGAAAACGTACGTAAAGTCAATTTCTCTTAATCAAATATTTATTCCTATTTAAGACAAACAACTCCCACTACAATAACCACTAGTTTCGTAATTTTACCCATGTATTAATTATCTTATCATCACTATTTTGAAAATATTTAATGATTCCGGTATCTACACACAACGTGTCAGTAGATGTCATCATTAATAATGTTTCAACAACTAGTGAATAAAATACCATCCTTGTTCACCTCTTGATGAAATTGGTTTACCTTTGCCACACGTTTTGTTAGAAGTTTCCCACCATATACAACTTATTGTAATTCATGTGAAACTTGCTCAAAATATATAGGCAAATTATGAAAAATAAATTGAACTAAGTTTCCCTTTCAATTTTTATTCCAGGTATTTCCAATTCATTCGTCAAGCTAACCATGACCTCTTGCCTTTCTAACTTTCTCAAGTATTTGAAGGGTCGCGTGAAACCATCATATTATTATGAACCTCTCACCTCTTCACTAGAGAGTATAAATAGGCATCAAAGGATACCCTTAGTGAGAACACATCTTTATTATATTAAGCAGTAACAATTAAATTTAAGATTCTTTTCTAATCAATTATTATGCACCAGTAAATATTATTTCCTTCACTTAACAATAAGTGAAATAAATTATTCGAATATTCAGAGAATCAAGTCAATTAATACGACGATCAAACTCTTCGAATTTAAATTTTATATTGATTCCCTCAATAAATAATATAAAATAAATTCATCGACATCTCAAGCACCATGAATTTGCAAGCCACGTTAGTGTGGACGTTTACAAACCCGAACATTCGCAAGAGAATGTTTTACCCATTAATTCCATATGTCATAATTGACCTTATGACTCAATGATTAATAGTCGGTTGTCCTTTAGCCATGCAATTTAATAGCAGTGACTCCGTTGGGGAGGATACTTATTAATTGCATCTAAGTGTATACCATTATTTTGATACGAGTACATTACCCAATATTGTGTGTCTTACAGTTGGAGAAGTCCAAACACCCTCAAATAATTTCCTTTAACCATCAATTATTAATTTGTACTAGTGATCTGCAAATAAAACTCATTCGTTGATGAGGAATGCACTATAGCCGACACATAAGCTTACTTGCATCACATTACAAATAATAATTATTTAATGAAATTTATTCCAGTGATCTGCAAATAAAACTCATTCGTTGGGAAGGAAGACACTATAGCCAACACATAAGCTTACTTGCATCACATAATAAATTAATAATAGAGGCCGCGGGATCATGACCAATCCCTCTCCCACTTAGTTATTTAACAAGAGGGTTTTTACATGCATATAATATTCAAAATAAAATACACAACTTAGCATGCTCCTATTACGACAAATAAAGTAGTAAATCCCAGAGAACCATGCATAGCATATACAACAATAATCAAATAATTAAATCAATTATAAACAGTTGTATATACCAGTGAATTCGATTGTTCGCCACCAAGCACGAATGTGGGCAATGCAGACGGGGATCGACCTGCCTGGTCAGGTCGTGGAGTTCGGGGCAGCGCCCCGAAATCTAGATGAAATTCCGAAAGAATCTTACGTAGAAAATTCCTCCAATTTCTTGCATGCCAACCTGTTCCACCATTCCGGCACCCTGCTCCAAATCCATACGCCAAGTTTCCCATGCACCATGTTTAACACCGAGCCTTCGCGCAAGCAAACCACAAACGTATTCCCTGCATTCTGTAGACCAATTCGACCAAGAAGCCTGGTCGAATTCTCCCCTCCAGGTCGAATTGGAGGTCGAATTGGCCTACTGTAAGTCCCAGACGCTCAATTCGACCAGAGGCCCTGGTCGAATTGGCTTCACCACTGATCAATTCGACCAGGATTCGACCAGATGCCCTGGTCGAATTCCGCTGTCTTGGTCGAATCCTCCTACTGGAAGTGTTGTGCTGCCAATTCGACCAGAAATGCTAGTCGAACTCTCTTCCTTCTGGTGAATTCACCTGTTGCTTTGCCCAAACGGATAGCTTCGACTTCCGTTCTTCAGTTTTTAACACTTCCACTCTGATTTCCTTTCACCACATGCATCCAATATCACCTTGTCTCCATCACCCACCTTTCACTTCCATTAGTTAATGCATGATTGCATCCACAATAATTTGTGCATGTCTCTATCACTTGTTAGGTAGTGGGATTAAACAAATAAAAGGCCTTCTCCACTAATCAAAATATACATCAGCCTCATCTCTTCCATCAACCGACACTTTCATATTATTGTTCCACCAAACTTTGTCCATGCATGATATAATATGACTAGTGCATGATCCATCCTCACTTGTGCATGGTCCACCATCTTTGTCTATTATTGGAAGTGATGGAGAGTCTACGCAACATCAATAATTCAACATTTGATAATATATGCACTATCTCCACATCACTATCTAAAGCAATATCAACACTTTTATAATGCATGCCTATCACTATCAACATGCCTCCACCAACAATTAAAGTAGTGAGTGTTGGAGAGAAGTCATTATTGTTGAATTAGTGGAATGCATAAATCATCCCCACTGCCCATTCTATTATCAGCCGACAACATCAACATAAAAAAACTTGTCATTTCCACTCATTTTCACACCAACTTTGCAGCTGCTGGACTCCACCAAGAACCGCTGCAATCTTCATGCCGCTGCTGTCCAGCATAGCTGTTACTTCGTGTCGTCTTTGCTTGTGAGTTCCACCACCGAGTTCTCCCGACTGAAACCCACACCACGAATCACGATAGCAGCGCCAGACACCAGAAATGAATAAGCATCGTCCGCTGTCACGACCCAGCTTTAGGGCATACTCATTCGGAATAAGTCAGACCCACTCGGTAAGCTGTTCAACCCACCGGACATATGCTAGTCCCACCATAAAACTGTCTGTGTCGCAACCAGGCGACACCAGTATGATGATCGATGCACGACTCTTTTATTCAGCAAAGACCAGAAATCTTGTCGCCCATCTAGCGTCGTCCAAGCTCCAACCTAGCGTGATGGAACACCCCCAGCCTTGCCTTTCCGTAGACTTAACGTTACCTGGTTGCTGTGAACACATCTTCCAAAACCAGTTTAGTCAGAGTCATCGCCATCTGGGTTCTAAAAACCCTAATGATGATAATCAGCATAGTATGTTTATCACGGCAGCCTGTTTACAAACTCTAACTGTCATTCATCCATGACAATCAGCTTTCAACAAGCAACTACTCTCGCTTTCACCGATAGCATCCATGCCTCATCACCACATCCCACTGTGCAACGTGTATGTCATGTTCAATTAGGATAGAGGAGCCGTGAAGAACACTTTCACCATCGCCGAGTGTGTGATGAACATTTTCGAAACAGCAGATGTGAATAACAGATTAAGGATTCATACAGATTGCACCAAGAATTCAAAACATTTCACCATGCGATCATTATTCACATATAATTCACATAATTCACTCCAAACCTAAGCCTAACGTTTTACGTTTAGCCTTAGAACCTACGCTCTGATACCAATTATTGGCGTTCAGATCTTTAGGCTAACGTGAACCGTTAGGACTTCATATAATTCTACTGCAGCAGAAGTACAAGAGCAAAATTACCTTTCACCGGGTTTGATGTAGAGGATGAACAGTGAATGACCTTACGGTCTTCTGTTGTATTTCTAAGCCTCTCATTGATGTTGTGTGGGCAACGATCACCAAGGAGAGCTCAATCTGCAGCTCGTCACACTCTCACGATCCTCATTATGAGTTGTGTATCATTGTAAGTGAATGAGCTGCTGAGGGTGGCTATATATAAACTACAACAGGGACCAAGAGGAGAAATTAGGGTTTGGGCCTCCCATTGGCTTAAGCATTCAAGTTTAGCCCAAAACTTATACTTAAGACCAATAATAATAAATCATTCCACTAAAGAAATATTATTGAACTGCCACCCTAATCCCAAATTATGTTTATAGGCTATGATCCCGTTAATCTCCTCATGTTTAAGATTCAATGCCCATTAATTAATTAAGTTACTAACAACTCAATTAATTAATTAATATATTTACCGAGAGTAGTACCACTCAACCTTATTATCATATCGGAATAAATCCACCTGTAGGGTTTACATGATAAAAATTATGAGCTCCTCAAGAGGACATCATCAACCAATTCCGTTAGGAAACGTATTCCTTCTACAATCAACAACACACCATAGAGAAAGTATTATCTGCCAATTCACCGAGCATATTGATTTAACTATTAAATCTCACTCATTGATGAATTAAAGAAATAAATACTGGCTTACATGTCGATGATATTGTATAGGGATTAAGAGTACGAACTTCCATAATAACAGAGATCAAGTTCTATTATATAGTTAGTATAAAATGAAGATCTCAACTACGGTCCTACTCAGTACACTCAAAGTGAACTAGTGTAATTTTATAGTCAAGACAGAAGCCAAATCACACTACAACCATACCGATAGATAGTCCCCATCTATTTCGATTGTGAACATCTGTTTATACTTTATAAGAAGCCGATAATATGATCTTCCATGTGACACCGCACACCACATTATCTACAGTATAAAGTAAATGGACTTTTGCAACAATATTATTATTGCAAATGTTTGATCACATGATTCTCATTTCAAAAATTATTATAAATATTGTTTATACAAAAGCTAGACTTTTAGTATATAATCCAACATATAATGCATATTTTCTTCATCAAGATACTCATTTCCTTCATCATGATGTTTATTTTCATCATCATCATGCAATAATCCCTTAACACGATCCTTATTTTCTTCATCATGATACAGAAATCCTTCATCCTGATGTGCATTTCCGTCATCATGATGCTCATTTCATACATCATGACGCTCATTTCCTTCATCATGATGCATATTTTCCTTCATCATGATCACGATTTCTATTTTCATCTTCATGATACTCATTTCCTTCATCATGATGCTCATTTCTTTCATCTTGATGATCATTTTCTTCATCATTATGGTCATTTCCTTCACTATGATGCTAATTTCCTTCATCATTATCCGTATTTCCTTCATCATGATGCTTATTTCCTACACTATGTTGCTCATTTTCTTCATCATGATGCACATTTCTTTCATTACAATGCGTATTTCCTTCATCATGATGCCCAATTCCTACATCATGATGCTCATTTCTTCATCATGATTCATATTTCCTTTATCATGATGCTCATTTCCTTCATCATAATGCTCATATCCTTCATTATGATATATATTTCCTTCATCAAGATGATCATTTCCTACGTCATTATGGTCATTTCTTAATCATGATGCTAATTTCATTTATCTTAATGCATATTTCAGTCATCATGATGCTCATTTCCTATAAAATTATACATATTTCCTTCATCATGCTAATCATTTACTTCATCGTGATGCTCATTTCCTATGTCATTATGATCATTTCCTTCATCATGATGCATGTCTTCTTCATCATGATGCTAATATACTTCATCATGATGCGTATTTCCTTCATCATGATACTCATTTCCTACATAATAATGATCATTTCATTCATAATTATGTTCATTTTCTACATCATGATGCATATTTCCTTCATAATTATGCTCATTTCCGTCTTCATGATGTAAATTTCTTCATAATGATGCTCATTTTCAACATCATGATGGATGAATTCTTCATCATGATGCTTATTTTGTTCGTCAATATGCGTATTTCATACATCATGATGCTCATTTCCTTCATCATGATGATTAATTCTGACGTCATTATGGTCATTTTCTTCATCATGATGCTCATTCCATTCATCATGATGCATATTTCCTAAATTATGACGCTCATTTCCTACATGATGATGCTTATTTCCTTCATCATGATGCATATTTCCTTCATCATGATTCATATTTCCTTTATCAAGATACTCATATCCTTCATCATGATGTATATTTCCTTCATCGTGATTATCATTTCCTAAGTCATTAGTCATTTCCTTAGTCATGATGCTCATTTCATTCATCATTATGCATATTTCCTTCAACATGATGATCATTTCCTTCATTTTGATGCTCAATTCCAACATCATCACACTCATTTCCTTCATCATTATGCATGTTTTATTCATCATGATGCTCATTTCATTCATCATGACACTAATTTCCTTTATCATGATGCATATTTCATTCATCATGATACTCATTTTCTTCATAATGATGTTCATTTCAATCATCCTGATGCTCATTTCGATCATCATGATGCATATTTCTTTATTCAAATTCTCTTTCCTAAGTCATGATGCTTATTTCCTTCATCATGTTGCTCATTTCCTTCATCATGATACTTATTTCCGTCATCATGATGTAGAAATCCTTCATCATAATGCTAATTTCCTTCATCATGATGCTCATTTACCACATCATGATGCTCATTTCCTTCATCATGATGTATATTTCCTTTATCAAGATGATCATTTCCTACGTTATTGTGGTCATTTCTTAATCGTGATGCTCATTTCATTCATCATGATGCTCATTTCCATAATCATGTGGATCATTTCCAACATCATGATGCTCATTTAATTCAAAATGATTCATATTTCCTTCATCATTATGCTCATTTCCAACATCATGATGATAATTTCCTTCATCATGATGCAAATTTTCATCACAATGATGCTCATTTCAATCATCATGATGCATAAATCCTTCATCATGATGCTCATTTCGTTCATCAATATGCATAGTTTGTTTATCATGATGCTCATTTTCTATATCATGATGCTCATTTCCTTCATCATTATGATTAATTCCGACGTCATTATGGTCATTTCCTTCATCACGATGCTCATTTCATTCATCATGATGCATATTTCCTTCATCATGTTGCTCATTTCCTTCATGATAATGCTCATTTCATTCGTCATGATGCATATTTTCTTCATAATGGTGCGCATTTCCTTCATCATGATGCTCATTCCTTCATCATGATGTATATTTTCTTTATCATGATGCTCATTCCCTACATCATGTTGTGTATTTCTTTCATCATTATGCTCATATCCAACATCATGATGCTCATTTCTTTCATCATTTTGCAAATTTTCATTATAATGATACTCATTTCCATCATCACGATATATTAAATCCTTCATTATGATGATCGTTCGTTGTTTGCATATTTTCTTTATCATGACGCTCATTTCCTTCATCATGATGGTTAATTTCAACGTCATTACGATCATTTCCTTATTCATGATGTTCATTTCATTCGTTATGATACATATTTCCTTCATCATGATGCTCATTTCCTACATCATGATGCTCATTTACTACATCAAGATGCTCATTTACTACATCATGATGCCTATTTCCATCATCATGATGCATAAATCCTTCATCAAGAAGCTTATTTCCTTCATCATAATGCTCATTTCTATCATCATGATGCTCATTTCCTACGTTATGGTGCTCATTTCCTTCATCATGACGCTCATTTCTTTCATCATGATGCTCATTTCTTTCATCATAATGCTCGTTTCCTTCATCACGATGATCATTTCCTTCGTCATGATGCAAATTTTCTTTACCATGATGCTTATTTCCTTCATCTTGATGATCATTTCCTATATCATTATGGTCATTTCCTTCATTATGATGCTCATTTCCTTCATCATTATGCGTATTTCTTTCATCATAATGCTTTTTTCCTATATTATAATGCTCATTTCCTTCACCACGATCCGTATCTCTTTCATCATATTGCATATTTCCATCATCATGAAGCTCATTTCCTACATAATGATGTATGATTTCTACATCATGATGCACATTTCCTACATCATAATGCTTACTTTATTTCTCATGATGTATATTTCTTTCTTCATAATGCTCATTTCCTACATCATGATGCTTATTTCCATGATCATGTTGCTCATTTTCATCATCATGATGATCATTTCCCTCATCATGATGCTTATTTCTTTCATTATATTGCATATTTTCTTCATCATGATACGCATTTCCTACCTTATGATGCTCATTTCTTCATCATGACACATATTTCCTACATCATGATATTAATTTCCGACATCATTATGGTCATTTCTTTCACCATGATGCATAGTTCCATCATAATGATGCTCATTTCATACAATATTATGCCCATTTCCTTCATCATGATGCATGTTTCAATAATCATAATGCTAATTTCCTACATCATGATGCTCATTTCGTTCATCATAATGGATATTTCCCTTATCGTGATGCTCATTTCCTACATCATGAAAAATATTTCCTTTATCAAGATGCTTATTTCCTTCATCATGATGCTCGTTTCCTGTATCATGCTGCATAATTTCTTATTCATTATGCTTATTTCCATTATCATGATGCTCATTTCGTTCATTATTATGCGTATTTCCTTTATCATGATACTCTTTTCCTACATCATGATGCTCATTTCCTTCATCATGATGATTGATTCCGACGTCAATATGGTCATTTTCTTCATCTCATTGCTCATTTAATTCAAAATGATGAGTATTTCATTCATTATGATGCTCATTACCTACATCATGATGCATGTTTCCTTCTTTGTGATGCACATTTCCTACATCGTGAAACTCATTTCATTCATCATGATGCATATTTCCTTCATAATGATGCTCATTTCCTGCATCATTATGCTCATTTCCTTTCATCAGGATGCATATTTTCCTTCATCATAATGCTCATTTCCAGCATCACGATGCATATATCCATCATCATAATGCCCATTTACTTCATCATGATGCTATTTCCTACATAACGATGCATATTGCCATATTCTTGATGCTCATTTCTGTTGGCGTTCGATTGTTTGGTTAATGTGATCCGTTAGGATACCATGCGTTTCTATCACAGCGGAAGCAATAAATAATAGAAACGATTACCGTTCACCAGGGTATGTTGATGAAGATTGATTCTCGCAGGCAGCCTGTGCAGTCCCACGAGAATGGCCATAACTTCCTCGTCTGATGTCGGAATTGAGTGATCTTTGCGTTCAGACGATTCTTTCTTCGACGGCTTTCTGTCAGTATATTGATCATCAAATTCTGAGCACTTTATGATTTTATATAAATTTTGCAAGGCGGCGGACAGCAGCAGCAAACTACCTTCTGATCTTCTGCCGTATGTCCCAAGTCCGATCTCGACGTCGTGTGGGCGACGATCTACGAGACCTCCTCAATCTGCTCTCAACCCTCATCACACGTGAATAATCAATTAGATTAGATTATGGTTCCAGATAAGCTGAGGTGACTTATATACATGGGCTACAGCAGGGACCAGGAGGAGAAATTGGGTTGGGCCTCCATTGGGCTTAAGTATCCAAATTAGCCCAAAGCTTATACTTAAGTCCAATAATAATAATATATTCCACTAAAATATTATTACTGCACTGCCTTTCCAATCCCAAAATTACATTTTGGGCTCCTTCTTATTATGAGCCCGTTAGTCTCCCCATGTTTAAGATATACAATGTCCATTAATTAATTTAAGTTACTGACAACTCAATTAATTAATATCTCATCCAAGAGTAGTACCACTCAACCTCATTATCATGCCGGAATAAATTCCACCTGCAGGATTTACATGATAATCCTTATGAGCTCCTCAAGGGGACATCATCAACCTATGACGGACACGGATTCCTTCTACAATCAACAGCACACCATAGAGACAGCACTACTTCCCAACTCATCGAGTTTGTTGATTTAATTACATGTAAATCTCACCCATTGATGAATCAAAGGAATACATACTGCCCTACGTGTCGAGGTTATTGTATAGGGATTAAGAGCACGAACTTCCATAATAACTGAGATCAAGTTCTCCTATAAGTCAGTATAAGTCGAACGATCTCAAGCGGTCCTGCTCAATACACACAAGTGCACTAATGTGATTCTATAGCCAAGACAAGCTAATACCAAACCACACTACAACCATCCCGATAGAGAGTCCCCATCTATCTCGGTTGTGAGCATCTGTTTATACTTTATAAGGAAACCGATAATATGATCTTCCGCGTGTTGTCGCACAACATATTATCTACAGTACAAAGTAAGTGGACTATTGCATCGAACATATAAATAAATTATAAGATGCAATCATTTGATCATATGATTCTCATTTCAAATTAATTGTTATAACATTGTTCATACAAAAAGCTAGACTTTTAGTATACAATCCAACAATCTCCCACTTATACTAAAAGACTATGTTGTCATGTCTTCTGCCATACATCTGATTTCCACTACCACTACACGACCATCAAAAGCTCTCGCCTTAAGGTCCTTGTAAATGGATTTACTAGGTTATCATCCGATGCAATCTATGTGACAACAACCTTCCCCTCATCATACGATTTCTCGTAACAGGTGGTACTCGTGCTCTATGTGTTTAATTTCCTTATGGACTTGTGATTCCTTCAAGTTTGCAACTGTACCTAATATCATCAATATAAATTGTGATAACCTTGGGCAAACTTAGAATCACACCAAAGTCCATCATGAAGTTTCTAGAGTCATACAGATACTTTGGCTGCCTCATGGCTCCAATTTATCATCTTACCATGATGGAATCCGGAGTCTGAAATATATTTCTATATAACACTCCTCCACATTATGACTCTACTTCCTAAAATTAAATGTATAACCTTTGAGTGGATTTACTGTCGTCCCTATCTGATTTGAAAAATCTGAATCTATGTAACCCATAAGAATCAGTGAATATGTTCGGTAAGCCCACATATAGTTTCTAGTCCTTTTCAGGTACATAAGTATATGTCTTACCACAGTTCAACATTCTTATTTTGGATTACCTTGATACCACTGTTCATGCCATCGGGAAAACAGATAACCAATCTCATGCATAGCATTCCTTAGATTAAGCTTCCTCATTTGCCGAAGCATAAGGAACCGCTTTCATCTTCTTTATCTACTTTTGTGTCACAAGACACATTCACTTAGATAAATTCACATGCTAAATGAGTAAGGATCGTATCATTATATGAAACTTGAGATAAGCATAACATCCTTTTTTGTGATCCGTATTACCGTGATCAAAAGGATATTTTTGCTCTTCTTAAGTCCTTCATCTCATACCGCTTTATCAACCATACCCATACGCCCGACAATACTCTTTCATTGTCTCCAATGAGCAAGATATTATCTACATATAGTACAAGAAATACCACAACGTTTCAATCACTCTTTTCAATACACAAGACCCATCCGATCATTGATTAGATCCATGTCACTGGATTACCTCATCAAAACGGATGTTTCATGATCTTGAAGCTTGCTTTAGTCCATGAATGGACACTTTAAGCTTACTATCACAAAGCTCTTAGCTCTTTGCAATGAATCACTCTGGTTGCTTCACATAGATGTTTCCCTTAAGACTTCCAATCAGGAAAGCTGTCTCGACATCTATTTGCTATCCCTCATATTTCATATGAGTAGCAACAAATAAAAGAGTCTGGATCAACTTAGGCATAGCTACTGACGAACATGTTTTCTCATAATCGAACCCTTTCTTTCTGAGTATACCTTTTCGCAACAAGCTTGCTTCTAAGATTTTCACCTTATTCTATGATCCTCTTTTATTCTTGCATGCCCGCTTCCAATGGCTTTTACGCCATTTAGCGGTTCAACAAGCATCCAGACCTAATTTAAAATCCATCGATTCTATTTTAATATTCATTGCACTTTGCTAGGATTTGGCATTTCTAACTTGTAGTGCTTCGTCGTATCCGTGGGTCCATTTCATGTTTGCTAGGGACTAAGTCTCACGACTTTCCCAAAACATGTATCTTACAGGTTGTCGAAGAACCCTCCCACTACGACAAGGCACTACACGTAATTGTGTATCAGATGTGACACGTGTTGCAGTTTATCTTGTGGTATATCCTCTTGTACACTTGGTACTTATACTTTGTGTTTTTCCCTCTCACTTCCTTTAGAACAATTTATACATGGGTTTATGATTTAATATATAGTCTTTTTCCAAAAATCTAGTGTTTGTGTTAACAATCACCCTTCGATCTTTTGGACTAAATAAATACCCTTCATTTTTCTAGGATATCCCACAAACAGACAAACATTCATACGAATTACTGTTTCTAGGGCATACCCATAAAATGAATTTAGTAATTTCAAATAATTCATCATCCATCTAATCATTTCCATAAGAGTACTATTCCTTCTATCCACCACACCATTTAGCTGGGGTATGCCCGGTGTAGACCACTTGAGATTTAATCTCAACCTCTGATTAATAGCTCCTAATTATCCTAAGAGGTACTCGTAATGACGATTAAATCATCATTACTTGATATATTTTCCATGACGCTTTACTGTACCAACCTTGCAATTCTTGAATAAATCAAAGAACTTAGACATGCAGTGCATCAAATAAATATATTGATATCTAGAATAATCTTCGATTATTCATTACTACCTCTAGCCTGGATAATATTAGGTCCACTTGAATCAGAATGAACCAATTCCAACATATATATCTATGGCTCTACACTCCTTTACCTTGAAAAGGTAATTAATCATTTTTACTTCCAAGTAAGACTCGCAAGTCCGATAGTTTCCACTTCAGATAAACCTTACGGTCCATCTGCTATCAACTTTTGAATCCTACTCAAGTAAAATGATCTAGTCTTAGACGCCAAATGCATGTTTAGTTCATCTCCGAAGGTTACTTTCTCTTACTAAGATCAGAAGATGCATTATTA
Source organism: Pogostemon cablin (assembly GCA_023678885.1). NCBI lineage: Eukaryota > Viridiplantae > Streptophyta > Magnoliopsida > Lamiales > Lamiaceae > Pogostemon > Pogostemon cablin. The sequence goes on from CM042981.1 coordinate 20,552,445, forward strand.
ATTACTATTTGTTGCATCTGTGGAATATACATGATTTAAGAGTATACAAATTGTCCATCAACGTACCATAATAGATTACAACTCTATCCTTCATTATAATGACCATGTCATTTAAATGAAATGGAGTATCCATCTATTAATGCATAGAAATCGAAATCAAATTCTTTCTATGAAAATGTACGTAAAGATAATTTCACAAAATCAAACGTCTACTCATATCATTAGATAAATAAACAACTCCCACTGCAATAGCCACCACTCTTGTAGTTTTACCCATGTCTACAATAATCTTATCCTCACTTAGTAATAAACATTCAGTGATTCCAGTATCTACATACTTCGTGTCAGTAGATGTCATCACTAATCATGTTTAAAAAACTAGCAAGTAAGATTCTATCCTTGTTCACTCCTTTTATGAAATTGGATATCCTTTACCACATGTTTTGTCAGAAATTTCCCACCATATACAACCTCTTGTAATTCAGGAGAAACTTACTCAAAACATCTAGGCAATTATGAAGAATAAAATTGACTTAGGTTTCCCCTTCAACTTCTATTCCATGTATTTCCAATTCATTCATCAAATTCAATCATGACCTACCGCCTTTTAACTTACTCAAGTATCCGAAGAGTTACATGAGACCATCATATTTCTATGAATATCTTATCTCTTCACTAGAGACTTTAATATGCATCATGATAAGTCTTTTGTGAGAACACACATGTATTTTCTTAAGCAGTAAAATTCAAAACCAAGATTCTTTTCTAATCATCTAATTTGGACAAGTAAATATAATTTCTTTTTGTCAACCATATGTGAAATAAAACTATTTGAAATTCAGAGAATCATAAATAAATAAATATATATATACCGATCAAATCTTCGAATTTTATCTTTTTATATTGATTCCCTCAAAACAATATAAAAATAAAATTCACCGACATCTCAAGCACCGTGAGTCTGCAAGCCACGATAGTGTGGACGTTTACAAACCCGAACATTTACATGAGAAGATTTTACCCATTAATTTCATTTGTCAACCTAACTTTATGACAAAATAATTAATAGTCGGTTCCTCTTTAGCCATGCAAATAAAAGCAGTGACTCCGATGGGGAGGATACTTATTATTTACACCTAAGTGTACACCATTATTTGACCCCAAGTCCGCGGCTCAAGCTTATGTGCCTTACAGATGGAGAAGTACACACGCGCTCGGATAACTTCCTACAGTCATCAATTATAAGTTTGTACAGTGATCCGCAAATGAACTCATCCGATGGGGAGGAAGGTCTATGCCAACACGCAAGTTCATGTGCATCACATTACAAATAATAATTATTTAATGAAGTATGTACCAGTGATCTATAAATATACTCATCCGATGGGGAGGAAGGTCTATGCCAACACGCAAGTATACTTGCATCACTTACAAACCAATAATGGAGGCCGCGGGAATTTTTACCAATTCCCTCTCCCACTTAGTTATTTAAAACCAAGGGTTTTTACATGCATATAATATTCAGAATAATATACGCAACCTAGCATGCTCATACTTCCAAATATATAACAATAATTGACCAATAAAACAATTACAGCAGTTATATATAAGGAAATAAATTGCCAAAAATAAGTTGACTTGATCAACACTCTAACATACATGCATATAATATACCAAATATAATACGCAATCTAGCATGCTTCTATTTAAGGCAATAAATCATAGATAATCATGCTTAAATATATAAAAATAATCAATTAATAAATCAATTATAACAGTTATATAACAGCGAATTCGATTGTTCGCCACCAATCATGAATGCGGACAACTGCGATGGGAATCGACCTCCCTGTAGCCTGCTGCACCACTCTGGCACCCTGCCCGATCATATTGTGAAGACTCACGCGGAACCTGATGCAGACCAGTCGAACTTGATGCAAACCCGCTCGAACCTGTGTAGACCAATCGAACCTGATGCAAATCCGCTCGAACCTGGTGCAGCATCGATCGAACCTGATGCAGACCAATCGAACCTGATGCAAATCCACTCGATCCTGGTGTAGCATCGATCGAACCTGATGCAAACCAATCGAACCTGATGCAAACTCGCTCGAACCTGGTGTAGACCAATCGAACCTGATGCAAATCCGCTCGAATCTGGTGCAGCATCGATCGAACCTGATGCAGACCAATCGAACCTGATGCAAATCCGCTCGAACCTAGTGCAGCATCGATCGAACCTGATGTAGACCAATCGAACCTGATGCAAATCCACTCGAACCTGGTGCAGCATCGATCGAACCTGATGCAGACCAATCGAACCTGATGCAAATCCGCTCGAACCTGGTGCAGCATCGATCGAACCTGATGCAAATCTGCTCGAACCTGGTGCAGCATCGATCGAACCTGATGTAGACCAATCGAACCTGATGCAAATCCGCTCGAACCTGGTGTAGCATCAACCGAACCTGATGTAGACCAATCGAACCTGCTGTAAAATCGCTCGAACCTGGTATAACATCAATCGAACCTGATGCAGACCAATCGAACCTGATGCAAATCCACTCGAACCTGGTGCAGCATCGATCGAACTTGATGTAGACCAATCGAACCTGATGCAAATCCGCTCGAACCTAGTGCAACATCGATCGAACCTGATGCAGACCAATCGAACCTGATGCAAATCCGCTCGAACCTGGTGCAGCATCAATCGAACCTGATATAGACCAATCGAACCTGATGCAAATCTGCTCGAACCTGGTGTAGCATCAATCGAACCTGATGCAAATCCGCTCGAACTGTCGCTCGTCCAAGGGCCTACTTGCATGGAACCAAGTTCAGCCCAACGAGCAACATCAAACTACACCAACTGTCATTCAGGGTTCGCAACTGTAGGAATCTGGGAATCCAATCTCCACCGTCCAGAATCTACTCCTGTGAGGTTTGAACATGCTGTCAAAATTACAGGTCGATCCAACGGTTATTTTCTGAGAAACGGCTTTATTCCCTCGACTGCGCAGAACAGAATTGCCCAAAAACTGCTTCTGTTTTCGGCGTATTCCCGACAACAAAAAGTTTCAAATACGATCTTCACCGTTCAAAATGTACATCCACGAAATCCGAACGTACTGACCAAAATTCAGCCTGATCCGACGGTTGAAACTCCGGTTATTGCCTCTGCAATATCACTGCGCTGGATTTTCTCTCAATTTCTTCCTTCCATGTGAAATTGACGAACAGTTTTCGTCGAATCCTCTCACACACAACCATCAACGAACAGATATGATATAGGATATATTTCACATAGGGATATACATGGTTTGCGCAGTAAAACCAAACCCTAAACATGCGATCCTAATTTTGAAAAATTAATCACATAAACCCTAGCCTAATGTGTCACGCTTCACCACGAAACAGAAGCTATGATACCAATTGTTGGCGTTCGATCATTTGGTTAACGTGATCTGTTAGGATACCATGCGTTTCTATCACAGCGGAAGCAATAAATCATAGAAACGATTACCGTTCACCAGGGTATGTTGATGAAGATTGATTCTCACAGGCAGCCTGCGCAGTCCCACGAGAATGGCCATAACTTCCTCGTCTGATGTTGGAATTGAGTGATCTTTGCGTTCAGACGATCCTTTCTTCGACGGCTTTCCGTCAGTATATTGATCATTAAATTCTGAGCACTTTAAGATTTTATATAAATTTCGCAAGGCGGCGGACAGCAGCAGAAAACTACCTTCTGATCTTCTGCCGTATGTCCCAAGTCCGATCTCGACGTCGTGTGGGCGACGATCTACGAGACCTCCTCAATCTGCTCTCAACCCTCATCACACGTGAATAATCAATTAGATTAGATTAGGGTTCCAGATAAGTTGAGTTGACTTATATACATGGGCTACAGCAGGGACCAGGAGGAGAAATTGGGTTGGGCCTCCATTGGGCTTAGGTATCCAAGCTTAGCCCAAAGCTTATACTTAAGTCCAATAATAATAATATATTCCACTAAAATATTATTACTGCACTGCCTTTCCAATCCCAAAAGTACGTTTTGGGCTCCTTCTTATTATGAGCCCGTTACTCTCCACATGTTTAAGATATACAATGTCCATTAATTAATTTAAGTTACTGACAACTCAATTAATTAATATCTCATCCAAGAGTAGTACCACTCAACCTCATTATCATGCCGGAATAAATTCCACCTGCAGGATTTACATGATAATCCTTATGAGCTCCTCAAGGGGACATCATCAACCTATGACGGACACGGATTCCTTCTACAATCAACAGCACACCATAGAGACAGCACTACTTCCCAACTCATCGAGTTTGTTGATTTAATTACATGTAAATCTCACCCATTGATGAATCAAAGAAATACATACTGCCCTACGTGTCGAGGTTATTGTATAGGGATTAAGAGCATGAACTTCCATAATAACTGAGATCAAGTTCTCCTATAAGTCAGTATAAGTCGAACGATCTCAAGCGGTCCTGCTCAATACACACAAGTGCACTAATGTGATTCTATAGCCAAGACAAGCTAATACCAAACCACACTACAACCATCCCGATAGAGAGTCCCCATCTATCTCGGTTGTGAGCATCTGTTTATACTTTATAAGGAAACCGATAATATGATCTTCCGCGTGTTGTCGCACAACATATTATCTATAGTATAAAATAAGTGGACTATTGCATCGAACATATAAATAAATTATAAGATGCAATCATTTGATCATATGATTCCCATTTCAAATTAATTGTTATAACATTGTTCATACAAAAAGCTAGACTTTTAGTATACAATCCAACAATTTCCTTCATCATGATGCATTTATCCTTTATCACTATGCTCATTTCCTTCATCGTGATGCACATTTCCTTCATCATGATGCTAATTTCGTTCATCTTGATGATCATTTCCTACATCATTACGGTCATTTCCTTCATTATGATGCTAATTTCTTTCATCATAATGCATATTTCCTTCATCATAATGCTCATTTCTATCATTATGATGCTTGTTTACTTCATCATGATACTCATTTCCTACGTCATGATGCTCATTTCCTTTATCATGATGCATATTTCCCTTCATCATGATGCTTATTTCCTAAATCACGATACATATTTTCATCATCATGATGCTCATTTCCTTGATCACGACGCTCATTTCTTTCACCATGATGCATATTTCCTTTATCACGATGTTCATTCCTTCGTCATGATGCATATTTACTTTATCATGATACTTATTTCATTCATCTTGATGATCATCTCCTACATCATTATGGTCATTTCCTTCATTATGATGCTCATTTCCTTCATCATTATGCGTATTTCTTTCATCATAATGCTATTTTCCTACATTATGAAGCTCATTTCCTTCATCATGATGCATGTTTCTTTCATTATACTGCATATTTCCTTCATCATGATGCTCATTTGCTACATAATGATGTATGATTTCTACATAATGATACACATTTCCTACATCATAATGCTTACTTCATTTATCATGATGCAAATTTCCTTAATCATGATGCTCATTTCCTACATCATGATGCATATTTCAATGATCATGTTGCTCATTTCCATAATCATGATGATCATTTCCCTCATCATGATGCTCATTTCTTTCATTATATTGCATATTTTCTTCATCATGATACGCATTTCCTACATTATGATGCTCATTTCCTTCTTCATGATGCATATTTCCTACTTCATGATATTAATTTTCTACATCATTATGGTCATTTCCTTCATAAGATGCTCATTTCCTTCATCATGATGCATGTTTCCATCATCATAATGCTAATATCCTACATCATGACGCTCATTTCGATCATCATGATGGATATTTCCCTTATCATGATGCTCATTTCATTCATCATAATGCTCATTTCCTATATCATGCTGTTTTTTTATTCATTATGCTTATTTCCATCATCATGATGATCAGTTCCTTCATCATGATACTAATTTTCTTTATAACGATGCTCATTTCCATCATCATGATGCATAAATACTTCATTATGATGCTCATTTCGTACATTATTATGCGTATTTCCTTTATCATGATACTCATTTCCTACAACATGATTCTCATTCCTTCATTATGATGATTGATTCCGACGTCATTATGGTCATTTCCGTCATCTCAATGCTCATTTAATTCATCATGATGAATATTTCCTTCATCACGATGCTCATTTCCTACATCATGATGCATGTTCCTTCTTTGTGATGCTCATTTCCTACATCGTGAAACTCATTTCATTCATCATGATGCATATTAACTTCATCATGATGCTCATTTTCTTCATCATGATGCATATTTTCCTTCATCATTATACTCATTTCCTACATTGCTCATTTCCTTCATCATGATGCTATTTCCTACATCATGATGCATATTTCCATATTCATGATGCTCATTTCCTTCATCATGATGCATATTTCATTTAACATGATGCTCATTTCCTTCGTTGTGATGCACATTTCCTTCATAATGATGCTCATTTCGTTCATCTTGATGATCATTTCCTACATCATTATGGTCATTTCCTTCATTACGATGCTAATTTCTTTCATCATATTACGTATTTCCTTCATCATGATACTTACTTACAACATTATGATGCTCATTTCCTTCATCATGATGCACATTTCTTTCATCATAAGGCATATTTCATTCATCATGATTCTCATTTCCTACATCATGATGCATGTTTTCTACATCATGATGCACAATTCCTTCATCAGAATGCATACTTCATTCATCATTATGCACATTTCCATCATCATAATGCTCATTTCCTACATCATGATGCATATTTCTATCATCATGATATTCATTTCCATCATCTTGATGATCATTTTCCTCACCATGATGCTCATTTCCTTCATCATAATGCATATTTTCTTCATCATGATACTCATTTCCTATATCTTGGGGCTCATTTCCTTTATCATGATGCATATTTCATTCATCATGATGATAATTTCCTACATCATTATGGTCATTTCCATCATCGATGCTTATTTTCTTCATCATGATGCGTATTTTCATAATAATGATGCTCATTTCCTACACTATTATGTTCATTTCCTTCATCATGATGCATGTTTCCATCATCGTAATGCTAATTTTCTACATCATGATGCTCATTTTATACATCATGATGCATAATTCATTCATCATGATACTCATTTCATATGTCGTAATGAGCATTTCCCTCATCATGATACTCATTTCATTCATCATGATGCATACTTTCTTCATCATGATACTCATTTCCTACATCATGATGCTCATTTACATCATCATGATGATTGTTTCCATAATCATAATGCTAATTTCCTACATCATGATGCACATTTCGTTCATCATGATGCTCATTTAGTTCATCTTAATGATCATTTCCTACATCATTATGGTCATTTCCTTCATTATGATGCTAATTTCTTTAATCATATTACGTATTTCCTTCATCATGATACTTACTTCCTACATTATGATGCTCATTTCCTTCATCATGATGCACGTTTCTTTCATCATAATGCATATTTCCTTAATCGTGATGCTAATTTTCTACATCATGATGCATGCTTTCTATATCATGATGTACAATTCCTTCATCAGAATGCATACTTCATTCATCATTATACGCATTTCCATCATCATAATGCTCATTTCCTACATCATGATGCATATTTCTATCATTATGATGTTCATTTCCATCATCTTGATGATCATTTCTCTCACCTTGATGCTCATTTCCTTCTTGATAATGCATATTTTCTTTTTCATGATACTCATTTCCTATATCTTGATGCTCATTCCCTTTATCATGATGCATATTTCCTTCATCATGATGATAATTTCCTACACCATTATGGTCATTTCCATCGTCATTGCTCATTTCCTTCATCATGATGCGTATTTTCATCATAATGATGCTCATTTCCTACACTATTATGCTCATTTCCTTCATTATGATGCATGTTTCCATCATTGTAATGCTAATTTCCTCCATCATGATGCTAATTTTGTACATCATGATGCATAATTCATTCATCATGATATCATTTCCTATGTCATAATGAGCATTTCCCTCATCATGATACTCTTTTCATTCATCATGATGCATACTTTCTTCATCATGATACTCATTTCCTACATCATGATGCTCATTTACATCATCATGATGATTGTTTCCACAATCATAGTGCTAATTTCCTACATCATGATGCTCATTAACATCATCATGATGATTGTTTCCATCATCGTAATGCTAATTTCCTACATCATGATGCTCATTTTGTATATCATGATGCATAATTCATTCATCATGATACTCATTTCCTACGTCATAATGAGCATTTCCCTCATCATGATACTCATTTCATTCATCATGATGCATACTTTCTTCATTATGATACTTATTTCCTACATAATGATGCTCATTTACATCATCATGATGATTGTTTCCATAGTCATAATGCTAATTCCCTACATCATGATGCTCATTTCGTTCATCGTGACGCATATTTCCTTCGTCATGATGCTCTTGTCCCAACATCATGATGCACATTTCCTTTATCATGATTCTCATTTCCTTCATCATGATGCGTGTTTTTTTTATCATGATGCTCATTTCTTTATCATGATTTATATTTCCTTTATAATGATGCTCTTTATCTACATCGTGATGCTCATTCCCGACATCATGATGCTCATTTCCATCATTATGATGCTCATTTCATTCATCATGATGCTCATTTTCACAATCGTGGTGCTCATTTCCTTCTTCACGATCCGTATTTCCTTCATCACGATGCTTATTTCTTAAATCATGAAGCTCATATTCTTCATCATGATTCTCATTTTCATCATCATGATGCATAATTCCTTCATCATGATGATCATATCCTTCATCAAGATGCATATGTTCTTTGTTATGATGCTCATTTCGTACATCATGATGCTCATTTCCTTCATCATGATGCATATTTCATTCATCATAATACTCATTTTCCTCATCATGATGCTAATTTCCATCATCATGATGCTCATTTCCTAAATCATGAATCTCATTTCCTAAACCATGATGCTCATTTTCTCATCCGATATCTACGGACCCTATCAATTCTGATCATAGGGTGCCGGTTACCCAGGTAGAGCAACCACGAGCTCAGTTGCATGTTGAGCATATGATGACACCAGAGCAGTACAAGTATTATGATCATATTCGAATACATGGTGTTTCACCAACTACGACGGCTCCTACGACTACGACTGTCACTGAGGACGTTATTCGCGCTAATGAATCGATTCAACCCACATCCAACGTCCCAGTTTCTACCCCAGGAATGGCTTTAGGAGGTTCTACTTCTCGAGGTGCACTTTTTATACCTGATTTGGTGAAAGCAGTTGAGAGCATGGGAACTTCAAAATTTGACGGTGCAAGAGATGCTTCTAAAGCAGGCGCATGGTTAAAGGAGATTACAGAGACCTTTGATACCCTGATGATTGAAGAATGTTATCGTGTGGTCATTGCGACCAAGCTATTAGGCCCAGACGCACGACGATGGTGGCAGAATCTAAAGGAGACAACTTCTATTACTATTATGTGGTCTATCTTTGTGGAACGATTCAAAGATTGATACTTCTCTCAGTACATCAAGGATCAGAAGAGGAAAGAGTTCTTCAACCTCTTTCAAGGCACTATGTCGGTCGTGGATTACGAAAGTAAGTTTCTTGAATTGCGAGAATTTGCTCCGGAGTCATATACGACGAGAGACTTATGCAAGAGATTTGAAGACGGTCTTAATCTAAATATTCGAGATCGCATCAAGGCTGGAGACAAGTACGAGAGTCTTGACAAGCTCGAGTCTAAGGGTAGAAGGTTTAGTTCAAGCGAGACATAAGCTTACAGAGCGAACTCAAAAGAAAAGGCAAGGGAGCGCAATTCCAGGAAATGCATTGAAGATGTATAGGGGTGTGGGATCTTCGCGTAGCGCACGTAATTCGGTATCCACTAGTTTTCCTCAGCCTCAAGAGAAGTTTAATAGAGGTGGGAGCAATGTCTCGGGATCGGTTGGTGCAAATCGCAAGTGCCAGAATTGCTTAAATTATCACGACGGCCCCTGCAAGGCTCCTCAGGTATGTTATCAGTGTCGACAACCGGGGCATATACGAGGTTCTTGTCCCCAGCTTATGGGAGTGAGTGGTCAGGGTTCTAGTCAGCCTCGTGGTAGACCAGTATATTCTACACCCAGAGATACTCGATCAGCAGCTGCCAGAGTACCTGATACCATAAGCGGCCCTAGCACTCGATCACCTATGCAAGGAAAGAATCAAACTAGAGTATTTCATATTTCCCAGGAAGAGGCTTGATCAGATCCGAAGGTTGTGACAGGTAATTTATAATTCGAGTATTTTTACATGCTTGATCTAACCCCTGCCTCATTATGCCACTTGATTATGAATAAGACATTCGTAAGAAATTTTATCGTTCCGAACTTTTAATTCATAATCTTATGTAATCTTACTCCTTTAGGCCATGTGTCTGTTGGAGACCACCAGGTCTATGCTTTATTTGATCCAGGTTCTGATAGGTCTTATATACGGGATGACCTTGCTGCGATCTTAAATTATCCTATCTCTCATTTGTCACCTGAAATCATAGTTCATACCCCTCTTGGAGAGCGTCTAATTCGTGATTCGGTGTTCCTTGGTTGCCCATTGAAGATTAAGGATGTCATTCTAGAAGCTGAATTGATACCATTGACTTTGATCAATCTCGATGTTATTCTTGGTATGGATTGGCTTTCTTCTCATCATGAGATTCTCGACTGCCACGAGAAGCTTGTTATTTTCCGTAGACCAGGATTCCCAGAACTTGTTTTTAAAGGTGAACTTCAAAAGAGACCACTCTCTTTTATTTCAATGTTGTCTGCGCATAAATTAATGTGCAAGGGTTGTGAGGCATTTTTGGCATTTGTCATCGACACTTCTCTTCCTGAGACTAAACTAGAGGACATCCCGATCGTGAACGAATTTTCTGATGTTTTTGTCGAAGACTTACCAGGAAAGCCTCCGAATTGAGAGATTGATTTTTCCATTGACGTACTTCCTGGAATCACACCTATATCGATTACTCCATATCGAATGTCGCCAGCTGAGCTCAAGGAACTCAAGACACAACTTGGGGAATTATTGGAGAAGGGCTTCATACGACCTAGCACATCTCCATGGGGTGCTCCAGTTCTTTTTGTCAAGAAGAAAGACGGATCACTTCGCCTATGCGTCGACTACCGTCAGTTGAATAAAGTGACAATCAAGAACAAATATCCTCTTCTGAGAATCGATGATCTATTTGATCGATTGCAAGGAGCAACTGTGTTCTCAAAAATTGATTTGCGATCTGGTTATCACCAACTCAGGATTAGGGAATCTGATATCCCTAAGTCTGCTTTCCGAACCAGATACAGTCATTTTGAATTCTGTGTTATGCCTTTTGGACTAACAAATGCTCCTGCAGCTTTTATGGATCCTATGAATCGGGTCTTTCGGCCGTACATCGTCTTTGTTGATGACATCCTTATTTATTCTAAATCAGACGACGAGCACTCTCATCATCTAAGAATTGTTTTGAATGTTCTTAGAGAAAATCAGCTTTATGCTAAATTTTCGAAGTGTGAATTTTGGCTTCGTGAGGTAAGCTTTTTGGGTCATCGCATTTCTAAAGAGGAATCTACGTCGATCCAGTGAAGATTCAAGCTATACTGAATTGGGAGCGTCCAAAGAACGTGACAGAGATTCGTAGCTTTCTGGGATTAGCTCGATATTATCGACGATTTGTCAAAGACTTTTCGTTGCTGGCTTCATCTTTGACTAAATTGACTCAAAAGGGGTAAAATTTGAATGGAGTGAAGAGTGTGAGGAGGCATTTCAAGAATTGAAAAGACGACTCGTTTCAGCCCCTATTCTTGCTTTGCCAGACCCGGCATTGAAGAATTTACCATTTATAGCGACGCCTCGCGACAAGGGTTAGGGTGTGTTCTAATGCAAGAAGGAAAGGTTATTGCCTACGCTTCAAGGCAATTGAAGAAGAATGAAGAAAATTATCCCACACACGATTTGTAGTTGGCTGCAATCATCTTTGCATTGAAAATATGGAGGCGCTATCTTTATGGTGCAACTTGTAGAATTTTCACTGATCACAAAAGCTTAAAGTATAGCACCACGCAAAAGGAACTCAACCTCCGGCAAAGGCAATGGATGGAGTTGATTAGTGACTATGACTTAGTCATTGATTATCATCCTGGCAAGGCAAACGTTGTTGCAGATGCTCTGAGTAGAAAGTCTTCTACCTCACTTGCTTCGATTCGATCTTCTTATCTTCCTATGTTGGAGCAGTTTAAATCTTTGCGCATTTCGCTCGATTGTGAAAAGTCTAATGATTCCGCTCTAATCGCCAAATTTGAGGTTCGACCTACTTTGTTCGAGCAAATTCGAGAAAGACAATCACATGATGTTCATTTACAACAGAAGATGGCAAAGCTAAAGAGGGAAAAGAAACAGAATTTCAGATTCGGGATGATGGACTCCTTACTTTTAAAAATCGTGTTTGTGTTCCATCAGAACTTGAAATTCGAAGAGCTATTCTTGAGGAAGCCCATTCTTCAGCTTATGCGATGCATCCTGGTAGTACCAAAATGTACAGAATGCTTTGGAAGCATTATTGGTGGCCAGGTATGAAACGGGACGTTGCTGAATTCGTATCAAAATGTTTATCATGCCAACAGATAAAAGCGGAACACCAAAGACCAACCGGTATGCTTCAACCACTACCTATTCCTGAGTGGAAATGGGAGAACATCACAATGGACTTTGTTTCCAGTTTGCCTCGAACGCAAAGGGTCATGACTCAATCTGGGTCATTTTTGATCGTTTGACGAAATCGGCACATTTCCTTCCGGTACACACCAATGACTCTTTAGAGAAACTTGCCAAGTTATATGTGGATGAAATCGTGAGATTGCATGGAGTACCAGTGTCAATCATATCTGATCGAGATCCACAATTCACTTCACGTTTTTGGCCTAGTCTGCAAAGGGCGTTGGGTACGAAACTTCTATTCAGTACTTCGTTTCATCCACAGACTGATGGACAGTCAGAGAGAACTATACAGACGCTAGAAGACATGCTACGTGCAGTGGTGTTGAATTTGGGAGGTAGCTGGGATAGGTACGTGACTTTGGTGGAGTTCGCTTATAACAACAATTATCATTCACGGATTGGAATGCCCCCGTACGAAGCTCTTTATGGCCGAAAGTGTCGGACACCACTCTTTTGGGATGAGGTTGGTGAGAGACAAATCGAACAAGTAGAGCTTATCAAAGATGCAAAGGAAAAAGTACAACTTATTCGAGACAGACTTAAAGCAGCACAAGATCGACAGAAAAGCTATTCAGATAATAGGAGGCGCGAGTTGGAGTTTAATGTAGGAGACAAAGTGTTTCTGAAAGTTTCTCCGTGGAAGGGCGTGCTGCAATTCCACCATCGAGGAAAGTTAAGTCCGAGGTATATTGGCCCGTTTACGATCTTGCAAAGGATTGGTCGTGTCGCGTATCGACTTGAGCTACCATCAGAATTGTCAAAGATTCACGATGTCTTCCATGTCTCTATGCTTAGAAAATATGAACCAGATCCTTCACATGTGGTCAAATGTCCCCCAGTTGCATTAAAGGAAAATCTATCGTACGAAGTCCAACCTGTTCAAATTGTGGATCGCCGAGAGAAAATGCTTCATAATAAATCCATTCCTATGGTGAGGGTTCTATGGAGAAGTGATCGAATTGAAGAAGAAACATGGGAGCTAGAGTCTGTTATGCGTCAACAACATCCACATCTCTTTTCATCTCTAGGTACGTTTACGTTTCGAGGACGAAACTTTTTAGAGGAGGGGATACCTTATAATGTCTTGCCTCAACTTTTAAAAGCCCAAAATAATTTATTTATCTTTGGCCCAAACCTTATAATATATCAGCCCCAAACTAGAATTTGTTTTTAGAGCCCAAAATCTATTTTATTATTATTAGCCCAACTAGAATTTGCATTTAGAGCCCAAAATCTATATATTTATTTTTGGCCCAAAGTCTAACTCACTTAAATGGCTTAATCTATTAATAAGCCCAGCCCATCAATAGCCCCAACAATATATGTCAAAAATAGAATAAAAAGGAGAAAGGAAGAGGAGAAACCCTTGTGATCAAATTCTCCCATACAACTCTCATTTTAGTTGGTGTATAAGTGTTTTAAGGTAAATAATATGTCAATTAAGCATCCTTTCTCCATGATTTTGTGATTTTGTTGGGTTTCTTCCTAGTAAAGGGAAATTCGTATGCTTCTGTTCGACCTACTTTCGACATAGCTATTGGCCTTAGAAAGTTGCAAACTTAATTTCTATACGTATCTGGATTCGTTAGCTTTCCGTAGCCACTTGAAACGCCTCAATCCGATTTTTCTACAATTAGTTATGAATTTTTTCGTGAACTGCCGCAGGCTGGAAAATTTCAGAATTTGTTATGTCAAAATAAAATTTATTTCCTATCGTTTCGTTTGAGAAATGATTTGCACCGGGTTATGTGAGACTCGGAGTTCGTGTTGAGGAGTTACGAGCTGCCCTTTATTTAATATCAACTCCTATGTATATTTATTTGTATTCATTTGCTTATCTACTTTTAGGTAAAGATCAATCGTCGAAGGGCAAGGGAATAACTTCAGATTTCGGAAAGAGTTAATCATTTCCTTGTGAGTTGATAATTCGGGAATGCCTTCTCTTGTGGGAAGTGTGGACCCTTGACAAGTTTGCATTCATTTTCTTTACTTACTTGATAAGAAAATTACTTGGTGATGTGTTATGTGGTAAAGAGGCTGATTGGCTCAATTGCTCTAGGTTGAGCCTGATTGGCATGATATGGTCCATTGATTATCTTATATTATTTCATATAGAGTCCTGTCAGCCATGTATTACGGGTATTGTTTGTTTTAATTTATAGAGCCTTGCTGGCTCGATATATGATATCATTTGTTGTGAAGTATTTGAGGATTAATCTATTGATAATCTTGTGACTTGAGTTGTTATGCATTTGATGATTTATATGCATACCTGGTACCAAGGTTAAGTAGCCCGAATTGGTCACGGTTCGGGTGAGTTGGAGCGACATTTATTAAGTAGCCCGAATAGTCGCGGTTCGGGTGAATTAGAGTGACAAACTAATCGCCCGTGGCTTGGCAAACCTGGGTGAGTTAGATCTAACGAGGCACCTGTCCATTTGCCAAATATTGATACTCTGGAAGGTGATCGTTAGATGGATCAACCTATTATAGGCTCAGTCAACGTCACCGGTGTGGGACACGCATGTTATATATGTTTACATGTTTTATCATTTCAAGGATCTCATTGATATTAAATTGTTTTACTTGGTATATGTTGAGAAAGAGCATTAACCTTCATTTTGTCTAGAGTAACGGTGACGGGCTCGGACTGACTCTCGACGGAGAGCTCAGTTCGAAGAGGATATTGGCTACCCACATGTCTTTTATGTGTTGACATGTTGTTTGAACTAAATGTGTTATTTTTTAAATGCGTATAGAGGTTTTATTTTCATTAATTTGTATATTGTGTAAGAAATACTTGATGTGGAACGCAAATGATGGATTTTAAGTTATAAGTCATGAACGTGAGTACATACTTCGTATAAGGGTTGGCGTGATCGGCTTATCACCTCACTGAGCTAGTGGTTTTGCTCACCCCACACCATTCCTTTCCTTTTCAGGCGGTTGATATCTTTTGGTTGGAGGTTTGCCTATCTTTTGCTCGTCACCCGATCAGTGCATGGGTACTCTTCTTTTATGCATAAATTGGCGAATCCATTGGCGAGATTGTACCCCTTGATGATTTTTTTTTACTTTCGCGATGTTATATCGCTTGTGTATATTTTCTTCAGACCGAGTTACATCATTGTATTTTGTTCCTTTGTAAATCTTTGGTGGTATGTTATGAAAATGATGTCCTCGGGTAGTACTCGTTATCATCAGTTGTTTTGCCCTACAGGTATTTGATGGCAAGCCTTACGTTTTCTATAAATTTTTGGAGTGGAGTGCACCCATTCCGTGAAATTTATGGTTAACATGGCGGTTGTCGCATTCTGTCTACGGTCGGGGCGTGATATATTTCCTTCAGCATGATGCTCATTTCCTTCATCTTGATGAACATTTCCTACATCATTATGGTCATTTCCTTCATTATGATGCTAATTTCCTTCATCATAATACGTATTTCCTTCATCATGATACTTATTTCCTACATTATGATGCTCATTTCCTTCATCATGATGAATGTTTTTTCATCGTAATGCATATTTCTTTCATCATGATGCTCATTTCCTACATCATGATGCACGTTTTCTACACCGTAATGCACAATTCCTTCATAAAAATGCCTACTTAATTTATCATGATGCACATTTCCTTTATCATAATGCTCATTTTCAACATCATGATGCATATTTCCGTCGTCATGATGCTTATTTCCATCATCATGGTGATCATTTCCCTCATCATGATGCTCATTTCCTTCATCATGATGCATACTTTCTTTATCGTGATACTCATTTCCTACATCATGATGTTCATTTCCTTCATCATGATGCATATTTCCTTCATCATGATGATAATTTCCTACATCATTATGCTCATTTCTTTCATCATGATGCATATTTCCATCATAATAATGCTCATTTCGTACACTATTATGCTCATTTCCTTCATCATGATACATGTTTTCATCATCGTAATGCTAATTTCCTACATGATTCATAATTCCTTCATCAAGATACTCATTTCCTACATCATAGTGCATTTTTCCTTCATCATGATGCTCATTCCCTTTGTCATGATGCTCATTTCCTTCATTATTATGCATGTTTTCTTCATCATGATTCATATTTCTTATATTGTGATGCTCATTCCCTACATCATGACACTCATTTCAATCATCATGATGCTCATTTCCTTAATCATGATGCTCATTTTCACAATCGTGATGCTCATTTCCTTCTTCATGACGCGTATTTCACTCATCACGAAGCTTATTTCTTATATCATAAAGCTCATATTCTTCATCATGATTCTCATTTCTTTCATTATGATTCTCATTTCCATCATCATGATGCTCATATCCTTCATCAAGATGCATACGTCCTTCGTCATGATGCTCATTTTCTTTATCATGATGCATATTTCATTTATAATGATACTCATTTCCTTCATCATGATGCTCATTTCTTTCACCATGATGCATAAATCCTTCATCATGGTGCTCATTTCGTTCATCGTTATGCGTATTTCCTCTATCATAATGCTCATTTCCTTCAGCATGATGACTAATTCCGACGTCATTATGGTCATTTCCTGCATCCTGATGCTCATTTCTATCATAATGACGCAAATTTCCTTATTCATGATTCTCTTTCCTAAGTCATAATGCTTATTTACTTCTTCATGTTGTTCATTTCCTTCATCATGATACTTATTTCCTTTATCTTGGTTTTCATTTTCATCATCATGATGCTTATTTCCTTCATCGTGATGCTCATTTCCTTCATCATGATGCATATTTCCTTCATCTAGATAATCGTTTCCTACGTCATTATGGTCATTTCTTCATCATGATGCTCATTTCATTCATCTTGATGAATATTTCCATCATCATGATGCTCATTTCCGAAATCATTATATATATTTCCTTCATCATGATGTTCATTTCCATCATCGTGATGATCATTTCCTTCATCGTAATGCTCAATTCCTACATCATTATGCTCATTTCCTTCATGTCTTCTTCATCATGATGCTAATTTCTATAGTCATGATGCTAATATACGTCATCATGATGCGTACTTCCTTCATCATGATGCTCAATTCCTAAATCATGATGCTCATTTCTTTCATAATGATGCATATTTCCTTCATCATGATGCTAATTTCTATCATCATAATGCGTACTTCCTTCATCTTGATGCTCATTTCAAACATCATGATGATCATTTCCTTCATCATGATGCAAATTTTCATCATAATGATCCTCATTTCAATCATCATGATGCATAAATCCATCATAATGATGCTCATTTTGTTCATCAATATGTGCATTTCCTTTATCATGATACTCATTTCCAACATCATGATGCTCATTTCCTTCATCATGATTATTAATTCCAAAGTCATCATGGTCATTTTCTTCATCATGATGCTCATTTCATTCACCATGATGCATATTTCCTTCATCATGATGCTCATTTCCTACATGATGATGCTGATTTCCTTCACCATGATGCGTATTTCCTTTATAATGATACTCATTTCCTATATCATGATGCTCTTTTCCTTCATCATGATGTATATTTCCTTCATCATGATGATCATTTCCTATGTCATTATGGTCATCTCTTTTATCACGATGCTCATTTCATTCATCATGATGCTAATTTCCATCATCATGATGATATTTCCTTCATCGTGATGCTCATTTCCTACATCATGATTATTAATTCCGTAGTCATCATGCTCATTTTCTTCATCATGATGCTCATTTCATTCACCATGATGCATATGCTCATTTCCTACATGATGATGCTGATTTCCTTCACCATGATGCGTATTTCCTTTATAATGATGCTCATTTCCTATATCATGATGCTCATTTCCTTCATCATGATGATCATTTCCTATGTCATTATGGTCATCTCTTTTATCACGATGCTCATTTCATTCATCATGATGCTAATTTCCATCATCATGATGATATTTCCTTCATCGTGATGCTCATTTCCTACATCAATATGCTCATTTCTTTCATCATGATGTATATTTCCATCATCATGATGCTTATTTCCTTCATCATGATACATAAATCCTTCACCCTGATGCATATTTCTGCATCTTGATGCATGTTTCATTCAACATGATGCTCATTTCCTACATCATGATGCTCATTTCCTTTATCGTGATGCATATTTTCCTTCATCATGATGCACATTTCCTACGTCACGATGAATATTTCCATCATAATGATGCTCATTTTCCTTCATCATGATGCTCATTTCCTACATCACGATTCCTATTTCCATCTTCATGATGCTCATTTCCTTCATCATGATGATCATTTCCTTCATCTTGATGATCATTTCCTTCATCATTATGGTCATTTCCTTCACTATGATGCTAATTTCCTTCATCATGATGCTTATTTCCTACACTATGATGCTCATTTCCTTCATCATGGTCCATGTTTCTTTCATCACAATGCATATTTCCTTCATCATGATGCCCAATTCCTACATCATTATACTCAATTCCTTTATCATGATTCATATTTCCTTTATTATGATGCTCATTTCCTTCATCAAGATGATCATTTCCTACGTCATTATGGTAAATTCTTAATCATGATGCTCATTTCATTCATCTTAATGCATATTTCCGTCACCTTGATGCTCACTTCCTACAAAATTATACATATTTCCTTCATCATGATGATAATTTCCTTCATCGTGATGCTCATTTCCTACGTCATTATGATCATTTCCTTCATCATGATGCATGTCTTCTTCATCATGATGCTTATTTCCTTCATCATGATGCTCATTTCCTTCATCATGATGTTCATCTCCTACATCATGATGCTCATTTCCTTCATCATGATTCATATTTCCTTCATCATTATGCCCATTTCCTTCATCGTGATGCTCATTTCCTTCATCATGATGCACATTTCCTTCAACTAGATAATCGTTTCCTACGTCATTATGATCATTTCTTCATCATGATTCTCATTTCATTCAACTTGATGAATATTTCCATCATCATGATGCTCATTTCCGAAATCATTATATATATTTCCTTCATCATGATGTTCATTTCCATCATCATGATGATCATTTCCTTCATCGTAATGCTCAATTCCTACATTATTATGCTCATTTCCTTCATGTCTTCTTCATCATGATGCTAATTTCTATTGTCATGATGCTAATATACGTCATCATGATGCGTACTTCCTTCATCATGATGCTCAATTCCTAAATCATGATGCTCATTTAATTCATAATGATGCATATTTCCTTCATCATGATGCTAATTTCTGTTGGCGCTCGATCGTTTGGTTAACGTGACCCGTTAGGGTTTCATGTATTTCTAACAAGCAGCGGAAGCAAGTAAACATGAAACGCATTACCTTTCACCAAGGGTTGATGTAGAGGTTGAATTCTCGCTGGCAGTCTGCGCAGTCCCACGAGAATAGCCATAAGTTCCTCTTCTGATGTCGGAATTAAGTGATCTTTATGCTCAGATGATCCTCTCTTCGACGGCTTTCCATCAGTATATAATACATCAAAATCGAAGAACTGTACGATTTTATATGAATTTTGGAACATGACGAACTGCAGCAGCAAACGACCTTCCGGTCTTCTGTTGTATGTCCCAAGTCCGATCTCGACGTCGTGTGGGCGACGATCTACGAGACCTACTCAATCTGCTGTTCACTCTCTCTCTCGTATGTTAGGCGCAGAGTTAGGTTTAGAACAAACTGAGGTGACTTATATACATGAACTACAGCAGGGACCAGGAGGAGAAATTGGGTTGGGCCTCAATTGGGCTTAAGTATCCAAACTTAGCCCAAAGCTTATACTTAAGTCCAATAATAATAATATATTCCACTAAAATATTATTACTGCACTACCGTACCAATCCCAAAATTACGTTTTGGGCTCCGTCTTATTATGAGCCCGTTAGTCTCCCCATGTTTAAGATATACAATGTCCATTAATTAATTTAAGTTACTGACAACTCAATTAATTAATATCTCATCCAAGAGTAGTACCACTCAACCTCATTATCATGCCGAAATAAATTCCACCTGCAGGGTTTACATGATAATCCTTATGAGCTCCTCAAGGGGACATCATCAACCTATGACGGACACGGATTCCTTCTACAATCAACAGCACACCATAGAGACAGCACTACTTCCCAACTCATCGAGTTTGTTGATTTAATTACATGTAAATCTCACCCATTGATGAATCAAAGAAATACATACTGCCCTACGTGTCGAGGTTATTGTATAGGGATTAAGAGCACGAACTTCCATAATAACTGAGATCAAGTTCTCCTATAAGTCAGTATAAGTCGAACGATCTCAAGCGGTCCTGCTCAATACACACAAGTGCACTAATGTGATTCTATAGCCAAGACAAGCTAATACCAAAACACACTACAACCATCCCGATAGAGAGTCCCCATCTATCTCAGTTGTGAGCATCTGTTTATACTTTATAAGAAAACCGATAATATGATCTTCCGCGTGTTGTCGCACAACATATTATCTACAATATAAAGTAAGTGGACTATTGCATCGAACATATAAATAAATTATAAGATGCAATCATTTGATCATATGATTCTCATTTCAAATTAATTGTTTAAACATTGTTCATACAAAAACCTAGACTTTTAGTATACAATCCAACAATCTCCCACTTATACTAAAAGACTATGCTGTTATGTCTTCTACCATACATCTGATTTCCACTCCCACTACTCGGCCATCAAAAGCTCTCGCCTTAATGTCCTTGTTAATGGATTTACTAGGTTATCATCCGATGCAATCTAGGTGACAACAACCTTCCCCTCATCATACGATTTCTCATAACAGGTGGTACTCGCGCTCCATGTGTTTAATTGCCTTATGGACTTGTGATTCCTTCAAGTTTGCAACTGCACCAATATCATCAATATAAATTTTGATATCCTTGGGCAAACTTAGAAACACTACAAAGTCCATCATGAAGTTTCTAGAGTCATACAGATACATTGGTTGCCTCATAGGCTCCAATTTATCATCTTTCCATATGGAGTCCGAAGTCTGAAATATATTTCTATATAACACTCCTCCACATTATGACTCAACTTCCTAAAATTAAACACATAACCTTGAGGTGGATTTACTGCCGTCCAATCTGACTAAAAAATCTGAATCTACGTAATCCACAAGAAGCAGTGAATCTGTCCAGTAAGCTTACATATAATTTCCAGTCATTCTCAGGCACTTCATATATGTCTTACCACAGCTCATCATTCTTGTTCCAGGTTACGTTGATACCCACTGTTCTTGCATTTAGTAAAACAGATATCCATACTCATGTATAGCATTCCTTAGATTAGGCTTCCTCATTTGCCGAAGCATAAGGAACTGCTTTCATCTCCTTTATCTTCCTTTTGTGTCTCAAGACACATTTCCTTAGATAAAGTCACATGCTAAAACGAGTAAGGATTGTATCATTTCATGAAGCTTGAGATAAGCATAACATCCTTTCTTGTGATCCGTATTACCGTGATCAAAAGTATATTTTTGCTCCTCTTAAGTCCTTCATCTTATACCGCTTTATTAACCATACCCCATACGCCCGATAATACTCTTTCATTATCTCCAATGAGCAAGATAATATCTATGTATAGTACAAGTAATACCATCACGTTTCCATCACTCTTTTCAATACACAAGACCCATCCGATCATTGATTAGATCCATGTCACTGGATTACCTCATCAAAATGGATGTTTCATGATCTTGAAGCTTGTTTTAGTCCATTAATGGACACTTTTAAGCTCACTATCACAATGCTCTTAGCTCTTTGCAATGAATCACTCTGGTTGCTTCACATAGATGTTTCCCTTAAGACTTCCAATCAGGAAAGCTGTCTCGACATCTATTTGCTATCCCTCATATTTCATATGAGTAGCAACAGATAAAAGAGTCCGGATCAACATAAGCATAGCTACTGGCGAACAGGTTTTTTCATAATCGAACCCTTTCTTTCTGAGTATACCTTTTCCAAACAAGCTTTACTTATAAGGTTTTCACCTTACCGTATGATCCTCTTTTATTTTGTATGACCACTTCCAATGGTTTTCACACCATCCGTGGTTCTACAATCATCCAGATCTTATTTAGAATCTATTGATTCTATTTCAACATTTATTGTAATTTGTTAAGATTTAGGCATTTCTAACTTGTAGTGATTCGTCGTATCCGTGGGTTAACTCCATGTTTACTAGGGACCAAGCCTCACGACTCTCCCAAAACATATATCTATCAGGTGTTAGAACAACCTTCCCACTACGAGAAGACACTACACGCAATTGTATATCAGTTGTGACACGCGTCGCAGTTTACCTTGTGGTATATCCTCTTGTACACTTGGTACTAATACTTCGTGTTTTCCTCTCACTTCCTTTAGAACAACTTATACATGGGTATTTGATTTATTACATAGTCCTTTTCCAAAAATCTAGTGTTTATGTTAACAATCACTCTTCGATCTTGTGGACTAAATAAATCATCCTTCATTTTTCTAGGATATCCCACAAACAGATAAACATTCTTACGAATTACTGTTCCTAGGGCATATCCATAAAATGAATTTAGTAATTCCAAATAATTCATCATCTATCTAATCACTACCATAAGAGTGTTATTCCTTCTATTCGTCACACCATTAAGGTGGAAAATTCATTTCTGAAGGTACCTTTCTCTTACTAGATTAGAAGACTCATTATTAATTACTATTTGTCACATCCAGGGGATAAACATGATTTCAGAGTATACAAATTGTTCACCAACGTACCATAACAGATTACAACTCTATCCTTCATTATAATGACCATGTCATTTAAATGAAATGGAGTATCCATCTATTAATGCATAGAAACCGAAATCAAATTCTTTCTATGAAAACGTACGTAAAGACAATTTCATAAAATCAAACGTTTATTCATATCGCAAGATAAATAAACAACTCCCACTGCAACAACCACTACTCTCGTAGTATTACCCATGTACATAAAAATCTCATCATCACTTAGTCGTAGGCTTTTAGTGATTCCTGTATCTACACACAACGTGTTAGTAGATGCCATCACTAATCACGATTCAACGACTAGTGAATGAGATACAAGTCTTGTTCACATCTTGATGAAATTGAATTTCCTTTGCCACATGTTTTGTCAGAAATTCCCCACCATATATAACCTCTTGTAATTTAGGAGAAACTTACTCAAAACATCTAGGCAATTATGGAGAATAAAATTGACTTAGGTTTCCCCTTCAACTTTTATTCCATGTATCCAATTCATTCATCAAATTCAATCATAACCTACCACCTTTTAACTTACTCAAGTATCTGAAGAGTTACATGAGACCATCATATTTCTATGAACCTCTCACCTCCCCACTAGAGACTTTAATAGGCATCATGAACATCCTTAAGGGAGAACACATTTTTATTTTCTTAAGCAGTAAAATCAAAACCAAGATTCTTTTCTAATCATCTAATTTTGGACCAGTAAATATAATTTCTTTTAGTTAACAATAAGAGAGATAAAACCATTTGAAATTACAGAGAATCATAAATAAATATACCGATCAAATCTTCAAATTTTATCCTTTTATATTGATTCCCTCAAAACAATATAAAAATAAAATTCACCGACATCTCAAGCACCGTGAGTCTGCAAGCCACGTTAGTGTGGACGTTTACAAACCCAAACATTTACAAGAGAAGGTTATACCCATTAATTTCATTTGTCAACCTAACTTTATGACAAAATAATTAATAGTCGGTTCCTCTTTAGCCATGCAAATAATAGCAGTGACTCCGTTGGGGAGGATACTTATTATTTACACCTAAGTGTACACCATTATTTGATCCCAAGTCCACTGAGCGAGCTTGTGTGCCTTACAGTTGGAGAAGTACACACGCGCTCGGATAGCTTCCTACAATCATCAATTATAAGTTTGTACCAGTGAGCCCCACATAAACTCATCCGTTAGGGAGGAAGGCCTATTGCCAACACGCAAGTTCATGTGCCACATTACAAACAATAATTATGTAATGAAGTCTGTACCAGTGATCTGTGAATAAACTCATCCGTTAGAGAGGAAGGCCTATTGTCAACACGCAAGTTTACTCACATCACTTACAAACCAATAATGGAGGCTGCGGGAATTTTTACCAATCCCCTCTCCCACTTAGTTATTTAAAATCGAGGGTTTTTACATGAATATAATATTCAGAATAATATACGCAATCCTAGCATGCTCCTATCACGGCACATAAGGCAGTAAATCCCAAAGAGTCATGCATACATATATAACAATAATCAATAATTAAATCAATCATTAACAGTTATATATCAGCGAATTCGATTGTTCGCCATCAGGCACGAATATCAGCAAAGACTTCCAGACTATCAAATTTTTGAAATTTCCAGATTGTCCAATTTTCGAAACCATCGATATCGATCGTCGATGTCGTCCAGATTATCAAAATCATCGATATCGACTAGATTATCAAATATTCGAAAAACATCAAGATTATCAATATTCCAAAACTATCGATATCGATCGTCGATATCGTCTAGATTATCGAAATCATCGATATCGACGAGCAACCATATACAATAATAATAGATAATTAAATCAATTATGTCAGTTATATATTAGGAATTAATTCAACATCCATATATAACAATAATAGACAATTAATTATAACAGTTATATATTAGGAATTAATTCGACATCCATATATGACAATAATAGATTATTAAATCAATTATAGCAGTCATATATTAGGAATTAATTCGACATCCATATATAACAATAATATACAATCTATTATGGCAGTTATATATTAGGAATTAGTTTTCCTAAAATTGGATGTCTTATCCAACACTCTAGCAATACATGCATATAATATACCAAATATAATACGCAATCTAGCATGCTTCTATATAAGACAATAAATCATAGAGATCAGGCATCCATATATATATAACAATAATAGACAATTAAATCAATTATGACAGTTATATATATTAGGAATAAAAACGCCTCTAAATTTTAATGTCTTGTCCGACACTCCTACCGCAACAAGCAGGATTGCTTGTGCCCCAAGACGTCCATCGTCATATCCCACCATCAATCGTGTCAGGTAGCGCTCCAAGTGCCTTGACGAGCGCCCCTCGCCCGGACTGTCGCTCGTCCAAGGGCCTACTTGCATGGAATCAAGTTCAGCCCAACGCGCAACATCAAACTACACCAACTGTCGTTCGTAGTTCGAAACTGAAAAAATCTGAGAATCCAATCTCCACCGTCCAGAATCTATAAATGTAAGTCCTAAACATGCTGTCCAAATAACAGGTCGATCCAACGGTTATTTTGAGAGAAACGGCTCTTTTCCCTCGACTGCGCAAAACAGAATCGGCCAAATATCTGCTTCTGTTTTCAGCGTAATCCCAACAAGAAAAAGCTCCAAATTCGATCTCCACCGTTCAGAATGTACATCCATAAGGTCTGAACGTGCTGACCAAATTACAGCTCGATCCCACGGTTATTTTGTGAGAAACGGCTCTTTTCCCTCGACTGCGCAAAACAGAATCGCCCAAATATCTGCTTCTATTTTCAGCGTAATCCCAGCAAGAAAAAGCTCCAAATTCGATCTCCACCGTTCAGAATGTACATCCACAAGGTCTGAACCTGCTGACCAAATTACAGCTCAATCCGACCGTTGAAACTCCGGTAATTGCATCTGAAATATCACTGCGCTGGATTTTCTCTCAAAAACGTGATTCTATTTTTGCCCTCTTTTTCTTCTTCCTTGCATGTGAAATTGACGAACTGTTTTCGTCGAATCCTCTCACACACAACCATGGACGAATAGATATGATACAGGGTATATATCATATAGGGATATTCATGGTTTGCGCAATAAAACCAAAACCCTAAACATGTGATCCTAATTCCGAAAAATTAATCACATAAACCCTAGCCTAACGTGTCACGCTTCACCACGAAACCGAAGCTCTGATACCAATTGTTGGCGCTCGATCGTTTGGTTAACGTGACCCGTTAGGGTTTCATGTATTTCTAACAAGCAGCGGAAGCAAGTAAACATGAAACGCATTACCTTTCACCAAGGGTTGATGTAGAGGTTGAATTCTCGCTGGCAGTCTGCGCAGTCCCACGAGAATAGCCATAAGTTCCTCTTCTGATGTCGGAATTAAGTGATCTTTATGCTCAGACGATCCTCTCTTCGACGGCTTTCCATCAGTATATAATACATCAAAATCGAAGAACTGTACGATTTTATATGAATTTTGGAACATGACGAACTGCAGCAGCAAACGACCTTCCGGTCTTCTGTTGTATGTCCCAAGTCCGATCTCGACGTCGTGTGGGCGACGATCTACGAGACCTACTCAATCTGCTGTTCACTCTCTCTCTCGTATGTTAGGCGCAGAGTTAGGTTTAGAACAAACTGAGGTGACTTATATACATGAACTACAGCAGGGACCAGGAGGAGAAATTGGGTTGGGCCTCAATTGGGCTTAAGTATCCAAACTTAGCCCAAAGCTTATACTTAAGTCCAATAATAATAATATATTCCACTAAAATATTATTACTGCACTACCGTACCAATCCCAAAATTACGTTTTGGGCTCCTTCTTATTATGAGCCCGTTAGTCTCCCCATGTTTAAGATATACAATGTCCATTAATTAATTTAAGTTACTGACAACTCAATTAATTAATATCTCATCCAAGAGTAGTACCACTCAACCTCATTATCATGCCGAAATAAATTCCACCTGCAGGGTTTACATGATAATCCTTATGAGCTCCTCAAGGGGACATCATCAACCTATGACGGACACGGATTCCTTCTACAATCAACAGCACACCATAGAGACAGCACTACTTCCCAACTCATCGAGTTTGTTGATTTAATTACATGTAAATCTCACCCATTGATGAATCAAAGAAATACATACTGCCCTACGTGTCGAGGTTATTGTATAGGGATTAAGAGCACGAACTTCCATAATAACTGAGATCAAGTTCTCCTATAAGTCAGTATAAGTCGAACGATCTCAAGCGGTCCTGCTCAATACACACAAGTGCACTAATGTGATTCTATAGCCAAGACAAGCTAATACCAAAACACACTACAACCATCCCGATAGAGAGTCCCCATCTATCTCAGTTGTGAGCATCTGTTTATACTTTATAAGAAAACCGATAATATGATCTTCCGCGTGTTGTCGCACAACATATTATCTACAATATAAAGTAAGTGGACTATTGCATCGAACATATAAATAAATTATAAGATTCAATCATTTGATCATATGATTCTCATTTCAAATTAATTGTTTAAACATTGTTCATACAAAAACCTAGACTTTTAGTATACAATCCAACAATTTCTATCATCATAATGCGTACGTCCTTCATCATGATGCTCATTTCAAACATCATGATGATCATTTCCTTCATCATGATGCAAAATTTCATCATAATGATCCTCATTTCAATCATCATGATGCATAAATCCATCATAATGATTCTCATTTTGTTCATCAATATGTGCATTTCCTTTATCATGATACTCATTTCCAACATCTTGATGCTCATTTCCTTCATCATGATTATTAATTCCGAAGTCATCATGGTCATTTTCTTCATCATGATGCTCATTTCATTCACCATGATGCATATTTCCTTCATCATGATGCTCATTTCCTGCATGATGATGCTGATTTCCTTCACCATGATGCGTATTTCCTTTATAATGATGCTCATTTCCTATATCATGATGCTCATTTCCTTCATCATGATGTATATTTCCTTCATTATGATGATCATTTCCTATGTCATTATGGTCATCTCTTTTATCACAATGCTCATTTCATTCATCATGATGCAAATTCCCATCATCATGATGATATTTCCTTCATCGTGATGCTCATTTCCTACATAAATATGCTCATTTCTTTCATCATGATGTATATTTCCATCATCATGATGCTTATTTCCTTCATCATGATATAGAAATCCTTCATCCTGATGCGTATTTCCATCATCTTGATGCATGTTTCATTCAACATGATGTTCATTTCCTACATCATGATGCTCATTTCCTTTATCGTGATGCATATTTTCCTTCATCATGATGCACATTTCCTACGTCACGATGAATATTTCCATCATAATGATGTTCATTTTCCTTCATCATGATGCTCATTTCCTACATCACGATTCCTATTTCCATCTTCATGATGCTCATTTCCTTCATCATGATGCTCATTTCCTTCATCTTGATGATCATTTCCTTCATCATTATGGTCATTTCCTTCACTATGATGTTAATTTCCTTCATCATGATGCTTATTTCCTACACTATGATGCTCATTTCCTTCATCATGGTCCATGTTTCTTTCATCACAATGCATATTTCCTTCATCATGATGCCCAATTCCTACATCATTATACTCATTTCCTTATCATGATTCATATTTCCTTTATCATGATGCTCATTTCCTTCATCAAGATTATCATTTCCTACGTCATTATGGTTATTTCTTAATCATGATGCTCATTTCATTCATCTTAATGCATATTTCCGTCACCTTGATGCTCATTTCCTACAAAATTATACATATTTCCTTCATCATGATGATCATTTCCTTCATCGTGATGCTCATTTCCTACGTCATTATGATCATTTCCTTCATCATGATGCATGTCTTCTTCATCATGATGCTAATATACTTCATCATGATGCGTATTTCCTTCATCATGATACTCATTTTCTACATCACGATGCTCATTTCCTTCATCATGATGCTCATTTCCTACATCACGATTCCTATTTCCATCTTCATGAAGCTTATTTCCTTCATCATTATCCTCATTTCCTTCATGATGATGCTCATTTCCTTCATCATTATGGTCATTTCCTTCACTATGATGCTAATTTCCTTCATCATTATCCGTATTTCCTTCATCATGATGCTTATTTCCTTATCATGATGCCCAATTCCTACATCATTATACTCATTTCCTTCATCATGATTCATATTTCCTTTATCATGATTCTCATTTCCTTCATCATAATGCTCATTTTCTTCATCAAGATGATCATTTCCTACATTATTATGGTCATTTCTTAATCATGATGCTCATTTCATTAGTCTTGATGCATATTTCCGTCACCATTATGCTCATTTCCTACAAAATTATATATATTTCCTTCATCATGATGATCATTTCCTTCATTGTGATGCTCATTTCCTATGTCATTATGATCATTTCCTTCATCATGATGCATGTCTTCTTCATCATGATGCTAATATACTTCATCATAATGCGTATTTCCTTCGTCATGATACTCATTTTCTACATCACGATGCTCATTTTCTACATAATGATGCATATTTCCTTCATCATTATGCTCATTTCCATCAACATAATGCAAATTTCTTCATAATGATGCTCATTTTCATCATCATGATGGATGAATTCTTCATCATGATGCTCATTTCGATCATCAATATACGTATTTCCTACATCATGATGCTCATTTCCTTCATCATGATGATTAAATCCGACGTCTTTATGGTCAATTTCTTCATCATGATGCTCATTTCATTCATCATGATGCATATTTCCTTAATCATGAAGTTCATTTCCTACATGATGATGCTTATTTCCTTCATCATAATGCATATTTCCTTTATCATGATGCATATTTCCTTCTTCAAGATACTCATATCCCTCATCATGATGTATATTTCCTTCATCATGATGATCATTTCCTACGTCATTATGGTCATTTCCATAGTCATGATGCTTATTTCATTCATCATTATGCATATTTCCTTCAACATGATGATCATTTCCTTCATTGTGATGCTCAATTCCCACATCATTATGCACATTTCCTTCATCATGATGCATGTTTTCTTCATCATGACGCTCATTTCATTCATCATGACGCTAATTTCCTTCATCATGATGCATATTTCCTTCATCATGATGCTCGTTTCAAACATCATGATGTTCATTTCATTCATAATGATGGATATTTCCTTCATCATGATGCTCATTTCCTATATCATGCTTCATATTTCCTTCTTCATTATGCTCATTTCCAACATCATGATTATCATTTCTTCATCATTATCCAAATTTTCTTTATAATGATACTAATTTCCATCACCATGATGCATAAATTCTTCATCATGATGGTAATTTCTTTCATCGTTGTGCATATTTCCTTTATCGTGATACTTATTTCCTATATCTTGATGCTCATTTTCTTTATCAAGATGATCAATTTCGACATCATTATGGTTATTTCCTTCATCATGATGCTCATTTCCTTCATCATGATGCTCATTTTCTTCATCATGATATTCATTTCCTACATCATGATGCTCATTTCCTTCACATGATTCATATTTCCTTCATCATTATGCCCATTTCCTTCATCGTGATGCTCATTTCCTTCATCATGATGCATATTTCCTTCATCTAGATAATCGTTTCCTACGTCATTATGGTCATTTCTTCATCATGATGCTCATTTCATTCAACTTGATGAATATTTCCATCATCATGATGCTCATTTCCGAAATCATTATATATATTTCCTTCATTAGGATGTTCATTTCCATCATCATGATGATCATTTCCTTCATCGTAATGCTCAATTCCTACATCATTATGCTCATTTCCTTCATGTCTTCTTCATCATGATGCTAATTTCTATTGTCATGATGCTAATATACGTCATCATGATGCGTACTTCCTTCATCATGATGCTCAATTCCTAAATCATGATGCTCATTTAATTCATAATGATGCATATTTCCTTCATCATGATGCTAATTTCTATCATCATAATGCGTACTTCCTTCATCATGATGCTCATTTCAAATATCATGATGATCATTTCCTTCATCATGATGCAAAATTTCATCATAATGATCATCATTTCAATCATCATGATGCATAAATCCGTCATAATGATGCTCATTTTGTTCATCAATATGTGCACTTCCTTTATCATGATACTCATTTCCAACATCATGATGCTCATTTCCTTCATCATGATTATTAATTCCGAAGTCATCATGGTCATTTTCTTCATCATGATGCTCATTTCATTCACCATGATGCATATTTCCTTCATCATGATGCTCATTTCCTACATGATGATGCTGATTTCCTTCACCATGATGCGTATTTCCTTTATAATGATGCTCATTCCTATATCATGATGCTCATTTCCATCATCATGATCTATATTTCCTTCATAATGATGATCATTTCCTATGTCATTATGGTCATCTCTTTTATCACGATGCTCATTTCATTCATCATGATGCTAATTTCCATCATCATGATGATATTTCCTTCATCGTGATGCTCATTTCCTACATCAATATGCTCATTTCTTTCATCATGATGTATATTTCCATCATCATGATGCTTATTTCCTTCATCATGATACATAAATCCTTCATCCTGATGCGTATTTCCGTCATCTTGATGCATGTTTCATTCAACATGATGCTCATTTCCTACATCATGATGCTCATTTCCTTTATCGTGATGCATATTTTCCTTCATCATGATGCACATTTCCTACGTCACGATGAATATTTCCAACATAATGATGCTCATTTTCCTTCATCATGATGCTCATTTCCTACATCACGATTCCTGTTTCCATCTTCATGATACTCATTTCCTTCATCATGATGCTCATTTCCTTCATCTTGATGATCATTTCCTTCATCATTATGGTCATTTCCTTCACTATGATGCTAATTTCCTTCATCATGATGCTTATTTCCTACACTATGATGCTCATTTCCTTCATCATGATCCATGTTTCTTTCATCACAATGCATATTTCTTTCATCATGATGCCCAATTCCTACATCATTATACTCATTTCCTTCTTCATGATTCATATTTCCTATATCATGATGCTCATTTCCTTCATCAAGATGATCATTTCCTACGTTATTATGGTTAATTCTTAATCATGATGCTCATTTCATTCATCTTAATGCATATTTCCGTCACCTTGATGCTCATTTCCTACAAAATTATACATATTTCCTTCATCATGATGATCATTTCCTTCATTGTGATGCTCATTTCCTACGTTATTATGATCATGTCCTTCATCATAATGCATGTCTTCTTCATCATGATGCTTATTTCCTTCATCATGATGCTCATTTCCTTCATCATGATGTTCATTTCCTACATCATGATGCTCATTTCCTTCACCATGATTCATATTTCCTTCATCATTATGCCCATTTCCTTCATCGTGATGCTCATTTCCTTCATCATGATACATATTTCCTTCAACTAGATAATCGTGTCCAACGTCATTATGGTCATTTCTTCATCATGATGCTCATTTCATTCAACTTGATGAATATTTCCATCATCATGATGCTCATTTCCGAAATTATTATATATATTTCCTTCATCATGATGTTTATTTCCATCATCATGATGATCATTTCCTTCATCGTAATGCTCAATTCCTACATCATTATGCTCATTTCCTTCATGTCTTCTTCATCATGATGCTAATTTCTATTGTCATGATGCTAATATACGTCATCATGATGCGTACTTCCTTCATCATGATGCTCAATTCCTAAATCATGATGCTCATTTAATTCATAATGATGCGTATTTGCTTCATCATGATGCTAATTTCTATCATCATAATGCGTACTTCCTTCATCATGATGCTCATTTCAAACATCATAATGATCATTTCCTTCATCATGATGCATAATTTCATCATAATGATCCTCATTTCAATCATCATGATGCATAAATCCATCATAATGACGCTCATTTTGTTCATCAATATGTGGATTTCCTTTATCATGATACTCATTTCCAACATCATGATGCTCATTTCCTTCATCATGATTATTAATTCCGAAGTCATCATGGTCATTTTCTTCATCATGATGCTCATTTCATTCACCATGATGTATATTTCCTTCATCACGATGCTCATTTCCTACATGATGATGCTGATTTCCTTCACCATGATGCGTATTTCCTTTATAATGATGCTCATTTCCTATATCATGATGTTCATTTCCTTCATCATGATGTATATTTCCTTCGTCATGATGATCATTTCCTATGTCATTATGGTCATCTCTTTTATCACGATGCTCATTTCATTCATCATGATGCTAATTTCCATCATCATGATGATATTTCCTTCATCGTGATGCTCATTTCCTACATCAATATGCTTATTTCTTTCATCATGATGTATATTTCCATCATCATGATGCTTATTTCCTTCATCATGATACATAAATCCTTCATCCTGATGCGTATTTTCGTCATCTTGATGCATATTTCATTCAACATGATGCTCATTTCCTACATCATGATGCTCATTTCCTTTATCGTGATGCATATTTTCCTTCATCATGATGCACATTTCCTACGTCACGATTAATATTTCCATCATAACGATGCTCATTTTCCTTCATCATGATGCTCATTTCCTACATCACGATTCCTATTTCCATCTTCATGATGCTAATTTCCTTTATCATGATGCTCATTTCCTTCATCTTGATGATCATTTCCTTCATCATTATGGTCATTTCTTTCACTATGATGCTAATTTCCTTCATCATGATGCTTATTTCCTACACAATGATGCTCATTTCCTTCATCATGATCCATGTTTCTTTCATCACAATGCATATTTCATTCATCATGATGCTAATTTCCATCATCATGATGATATTTCCTTCATCTTGATGCTCATTTCCTACATCAATATGCTCATTTCTTTCATCATGATGCATATTCCATCATCATGATGCTTATTTCCTTCATCATGATACAGAAATCCTTCGTCCTGATGCGTATTTCCGTCATCTTGATGCATGTTTCATTCAACATGTTGCTCATTTCCTACATCATGATGCTCATTTCCTTTATCGTGATGTATATTTTCCATCGTCAAGATGCACATTTCCTACGTCACGATGAATATTTCCATCATAATGATGTTCATTTTCCTTCATCATGATGCTCATTTCCTACATCACGATTCCTATTTCCATCTTCATGATGCTCATTTCCTTCATCATGATGCTCATTTCTTCATCTTGATGATCATTTCCTTAAACATTATGGTCATTTCCTTCACTATGATGTTAATTTCCTTCATCATGATGCTTATTTCCTACACTATGATGCTCATTTCCTTCATCATGGTCCATGTTTCTTTCATCACAATGCATATTTCCTTCATCATGATGCCCAATTCCTACATCATTATACTCATTTCCTTTATCATGATTCATATTTCCTTTATCATGATGCTCATTTCCTTCATCAAGATGATCATTTCCTACGTCATTATGGTTATTTCTTAATCATGATGCTCATTTCATTCATCTTAATGCATATTTCCGTCACCTTGATGCTCATTTCCTACAAAATTATACATATTTCCTTCATCATGATGATCATTTCCTTCATCGTGATGCTCATTTCCTACGTCATTTTGATCATTTCCTTCATCATGATGCATGTCTTCTTCATCATGATGCTAATATACTTCATCATGATGCGTATTTCCTTCATCATGATACTCATTTTCTACATCACGATGCTCATTTCCTTCATCATGATGCTCATTTCCTACATCACGATTCCTATTTCCATCTTCATGAAGCTTATTTCCTTCATCATTATCCTCATTTCCTTCATGATGATGCTCATTTCCTTCATCATTATGGTCATTTCCTTCACTATGATGCTAATTTCCTTCATCATTATCCGTATTTCCTTCATCATGATGCTTATTTCCTTATCATGATGCCCAATTCCTACATCATTATACTCATTTCCTTCATCATGATTCATATTTCCTTTATCATGATTCTCATTTCCTTCATCATGATGCTCATTTTCTTCATCAAGATGATCATTTCCTACGTTATTATTTTCTTAATCATGATGCTCATTTCATTAGTCTTGATGCATATTTCCGTCACCATTATGCTCATTTCCTACAAAATTATACATATTTCCTTCATCATGATGATCATTTCCTTCATTGTGATGCTCATTTCCTATGTCATTATGATCATTTCCTTCATCGTGATGCATGTCTTCTTCATCATGATGCTAATATACTTCATCATAATGCGTATTTCCTTCGTCATGATACTCATTTTCTACATAATGATGCATATTTCCTTCATCATTATGCTCATTTCCATCAACATAATGCAAATTTCTTCATAATGATGCTCATTTTCATCATCATGATGGATGTATTCTTCATCATGATGCTCATTTCGATCATCAATATACGTATTTCCTACATCATGATGCTCATTTCCTTCATCATGATGATTAAATCCGACGTCTTTATGGTCAATTCCTTCATCATGATGCTCATTTCATTCATCATGATGCATATTTCCTTAATCATGAAGTTCATTTCCTACATGATGATGCTTATTTCCTTCATCATAATGCATATTTCCTTTATCATGATGCATATTTCCTTCTTCAAGATACTCATATCCCTCATCATGATGTATATTTCCTTCATCATGATGATCATTTCCTACGTCATTATGGTCATTTCCATAGTCATGATGCTTATTTCATTCATCATTATGCATATTTCCTTCAACATGATGATCATTTCCTTCATTGTGATGCTCAATTCCCACATCATTATGCACATTTCCTTCATCATGATGCATGTTTTCTTCATCATGACGCTCATTTCATTCATCATGACGCTAATTTCCTTCATCATGATGCATATTTCCTTCATCATGATGCTCGTTTCAAACATCATGATATTCATTTCATTCATAATGATGGATATTTCCTTCATCATGATGCTCATTTCCTATATCATGCTTCATATTTCCTTCTTCATTATGCTCATTTCCAACATCATGATTATCATTTCTTCATCATTATCCAAATTTTCTTTATAATGATACTAATTTCCATCACCATAATGCATAAATTCTTCATCATGATGGTAATTTCTTTCATCGTTGTGCATATTTCCTTTATCGTGATACTTATTTCCTATATCTTGATGCTCATTTTCTTTATCAAGATGATCAATTTCGACATCATTATGGTTATTTCCTTCATCATGATGCTCATTTCCTTCATCATGATGCTCATTTTCTTCATCATGATATTCATTTCCTACATCATGATGCTCATTTCCTTCATCATGATTCATATTTCCTTCATCATTATGCCCATTTCCTTCATCGTGATGCTCATTTCCTTCATCATGATGCATATTTCCTTCATCTAGATAATCGTTTCCTACGTCATTATGGTCATTTCTTCATCATGATGCTCATTTCATTCAACTTGATGAATATTTCCATCATCATGATGCTCATTTCCGAAATTATTATATATATTTCCTTCATCATGATGTTCATTTCCATCATTATGATGATCATTTCCTTCATCGTAATGCTCAATTCCTACATCATTATGCTCATTTCCTTCATGTCTTCTTCATCATGATGCTAATTTCTATTGTCATGATGCTAATATACGTCATAATGATGCGTACTTCCTTCATCATGATGCTCAATTCCTAAATCATGATGCTCATTTGATTCATAATGATGCGTATTTCCTTCATCATTATGCTAATTTCTATCATCATAATGCGTACTTCCTTCATCATGATGCTCATTTCAAACATCATGATGATCATTTCCTTCATCATGATGCAAAATTTCATCATAATGATCCTCATTTCAATCATCATGATGCATAAATCCATCATAATGATGCTCATTTTGTTCATCAATATGTGCATTTCCTTTATCATGATACTCATTTCCAACATCATGATGCTCATTTCCTTCATCATGATTATTAATTCCGAAGTCATCATGGTCATTTTCTTCATCATGATGCTCATTTCATTCACCATGATGTATATTTCCTTCATCATGATGCTCATTTCCTACATGATGATGCTGATTTCCTTCACCATGATGCGTATTTCCTTTATAATGATGCTCATTTCCTATATCATGATGCTCATTTCCTACATCATGATGTATATTTCCTTCATCATGATGATCATTTCCTATGTCATTATGGTCATCTCTTTTATCACGATGCTCATTTCATTCATCATGATGCTAATTTCCATCATCATGATGATATTTCCTTCATCGTGATGCTCATTTCCTACATCAATATGCTTATTTCTTTCATCATGATGTATATTTCCATCATCATGATGCTTATTTCCTTCATCATGATACATAAATCCTTCATCCTGATGCGTATTTCCGTCATCTTGATGCATGTTTCATTCAACATGATGCTCATTTCCTACATCATGATGCTCATTTCCTTTATCGTGATGCATATTTTCCTTCATCATGATGCACATTTCCTATGTCACGATTAATATTTCCATCATAATGATGCTCATTTTCCTTCATCATGATGCTCATTTCCTACATCACGATTCCTATTTCCATCTTCATGATGCTAATTTCCTTCATCATGATGCTCATTTCCTTCATCTTGATGATCATTTCCTTCATCATTATGGTCATTTCTTTCACTATGATGCTAATTTCCTTCATCATGATGCTTATTTCCTACACTATGATGCTCATTTCCTTCGTCATGATCCATGTTTCTTTCATCACAATGCATATTTCCTTCATTATGATGCCCAATTCGTACATCATTATACTCATTTCCTTCATCATGATTCATATTTCCTTTATCATGATGCTCATTTCCTTCATCAAGATGATTATTTCCTACGTCATTATGGTTAATTCTTAATCATGATACTCATTTCATTCATCTTAATGCATATTTTCGTAACCTTGATGCTCATTTCCTACAAAATTATACATATTTCCTTCATCATGATGATCATTTCCTTCATCGTGATGCTCATTTCCTACATCATTATGATCATGTCCTTCATCATGATGCATGTCTTCTTCATCATGATGCTTATTTCCTTCATCATGATGCTCATTTCCTTCATCATGATGTTCATTTCCTACATCATGATGCTCATTTCCTTCATCATGATTCATATTTCCTTCATCATTATGCCCATTTTCTTCATCATGATGCATATTTCCTTCAATTGGATAATCATTTCCAACGTCATTATGGTCATTTCTTCATCATGATGCTCATTTCATTCAACTTGAAGAATATTTCCATCATCATGATGCTCATTTCCGAAATCATTATATATATTTCCTTCATCATGATGTTCATTTCCATCATCATGATGATCATTTCCTTTATCGTAATGCTCAATTCCTACATCATTATGCTCATTTCCTTCATGTCTTCTTCATCATGATGCTAATTTCTATTGTCATGATGCTAATATACGTCATCATGATGCGTACTTCCTTCATCATGATGCTCAATTCCTAAATCATGATGCTCATTTGATTCATAATGATGCATATTTCCTTCATCATGATGCTAATTTCTATCATCATAATACGTACTTCCTTCATCATGATGCTCATTTCAAACATCATGATGATCATTTCCTTCATCATGATGCAAAATTTCATCATAATGATCCTCATTTCAATCATCATGATGCATAAATCCATCATAATGATGCTCATTTTGTTCATCAATATGTGCATTTCCTTTATCATGATACTCATTTCCAACATCATGATGCTCATTTCCTTCATCATGATTATTAATTCCGAAGTCATCATGGTCATTTTCTTCATCATGATGCTCATTTCATTCACCATGATGTATCCATGATGTATATTTCCTTCATCATGATGCTCATTTCCTACATGATGATGCTGATTTCCTTCACCATGATGCGTATTTCCTTTATAATGATGCTCATTTCCTATATCATGATGCTCATTTCCTTCATCATGATGTATATTTCCTTCGTCATGATGATCATTTCCTATGTCATTATGGTCATCTCTTTTATCACGATGCTCATTTCATTCATCATGATGCTAATTTCCATCATCATGATGATATTTCCTTCATCGTGATGCTCATTTCCTACATCAATATGCTTATTTCTTTCATCATGATGTATATTTCCATCATCATGATGCTTATTTCCTTCATCATGATACATAAATCCTTCATCCTGATGCGTATTTTCGTCATCTTGATGCATATTTCATTCAACATGATGCTCATTTCCTACATCATGATGCTCATTTCCTTTATCGTGATGCATATTTTCCTTCATCATGATGCACATTTCCTACGTCACGATTAATATTTCCATCATAACGATGCTCATTTTCCTTCATCATGATGCTCATTTCCTACATCACGATTCCTATTTCCATCTTCATGATGCTAATTTCCTTTATCATGATGCTCATTTCCTTCATCTTGATGATCATTTCCTTCATCATTATGGTCATTTCTTTCACTATGATGCTAATTTCCTTCATCATGATGCTTATTTCCTACACAATGATGCTCATTTCCTTCATCATGATCCATGTTTCTTTCATCACAATGCATATTTCATTCATCATGATGCTAATTTCCATCATCATGATGATATTTCCTTCATCTTGATGCTCATTTCCTACATCAATATGCTCATTTCTTTCATCATGATGCATATTCCATCATCATGATGCTTATTTCCTTCATCATGATACAGAAATCCTTCGTCCTGATGCGTATTTCCGTCATCTTGATGCATGTTTCATTCAACATGTTGCTCATTTCCTACATCATGATGCTCATTTCCTTTATCGTGATGTATATTTTCCATCGTCAAGATGCACATTTCCTACGTCACGATGAATATTTCCATCATAATGATGTTCATTTTCCTTCATCATGATGCTCATTTCCTACATCACGATTCCTATTTCCATCTTCATGATGCTCATTTCCTTCATCATGATGCTCATTTCTTCATCTTGATGATCATTTCCTTAAACATTATGGTCATTTCCTTCACTATGATGTTAATTTCCTTCATCATGATGCTTATTTCCTACACTATGATGCTCATTTCCTTCATCATGGTCCATGTTTCTTTCATCACAATGCATATTTCCTTCATCATGATGCCCAATTCCTACATCATTATACTCATTTCCTTTATCATGATTCATATTTCCTTTATCATGATGCTCATTTCCTTCATCAAGATGATCATTTCCTACGTCATTATGGTTATTTCTTAATCATGATGCTCATTTCATTCATCTTAATGCATATTTCCGTCACCTTGATGCTCATTTCCTACAAAATTATACATATTTCCTTCATCATGATGATCATTTCCTTCATCGTGATGCTCATTTCCTACGTCATTTTGATCATTTCCTTCATCATGATGCATGTCTTCTTCATCATGATGCTAATATACTTCATCATGATGCGTATTTCCTTCATCATGATACTCATTTTCTACATCACGATGCTCATTTCCTTCATCATGATGCTCATTTCCTACATCACGATTCCTATTTCCATCTTCATGAAGCTTATTTCCTTCATCATTATCCTCATTTCCTTCATGATGATGCTCATTTCCTTCATCATTATGGTCATTTCCTTCACTATGATGCTAATT
Source organism: Pogostemon cablin (assembly GCA_023678885.1). Taxonomy (NCBI): domain Eukaryota; kingdom Viridiplantae; phylum Streptophyta; class Magnoliopsida; order Lamiales; family Lamiaceae; genus Pogostemon; species Pogostemon cablin. Next base: position 20,594,123 of record CM042981.1, read on the forward strand.
TCCTTCATCATTATCCGTATTTCCTTCATCATGATGCTTATTTCCTTATCATGATGCCCAATTCCTACATCATTATACTCATTTCCTTCATCATGATTCATATTTCCTTTATCATGATTCTCATTTCCTTCATCATGATGCTCATTTTCTTCATCAAGATGATCATTTCCTACGTTATTATTTTCTTAATCATGATGCTCATTTCATTAGTCTTGATGCATATTTCCGTCACCATTATGCTCATTTCCTACAAAATTATACATATTTCCTTCATCATGATGATCATTTCCTTCATTGTGATGCTCATTTCCTATGTCATTATGATCATTTCCTTTATCGTGATGCATGTCTTCTTCATCATGATGCTAATATACTTCATCATAATGCGTATTTCCTTCGTCATGATACTCATTTTCTACATCACGATGCTCATTTTCTACATAATGATGCATATTTCCTTCATCATTATGCTCATTTCCATCAACATAATGCAAATTTCTTCATAATGATGCTCATTTTCATCATCATGATGGATGTATTCTTCATCATGATGCTCATTTCGATCATCAATATACGTATTTCCTACATCATGATGCTCATTTCCTTCATCATGATGATTAAATCCGACGTCTTTATGGTCAATTCCTTCATCATGATGCTCATTTCATTCATCATGATGCATATTTCCTTAATCATGAAGTTCATTTCCTACATGATGATGCTTATTTCCTTCATCATAATGCATATTTCCTTTATCATGATGCATATTTCCTTCTTCAAGATACTCATATCCCTCATCATGATGTATATTTCCTTCATCATGATGATCATTTCCTACGTCATTATGGTCATTTCCATAGTCATGATGCTTATTTCATTCATCATTATGCATATTTCCTTCAACATGATGATCATTTCCTTCATTGTGATGCTCAATTCCCACATCATTATGCACATTTCCTTCATCATGATGCATGTTTTCTTCATCATGACGCTCATTTCATTCATCATGACGCTAATTTCCTTCATCATGATGCATATTTCCTTCATCATGATGCTCGTTTCAAACATCATGATATTCATTTCATTCATAATGATGGATATTTCCTTCATCATGATGTTCATTTCCTATATCATGCTTCATATTTCCTTCTTCATTATGCTCATTTCCAACATCATGATTATCATTTCTTCATCATTATCCAAATTTTCTTTATAATGATACTAATTTCCATCACCATAATGCATAAATTCTTCATCATGATGGTAATTTCTTTCATCGTTGTGCATATTTCCTTTATCGTGATACTTATTTCCTATATCTTGATGCTCATTTTCTTTATCAAGATGATCAATTTCGACATCATTATGGTTATTTCCTTCATCATGATGCTCATTTCCTTCATCATGATGCTCATTTTCTTCATCATGATATTCATTTCCTACATCATGATGCTCATTTCCTTCATCATGATTCATATTTCCTTCATCATTATGCCCATTTCCTTCATCGTGATGCTCATTTCCTTCATCATGATGCATATTTCCTTCATCTAGATAATCGTTTCCTACGTCATTATGGTCATTTCTTCATCATGATGCTCATTTCATTCAACTTGATGAATATTTCCATCATCATGATGCTCATTTCCGAAATTATTATATATATTTCCTTCATCATGATGTTCATTTCCATCATTATGATGATCATTTCCTTCATCGTAATGCTCAATTCCTACATCATTATGCTCATTTCCTTCATGTCTTCTTCATCATGATGCTAATTTCTATTGTCATGATGCTAATATACGTCATAATGATGCGTACTTCCTTCATCATGATGCTCAATTCCTAAATCATGATGCTCATTTGATTCATAATGATGCGTATTTCCTTCATCATTATGCTAATTTCTATCATCATAATGCGTACTTCCTTCATCATGATGCTCATTTCAAACATCATGATGATCATTTCCTTCATCATGATGCAAAATTTAATCATAATGATCCTCATTTCAATCATCATGATGCATAAATCCATCATAATGATGCTCATTTTGTTCATCAATATGTGCATTTCCTTTATCATGATACTCATTTCCAACATCATGATGCTCATTTCCTTCATCATGATTATTAATTCCGAAGTCATCATGGTCATTTTCTTCATCATGATGCTCATTTCATTCACCATGATGTATATTTCCTTCATCATGATGCTCATTTCCTACATGATGATGCTGATTTCCTTCACCATGATGCGTATTTCCTTTATAATGATGCTCATTTCCTATATCATGATGCTCATTTCCTACATCATGATGTATATTTCCTTCATCATGATGATCATTTCCTATGTCATTATGGTCATCTCTTTTATCACGATGCTCATTTCATTCATCATGATGCTAATTTCCATCATCATGATGATATTTCCTTCATCGTGATGCTCATTTCCTACATCAATATGCTTATTTCTTTCATCATGATGTATATTTCCATCATCATGATGCTTATTTCCTTCATCATGATACATAAATCCTTCATCCTGATGCGTATTTCCGTCATCTTGATGCATGTTTCATTCAACATGATGCTCATTTCCTACATCATGATGCTCATTTCCTTTATCGTGATGCATATTTTCCTTCATCATGATGCACATTTCCTATGTCACGATTAATATTTCCATCATAATGATGCTCATTTTCCTTCATCATGATGCTCATTTCCTACATCACGATTCCTATTTCCATCTTCATGATGCTAATTTCCTTCATCATGATGCTCATTTCCTTCATCTTGATGATCATTTCCTTCATCATTATGGTCATTTCTTTCACTATGATGCTAATTTCCTTCATCATGATGCTTATTTCCTACACTATGATGCTCATTTCCTTCGTCATGATCCATGTTTCTTTCATCACAATGCATATTTCCTTCATTATGATGCCCAATTCGTACATCATTATACTCATTTCCTTCATCATGATTCATATTTCCTTTATCATGATGCTCATTTCCTTCATCAAGATGATTATTTCCTACGTCATTATGGTTAATTCTTAATCATGATACTCATTTCATTCATCTTAATGCATATTTTCGTAACCTTGATGCTCATTTCCTACAAAATTATACATATTTCCTTCATCATGATGATCATTTCCTTCATCGTGATGCTCATTTCCTACATCATTATGATCATGTCCTTCATCATGATGCATGTCTTCTTCATCATGATGCTTATTTCCTTCATCATGATGCTCATTTCCTTCATCATGATGTTCATTTCCTACATCATGATGCTCATTTCCTTCATCATGATTCATATTTCCTTCATCATTATGCCCATTTTCTTCATCATGATGCATATTTCCTTCAATTGGATAATCATTTCCAACGTCATTATGGTCATTTCTTCATCATGATGCTCATTTCATTCAACTTGAAGAATATTTCCATCATCATGATGCTCATTTCCGAAATCATTATATATATTTCCTTCATCATGATGTTCATTTCCATCATCATGATGATCATTTCCTTTATCGTAATGCTCAATTCCTACATCATTATGCTCATTTCCTTCATGTCTTCTTCATCATGATGCTAATTTCTATTGTCATGATGCTAATATACGTCATCATGATGCGTACTTCCTTCATCATGATGCTCAATTCCTAAATCATGATGCTCATTTGATTCATAATGATGCATATTTCCTTCATCATGATGCTAATTTCTATCATCATAATACGTACTTCCTTCATCATGATGCTCATTTCAAACATCATGATGATCATTTCCTTCATCATGATGCAAAATTTCATCATAATGATCCTCATTTCAATCATCATGATGCATAAATCCATCATAATGATGCTCATTTTGTTCATCAATATGTGCATTTCCTTTATCATGATACTCATTTCCAACATCATGATGCTCATTTCCTTCATCATGATTATTAATTCCGAAGTCATCATGGTCATTTTCTTCATCATGATGCTCATTTCATTCACCATGATGTATATTTCCTTCATCATGATGCTCATTTCCTACATGATGATGCTGATTTCCTTCACCATGATGCGTATTTCCTTTATAATGATGCTCATTTCCTATATCATGATGCTCATTTCCTTCATCATGATGTATATTTCCTTCGTCATGATGATCATTTCCTATGTCATTATGGTCATCTCTTTTATCACGATGCTCATTTCATTCATCATGATGCTAATTTCCATCATCATGATGATATTTCCTTCATCGTGATGCTCATTTCCTACATCAATATGCTTATTTCTTTCATCATGATGTATATTTCCATCATCATGATGCTTATTTCCTTCATCATGATACATAAATCCTTCATCCTGATGCGTATTTTCGTCATCTTGATGCATATTTCATTCAACATGATGCTCATTTCCTACATCATGATGCTCATTTCCTTTATCGTGATGCATATTTTCCTTCATCATGATGCACATTTCCTACGTCACGATTAATATTTCCATCATAACGATGCTCATTTTCCTTCATCATGATGCTCATTTCCTACATCACGATTCCTATTTCCATCTTCATGATGCTAATTTCCTTTATCATGATGCTCATTTCCTTCATCTTGATGATCATTTCCTTCATCATTATGGTCATTTCTTTCACTATGATGCTAATTTCCTTCATCATGATGCTTATTTCCTACACAATGATGCTCATTTCCTTCATCATGATCCATGTTTCTTTCATCACAATGCATATTTCATTCATCATGATGCTAATTTCCATCATCATGATGATATTTCCTTCATCTTGATGCTCATTTCCTACATCAATATGCTCATTTCTTTCATCATGATGCATATTCCATCATCATGATGCTTATTTCCTTCATCATGATACAGAAATCCTTCGTCCTGATGCGTATTTCCGTCATCTTGATGCATGTTTCATTCAACATGTTGCTCATTTCCTACATCATGATGCTCATTTCCTTTATCGTGATGTATATTTTCCATCGTCAAGATGCACATTTCCTACGTCACGATGAATATTTCCATCATAATGATGTTCATTTTCCTTCATCATGATGCTCATTTCCTACATCACGATTCCTATTTCCATCTTCATGATGCTCATTTCCTTCATCATGATGCTCATTTCTTCATCTTGATGATCATTTCCTTAAACATTATGGTCATTTCCTTCACTATGATGTTAATTTCCTTCATCATGATGCTTATTTCCTACACTATGATGCTCATTTCCTTCATCATGGTCCATGTTTCTTTCATCACAATGCATATTTCCTTCATCATGATGCCCAATTCCTACATCATTATACTCATTTCCTTTATCATGATTCATATTTCCTTTATCATGATGCTCATTTCCTTCATCAAGATGATCATTTCCTACGTCATTATGGTTATTTCTTAATCATGATGCTCATTTCATTCATCTTAATGCATATTTCCGTCACCTTGATGCTCATTTCCTACAAAATTATACATATTTCCTTCATCATGATGATCATTTCCTTCATCGTGATGCTCATTTCCTACGTCATTTTGATCATTTCCTTCATCATGATGCATGTCTTCTTCATCATGATGCTAATATACTTCATCATGATGCGTATTTCCTTCATCATGATACTCATTTTCTACATCACGATGCTCATTTCCTTCATCATGATGCTCATTTCCTACATCACGATTCCTATTTCCATCTTCATGAAGCTTATTTCCTTCATCATTATCCTCATTTCCTTCATGATGATGCTCATTTCCTTCATCATTATGGTCATTTCCTTCACTATGATGCTAATTTCCTTCATCATTATCCGTATTTCCTTCATCATGATGCTTATTTCCTTATCATGATGCCCAATTCCTACATCATTATACTCATTTCCTTCATCATGATTCATATTTCCTTTATCATGATTCTCATTTCCTTCATCATGATGCTCATTTTCTTCATCAAGATGATCATTTCCTACGTTATTATTTTCTTAATCATGATGCTCATTTCATTAGTCTTGATGCATATTTCCGTCACCATTATGCTCATTTCCTACAAAATTATACATATTTCCTTCATCATGATGATCATTTCCTTCATTGTGATGCTCATTTCCTATGTCATTATGATCATTTCCTTTATCGTGATGCATGTCTTCTTCATCATGATGCTAATATACTTCATCATAATGCGTATTTCCTTCGTCATGATACTCATTTTCTACATCACGATGCTCATTTTCTACATAATGATGCATATTTCCTTCATCATTATGCTCATTTCCATCAACATAATGCAAATTTCTTCATAATGATGCTCATTTTCATCATCATGATGGATGTATTCTTCATCATGATGCTCATTTCGATCATCAATATACGTATTTCCTACATCATGATGCTCATTTCCTTCATCATGATGATTAAATCCGACGTCTTTATGGTCAATTCCTTCATCATGATGCTCATTTCATTCATCATGATGCATATTTCCTTAATCATGAAGTTCATTTCCTACATGATGATGCTTATTTCCTTCATCATAATGCATATTTCCTTTATCATGATGCATATTTCCTTCTTCAAGATACTCATATCCCTCATCATGATGTATATTTCCTTCATCATGATGATCATTTCCTACGTCATTATGGTCATTTCCATAGTCATGATGCTTATTTCATTCATCATTATGCATATTTCCTTCAACATGATGATCATTTCCTTCATTGTGATGCTCAATTCCCACATCATTATGCACATTTCCTTCATCATGATGCATGTTTTCTTCATCATGACGCTCATTTCATTCATCATGACGCTAATTTCCTTCATCATGATGCATATTTCCTTCATCATGATGCTCGTTTCAAACATCATGATATTCATTTCATTCATAATGATGGATATTTCCTTCATCATGATGTTCATTTCCTATATCATGCTTCATATTTCCTTCTTCATTATGCTCATTTCCAACATCATGATTATCATTTCTTCATCATTATCCAAATTTTCTTTATAATGATACTAATTTCCATCACCATAATGCATAAATTCTTCATCATGATGGTAATTTCTTTCATCGTTGTGCATATTTCCTTTATCGTGATACTTATTTCCTATATCTTGATGCTCATTTTCTTTATCAAGATGATCAATTTCGACATCATTATGGTTATTTCCTTCATCATGATGCTCATTTCCTTCATCATGATGCTCATTTTCTTCATCATGATATTCATTTCCTACATCATGATGCTCATTTCCTTCATCATGATTCATATTTCCTTCATCATTATGCCCATTTCCTTCATCGTGATGCTCATTTCCTTCATCATGATGCATATTTCCTTCATCTAGATAATCGTTTCCTACGTCATTATGGTCATTTCTTCATCATGATGCTCATTTCATTCAACTTGATGAATATTTCCATCATCATGATGCTCATTTCCGAAATTATTATATATATTTCCTTCATCATGATGTTCATTTCCATCATTATGATGATCATTTCCTTCATCGTAATGCTCAATTCCTACATCATTATGCTCATTTCCTTCATGTCTTCTTCATCATGATGCTAATTTCTATTGTCATGATGCTAATATACGTCATAATGATGCGTACTTCCTTCATCATGATGCTCAATTCCTAAATCATGATGCTCATTTGATTCATAATGATGCGTATTTCCTTCATCATTATGCTAATTTCTATCATCATAATGCGTACTTCCTTCATCATGATGCTCATTTCAAACATCATGATGATCATTTCCTTCATCATGATGCAAAATTTAATCATAATGATCCTCATTTCAATCATCATGATGCATAAATCCATCATAATGATGCTCATTTTGTTCATCAATATGTGCATTTCCTTTATCATGATACTCATTTCCAACATCATGATGCTCATTTCCTTCATCATGATTATTAATTCCGAAGTCATCATGGTCATTTTCTTCATCATGATGCTCATTTCATTCACCATGATGTATATTTCCTTCATCATGATGCTCATTTCCTACATGATGATGCTGATTTCCTTCACCATGATGCGTATTTCCTTTATAATGATGCTCATTTCCTATATCATGATGCTCATTTCCTACATCATGATATATATTTCCTTCATCATGATGATCATTTCCTATGTCATTATGGTCATCTCTTTTATCACGATGCTCATTTCATTCATCATGATGCTAATTTCCATCATCATGATGATATTTCCTTCATCGTGATGCTCATTTCCTACATCAATATGCTTATTTCTTTCATCATGATGTATATTTCCATCATCATGATGCTTATTTCCTTCATCATGATACATAAATCCTTCATCCTGATGCGTATTTCCGTCATCTTGATGCATGTTTCATTCAACATGATGCTCATTTCCTACATCATGATGCTCATTTCCTTTATCGTGATGCATATTTTCCTTCATCATGATGCACATTTCCTATGTCACGATTAATATTTCCATCATAATGATGCTCATTTTCCTTCATCATGATGCTCATTTCCTACATCACGATTCCTATTTCCATCTTCATGATGCTAATTTCCTTCATCATGATGCTCATTTCCTTCATCTTGATGATCATTTCCTTCATCATTATGGTCATTTCTTTCACTATGATGCTAATTTCCTTCATCATGATGCTTATTTCCTACACTATGATGCTCATTTCCTTCGTCATGATCCATGTTTCTTTCATCACAATGCATATTTCCTTCATTATGATGCCCAATTCGTACATCATTATACTCATTTCCTTCATCATGATTCATATTTCCTTTATCATGATGCTCATTTCCTTCATCAAGATGATTATTTCCTACGTCATTATGGTTAATTCTTAATCATGATACTCATTTCATTCATCTTAATGCATATTTTCGTAACCTTGATGCTCATTTCCTACAAAATTATACATATTTCCTTCATCATGATGATCATTTCCTTCATCGTGATGCTCATTTCCTACATCATTATGATCATGTCCTTCATCATGATGCATGTCTTCTTCATCATGATGCTTATTTCCTTCATCATGATGCTCATTTCCTTCATCATGATGTTCATTTCCTACATCATGATGCTCATTTCCTTCATCATGATTCATATTTCCTTCATCATTATGCCCATTTTCTTCATCATGATGCATATTTCCTTCAATTGGATAATCATTTCCAACGTCATTATGGTCATTTCTTCATCATGATGCTCATTTCATTCAACTTGAAGAATATTTCCATCATCATGATGCTCATTTCCGAAATCATTATATATATTTCCTTCATCATGTTGTTCATTTCCATCATCATGATGATCATTTCCTTTATCGTAATGCTCAATTCCTACATCATTATGCTCATTTCCTTCATGTCTTCTTCATCATGATGCTAATTTCTATTGTCATGATGCTAATATACGTCATCATGATGCGTACTTCCTTCATCATGATGCTCAATTCCTAAATCATGATGCTCATTTGATTCATAATGATGCATATTTCCTTCATCATGATGCTAATTTCTATCATCATAATGCGTACTTCCTTCATCATGATGCTCATTTCAAACATCATGATGATCATTTCCTTCATCATGATGCAAAATTTCATCATAATGATCCTCATTTCAATCATCATGATGCATAAATCCATCATAATGATGCTCATTTTGTTCATCAATATGTGCATTTCCTTTATCATGATACTCATTTCCAACATCATGATGCACATTTCCTTCATCATGATTATTAATTCCGAAGTCATCATGGTCATTTTCTTTATCATGATGCTCATTTCATTCATCTTGATGCATATTTCCTTCATCATGATGCTCATTTCCTACATGATGATGCTGATTTCCTTCACCATGATGCGTAATTCCTTTATAATGATGCTCATTTCCTATATCATGATGCTCATTTCCTTCATCATGATGTATATTTCCTTCATCATGATGTTCATTTCCTATGTCATTATGGTCATCTCTTTTATCACGATGCTCATTTCATTCATCATTATGCTAATTTCCATCATCATGATGATATTTCCTTCATCGTGATGCTCATTTCCTACATCAATATGCTCATTTCTTTCATCATAATGTATATTTCCATCATCATGATGCTTATTTCCTTCATCATGATACAGAAATCCTTCATCCTGATGCGTATTTCCGTCATCTTGATGCATGTTTCATTCAACATGATGCTCATTTCCTACATCATGATGCTCATTTCCTTTATCGTGATGCATATTTTCCTTCATCATGATACACATTTCCTATGTCACGATGAATATTTCCATCATAATGATGCTCATTTCCTTCATCATGATGCTCATTTCCTACATCACGATTCCTATTTCCATCTTCATGATGCTCATTTCCTTCATCTTGATGATCATTTCCTTCATCATTATGGTCATTTCCTTCACTATGATGCTAATTTCCTTCATCATGATGATTATTTCCTACACTATGATGCTCATTTCCTTCATCATGATCCATGTTTCTTTCATCACAATGCATATTTCCTTCATCATGATGCCCAATTCCTACATCATTATACTCATTTCCTTTATCATGATTCATATTTCATTTATCATGATGCTCATTTCCTACGTCATTAAGGTTATTTCTTAATCATGATGCTCATTTCATTCATCTTAATGCATATTTCCGTCACCTTCATGCTCATTTCCTACAAAATTATACATATTTCCTTCATCATGATGATTATTTCATTCATCGTGATGCTCATTTCCTACGTCATTAAGATAATTTTCTTCATCATGATGCATGTCTTCTTCATCATGATGCTAATATACTTCATCATGATGTGTATTTCCTTCATCATTATACTCATTTTCTACATCACGATGCTCATTTCCTACATCATGATACTCATTTCCTACATCACGATTCCTATTTCCATCTTCATGATGCTCATTTCCTTCATCTTGATGATCATTTCCTTCATCATTATGGTCATTTCCTTCACTATGATGCTAATTTCCTTCATCATGATGCTTATTTCCTACACTATGATGCTCATTTCCTTCATCATGATCCATGTTTCTTTCATCACAATGCATATTTCCTTCATCATGATGCCCAATTCCTACATCATTATACTCATTTCCTTTATCATGATTCATATTTTATTTATCATAATGCTCATTTCCTTCATCAAGATGATCATTTCCTACGTCATTAAGGTTATTTCTTAATCATGATGCTCATTTCATTCATCTTAATGCATATTTCCGTCACCTTGATGCTCATTTCCTACAAAATTATACATATTTCCTTCATCATTATGATTATTTCCTTCATCGTGATGCTCATTTCCTACGTCATTAAGATCATTTCCTTCATCATGATGCATGTCTTCTTCATCATGATGCTAATATACTTCATCATGATGTGTATTTCCTTCATCATGATACTCATTTTCTACATCACGACGCTTATTTCCTTCATCATGATGCTCATTTCCTTCATCATTATGATTATTTCCTTCATCGTGATGCTCATTTCCTACGTCATTAAGATCATTTCCTTCATCATGATGCATGTCTTCTTCATCATGATGCTAATATACTTCATCATGATGTGTATTTCCTTCATCATGATACTCATTTTCTACATCACGACGCTTATTTCCTTCATCATGATGCTCATTTCCTACATCACGATTCCTATTTCCATTTTCATGAAGCTTATTTCCTTCATCATTATCCTCATTTCCTTCATGATGATGCTCATTTCCTTCATCATTATGGTCATTTCCTTCACTATGATGCTAATTTCCTTCATCATTATCCGTATTTCCTTCATCACAATGCATATTTCCTTCATTATGATGCCCAATTCCTACATCATTATACTCATTTCCTTCATCATGATTCATATTTCCTTTGTCATGATTTTCATTTCCTTCATCATGATGCTCATTTCCTTCATCAAGATGATCATTTCCTACGTTATTATGGTCATTTCTTAATCATGATGCTCATTTCATTAGTCTTGATGCATATTTCCATCACCATGATGCTCATTTCCTACAAAATTATACATATTTCCTTCATCATGATGATAATTTTCTTCATTGTGATGCTCATTTCTTATGTCATTATGTTCATTTCCTTCATCATGATGCATGTCTTCTTCATCATGATGCTAATATACTTCATCATAATGCGTATTTCCTTCGTCATGATACTCATTTTCTACATCACGATGCTCATTTCCTTCATCATGACGCTCATTTCCTTCATCATTATGCTCATTTCCATCAACATAATGCAAATTTCTTCATAATGATGCTCATTTTCATCATCATGATGGATGAATTCTTCATCATGATGCTCATTTCAATCATCAATATGTGTATTTCCTACATCATGATGATTAAATCCGACGTCTTTATGGTCAATTCCTTCATCATGATGCTCATTTCATTCATCATGATGCATATTTCCTTAATCATGAAGTTCATTTCCTACATGATGATGCTTATTTCCTTCATCATAATACATATTTCCTTCATCATGATGCATATTTCCTTCTTCAAGATACTCATATCCCTCATCATGATGTATATTTCCTTCATCATGATGATCATTTCCTACGTCATTATGGTCATTTCCATAGTCATGATGCTTATTTCATTCATCATTATGCATATTTCCTTCAACATGATGATCATTTCCTTCATTGTGATGCTCAATTCCCACATCATTATGCACATTTCCTTCCTCATGATGCTCATTTCATTCATCATGAAGCTAATTTCCTTCATCATGATGCATATTTCCTTCATCATGATGCTCGTTTCAAACATCATGATGTTCATTTCATTCATAATGATGGATATTTCCTTCATCATGATGCTCATTTCTTATATCATGCTTCATATTTCCTTCTTCATTATGCTCATTTCCAACATCATGATTATCATTTCTTCATCATTATCCAAATTTTCTTTATAATGATACTCATTTCCATCACCATGATGCATAAATTCTTCATCATGATGGTAATTTCTTTCATCGTTGTGCATATTTCCTTTATCGTGATACTTATTTCCTATATCTTGATGCTCATTTTCTTTATCAAGATGATCAATTTCGACATCATTATGGTCATTTCCTTTATCATGATGCTCATTTCCTTCATCATGATGTTCATTTCCTACATCATGATGCTCATTTCCTATGTCATTATGGTCATCTCTTTTATCACGATGCTCTTTCATTCATTATGATTCTAATTTCCGTCATCATGATGATATTTCCTTCATCGTGATGCTCATTTCCTACATCAATATGCTTATTTCTTTCATCATGATGTATATTTCCATCATCATGATGCTTATTTCCTTCATCATGATACATAAATCCTTCATCTTAATGCGTATTTCTGTCATCTTGATGCATGTTTCATTCAACATGATGCTCATTTCCTACATCATGATGCTCATTTCCTTTATCGTGATGCATATTTTCCTTCATCATGATGCACATTTCCTACGTCACGATGAATATTTCCATCATAATGATGCTCATTTTCCTTCATCATGATGCTCATTTCCTTCATCATGATGCTCATTTCCTACATCACGATTCCTGTTTCCATCTTCATGATGCTCATTTCCTTAATCATGATGCTCATTTCCTTTATCTTGATGATCATTTCCTTCATTATTATGGTCATTTCCTTCACTATGATGCTAATTTCCTTCATCATGATGCTTATTTCCTACACTATGATGCTCATTTCCTTCATCATGATCCATGTTTCTTTCATCACAATGCATATTTCCTTCATCATGATGCCCAATTCCTACATCATTATACTCATTTCCTTCATCATGATTCATATTTCCTTTATCATGATGCTCATTTCCTTCATCAAGATGATTATTTCCTACGTCATTATGGTTAATTCTTAATCATGATACTCATTTCATTCATCTTAATGCATATTTTCGTAACCTTGATGCTCATTTCCTACAAAATTATACATATTTCCTTCATCATGATGATCATTTCCTTCATCGTGATGCTCATTTCCTACGTCATTATGATCATGTCCTTCATCATGATGCATGTCTTCTTCATCATGATGCTTATTTCCTTCATCATGATGCTCATTTCCTTCATCATGATGTTCATTTCCTACATCATGATGCTCATTTCCTTCATCATGATTCATATTTCCTTCATCATTATGCCCATTTTCTTCATCATGATGCATATTTCCTTCAATTGGATAATCATTTCCAACGTCATTATGGTCATTTCTTCATCATGATGCTCATTTCATTCAACTTGAAGAATATTTCCATCATCATGATGCTCATTTCCGAAATCATTATATATATTTCCTTCATCATGTTGTTCATTTCCATCATCATGATGATCATTTCCTTTATCGTAATGCTCAATTCCTACATCATTATGCTCATTTCCTTCATGTCTTCTTCATCATGATGCTAATTTCTATTGTCATGATGCTAATATACGTCATCATGATGCGTACTTCCTTCATCATGATGCTCAATTCCTAAATCATGATGCTCATTTGATTCATAATGATGCATATTTCCTTCATCATGATGCTAATTTCTATCATCATAATGCGTACTTCCTTCATCATGATGCTCATTTCAAACATCATGATGATCATTTCCTTCATCATGATGCAAAATTTCATCATAATGATCCTCATTTCAATCATCATGATGCATAAATCCATCATAATGATGCTCATTTTGTTCATCAATATGTGCATTTCCTTTATCATGATACTCATTTCCAACATCATGATGCTCATTTCCTTCATCATGATTATTAATTCCGAAGTCATCATGGTCATTTTCTTTATCATGATGCTCATTTCATTCATCTTGATGCATATTTCCTTCATCATGATGCTCATTTCCTACATGATGATGCTGATTTCCTTCACCATGATGCGTAATTCCTTTATAATGATGCTCATTTCCTATATCATGATGCTCATTTCCTTCATCATGATGTATATTTCCTTCATCATGATGTTCATTTCCTATGTCATTATGTCATCTCTTTTATCACGATGCTCATTTCATTCATCATTATGCTAATTTCCATCATCATGATGATATTTCCTTCATCGTGATGCTCATTTCCTACATCAATATGCTCATTTCTTTCATCATAATGTATATTTCCATCATCATGATGCTTATTTCCTTCATCATGATACAGAAATCCTTCATCCTGATGCGTATTTCCGTCATCTTGATGCATGTTTCATTCAACATGATGCTCATTTCCTACATCATGATGCTCATTTCCTTTATCGTGATGCATATTTTCCTTCATCATGATACACATTTCCTATGTCACGATGAATATTTCCATCATAATGATGCTCATTTCCTTCATCATGATGCTCATTTCCTACATCACGATTCCTATTTCCATCTTCATGATGCTCATTTCCTTCATCTTGATGATCATTTCCTTCATCATTATGGTCATTTCATTCACTATGATGCTAATTTCCTTCATCATGATGCTTATTTCCTACACTATGATGCTCATTTCCTTCATCATGATCCATGTTTCTTTCATCACAATGCATATTTCCTTCATCATGATGCCCAATTCCTACATCATTATACTCATTTCCTTTATCATGATTCATATTTCATTTATCATGATGCTCATTTCCTACGTCATTAAGGTTATTTCTTAATCATGATGCTCATTTCATTCATCTTAATGCATATTTCCGTCACCTTCATGCTCATTTCCTACAAAATTATACATATTTCCTTCATCATGATGATTATTTCATTCATCGTGATGCTCATTTCCTACGTCATTAAGATAATTTCCTTCATCATGATGCATGTCTTCTTCATCATGATGCTAATATACTTCATCATGATGTGTATTTCCTTCATCATTATACTCATTTTCTACATCACGATGCTCATTTCCTTCATCATGATACTCATTTCCTACATCACGATTCCTATTTCCATCTTCATGATGCTCATTTCCTTCATCTTGATGATCATTTCCTTCATCATTATGGTCATTTCCTTCACTATGATGCTAATTTCCTTCATCATGATGCTTATTTCCTACACTATGATGCTCATTTCCTTCATCATGATCCATGTTTCTTTCATCACAATGCATATTTCCTTCATCATGATGCCCAATTCCTACATCATTATACTCATTTCCTTTATCATGATTCATATTTTATTTATCATAATGCTCATTTCCTTCATCAAGATGATCATTTCCTACGTCATTAAGGTTATTTCTTAATCATGATTCTCATTTCATTCATCTTAATGCATATTTCCGTCACCTTGATGCTCATTTCCTACAAAATTATACATATTTCCTTCATCATTATGATTATTTCCTTCATCGTGATGCTCATTTCCTACGTCATTAAGATCATTTCCTTCATCATGATGCATGTCTTCTTCATCATGATGCTAATATACTTCATCATGATGTGTATTTCCTTCATCATGATATTCATTTTCTACATCACGACGCTTATTTCCTTCATCATGATGCTCATTTCCTACATCACGATTCCTATTTCCATCTTCATGAAGCTTATTTCCTTCATCATTATCCTCATTTCCTTCATGATGATGCTCATTTCCTTCATCATTATGGTCATTTCCTTCACTATGATGCTAATTTCCTTCATCATTATCCGTATTTCCTTCATCATGATGCTTATTTCCTTATCATGATGCCCAATTCCTACATCATTATACTCATTTCCTTCATCATGATTCATATTTCCTTTATCATGATTTTCATTTCCTTCATCATGATGCTCATTTCCTTCATCAAGATGATCATTTCCTACGTTATTATGGTCATTTCTTAATCATGATGCTCATTTCATTAGTCTTGATGCATATTTCCATCACCATGATGCTCATTTCCTACAAAATTATACATATTTCCTTCATCATGATGATAATTTTCTTCATTGTGATGCTCATTTCTTATGTCATTATGTTCATTTCCTTCATCATGATGCATGTCTTCTTCATCATGATGCTAATATACTTCATCATAATGCGTATTTCCTTCGTCATGATACTCATTTTCTACATCACGATGCTCATTTCCTTCATCATGACGCTCATTTCCTTCATCATTATGCTCATTTCCATCAACATAACGCAAATTTCTTCATAATGATGCTCATTTTCATCATCATGATGGATGAATTCTTCATCATGATGCTCATTTCAATCATCAATATGTGTATTTCCTACATCATGATGATTAAATCCGACGTCTTTATGGTCAATTCCTTCATCATGATGCTCATTTCATTCATCATGATGCATATTTCCTTAATCATGAAGTTCATTTCCTACATGATGATGCTTATTTCCTTCATCATAATACATATTTCCTTCATCATGATGCATATTTCCTTCTTCAAGATACTCATATCCCTCATCATGATGTATATTTCCTTCATCATGATGATCATTTCCTACGTCATTATGGTCATTTCCATAGTCATGATGCTTATTTCATTCATCATTATGCATATTTCCTTCAACATGATGATCATTTCCTTCATTGTGATGCTCAATTCCCACATCATTATGCACATTTCCTTCCTCATGATGCTCATTTCATTCATCATGAAGCTAATTTCCTTCATCATGATGCATATTTCCTTCATCATGATGCTCGTTTCAAACATCATGATGTTCATTTCATTCATAATGATGGATATTTCCTTCATCATGATGCTCATTTCTTATATCATGCTTCATATTTCCTTCTTCATTATGCTCATTTCCAACATCATGATTATCATTTCTTCATCATTATCCAAATTTTCTTTATAATGATACTCATTTCCATCACCATGATGCATAAATTCTTCATCATGATGGTAATTTCTTTCATCGTTGTGCATATTTCCTTTATCGTGATACTTATTTCCTATATCTTGATGCTCATTTTCTTTATCAAGATGATCAATTTCGACATCATTATGGTCATTTCCTTTATCATGATGCTCATTTCCTTCATCATGATGTTCATTTCCTACATCATGATGCTCATTTCCTTCATCATGATTCATATTTCCTTCATCATTATGCCCATTTCCTTCATCATGATGCTTATTTCCTTCATCATGATGCATATTTCCATCATCTAGATAATCGTTTCCTACGTCATTATTGTCATTTCTTCATCATGATGCTCATTTCATTCAACTTGATGAATATTTCCATCATCAAGATGCTCATTTCCGAAATCATTATATATATTTCCTTCATCATGATGTTCATTTCCATCATCATGATGATCATTTCCTTCATCGTAATGCTCAATTCCTTCATGTCTTCTTCATCATGATGCTAATTTCTATTGTCATGATGCTAATATACGTCATCATGATGCGTACTTCCTTCATCATGATGCTCAATTCCTAAATCATGATGCTCATTTAATTCATAATGATGCATATTTCCTTCATCATGATGCTAATTTCTATCATCATAATGCATACTTCCTTCATCATGATGCTCATTTCAAACATCATGATGATCATTTCCTTCATCATGATGCAAAATTTCATCATAATGATCCTCATTTCAATCATCATGATGCATAAATCCATCATAATGATGCTCATTTTGTTCATCAATATGTGCATTTCCTTTATCATGATACTCATTTCCAACATCATGATGCTCATTTCCTTCATCATGATTATTAATTCCGAAGTCATCATGGTCATTTTCTTCATCATGATGCTCATTTCATTCATCATGATGCATATTTCCTTCATCATGATACTCATTTCCTACATGATGATGCTAATTTCCTTCACCATGATGCGTATTTCCTTTATAATAATGCTCATTTCCTATATCATGATGCTCATTTCCTTCATCATGATGTATATTTCCTTCATCATGATGTTCATTTCCTATGTCATTATGGTCATCTCTTTTATCACGATGCTCTTTCATTCATTATGATTCTAATTTCCGTCATCATGATGATATTTCCTTCATCGTGATGCTCATTTCCTACATCAATATGCTTATTTCTTTCATCATGATGTATATTTCCATCATCATGATGCTTATTTCCTTCATCATGATACATAAATCCTTCATCTTAATGCGTATTTCTGTCATCTTGATGCATGTTTCATTCAACATGATGCTCATTTCCTACATCATGATGCTCATTTCCTTTATCATGATGCATATTTTCCTTCATCATGATGCACATTTCCTACGTCACGATGAATATTTCCATCATAATGATGCTCATTTTCCTTCATCATGATGCTCATTTCCTACATCACGATTCCTGTTTCCATCTTCATGATGCTCATTTCCTTTATCTTGATGATCATTTCCTTCATTATTATGGTCATTTCCTTCACTATGATGCTAATTTCCTTCATCATGATGCTTATTTCCTACACTATGATGCTCATTTCCTTCATCATGATCCATGTTTCTTTCATCACAATGCATATTTCCTTCATCATGATGCCCAATTCCTACATCATTATACTCATTTCCTTCATCATGATTCATATTTCCTTTATCATGATGCTCATTTCCTTCATCAAGATGATCATTTCCTACGTCATTACGGTTAATTCTTAATCATGATGCTCATTTCATTCATCTTAATGCATATTTACGTCACCTTGATGCTCATTTCCTACAAAATTATACATATTTCCTTCATCATGATGATCATTTCCTTCATCGTGATGCTCATTTCCTACGTTATTATGATCATGTCCTTCATCATGATGCATGTCTTCTTCATCATGATGCTTATTTCCTTCATCATGATGCTCATTTCCTTCATCATGATGTTCATTTCCTACATCATGATGCTCATTTCCTTCATCATGATTCATATTTCCTTCATCATTATGCCCATTTCCTTCATCGTGATGCTCATTTCCTTCATCATGATGCATATTTCCTTCAACTAGATAATCGTTTCCAACATCATTATGGTCATTTCTTCATCATGATGCTCATTTCATTCAACTTGATGAATATTTCCATCATCATGATGCTTATTTCCGAAATCATTATATATATTTCCTTCATCATGATGTTCATTTCCATCATCATGATGATCATTTCCTTCATCGTAATGCTCAATTCCTACATCATTATGCTCATTTCCTTCATGTCTTCTTCATCATGATGCTAATTTCTATTGTCATGATGCTAATATACGTCATCATAATGCGTACTTCCTTCATCATGATGCTCAATTCCAAAATCATGATGCTCATTTAATTCATAATGATGCATATTTCCTTCATCATGATGCTAATTTCTATCCTCATAATGCGTACTTCCTTCATCATGATGCTCATTTCAAACATCATGATGATCATTTCCTTCATCATGATGCAAAATTTCATCATAATGATCCTCATTTCAATCATCATGATGCATAAATCCATCATAATGATGCTCATTTTGTTCATCATTATGTGCATTTCCTTTATCATGATACTCATTTCCAACATCATGATGCTCATTTCCTTCATCATGATTATTAATTCCGAAGTCATCATGGTCATTTTCTTCATCATGATGCTCATTTCATTCACCATGATGTATATTTCCTTCATCATGATGCTCATTTCCTACATGATGATGCTGATTTCCTTCACCATGATGAGTATTTCCTTTATAATGATGCTCATTTCCTATATCATGATGCTCATTCCCTTCATCATGATGTATATTTCCTTCATCATGATGATCATTTCCTATGTCATTATGGTCATCTCTTTTATCACGATGCTCATTTCATTCATCATGATGCTAATTTCCATCATCATGATGATATTTCCTTCATCGTGATGCTCATTTCCTACATCAATATGCTTATTTCTTTCATCATGATGTATATTTCCATCATCATGATGCTTATTTCCTTCATCATGATACATAAATCCTTCATCCTGATGCGTATTTCCGTCATCTTGATGCATGTTTCATTCAACATGATGCTCATTTCCTACATCATGATGCTCATTTCCTTTATCGTGATGCATATTTTCCTTCATCATGATGCACATTTCCTACGTCACGATTAATATTTCCATCATAATGATGCTCATTTTCCTTCATCATGATGCTCATTTCCTACATCACGATTCCTATTTCCATCATCATGATGCTAATTTCCTTCATCATGATGCTCATTTCCTTCATCTTGATGATCATTTCCTTCATCATTATGGTCATTTCTTTCACTATGATGCTAATTTCCTTCATCATGATGCTTATTTCCTACACTATGATGCTCATTTCCTTCATCATGATCCATGTTTCTTTCATCACAATGCATATTTCCTTCATCATGATGCCCAATTCGTACATCATTATACTCATTTCCTTCATCATGATTCATATTTCCTTTATCATGATGCTCATTTCCTTCATCAAGATGATCATTTCCTACGTCATTATGGTTAATTCTTAATCATGATACTCATTTCATTCATCTTAATGCATATTTTCGTAACCTTGATGCTCATTTCCTACAAAATTATACATATTTCCTTCATCATGATGATCATTTCCTTCATCGTGATGCTCATTTCCTACGTCATTATGATCATGTCCTTCATCATGATGCATGTCTTCTTCATCATAATGCTTATTTCCTTCATCATGATGCTCATTTCCTTCATCATGATGTTCATTTCCTACATCATGATGCTCATTTCCTTCATCATGATTCATATTTCCTTCATCATTATGCCCATTTTCTTTATCATGATGCATATTTCCTTCAATTGGATAATCATTTCCAACGTCATTATGGTCATTTCTTCATCATGATGCTCATTTCATTCAACTTGATGAATATTTCCATCATCATGATGCTCATTTCCGAAATCATTATATATATTTCTTTCATCATGATGTTCATTTCCATCATCATGATGATCATTTCCTTTATCGTAATGCTCAATTCCTACATCATTATGCTCATTTCCTTCATGTCTTCTTCATCATGATGCTAATTTCTATTGTCATGATGCTAATATACGTCATCATGATGCGTACTTCCTTCATCATGATGCTCAATTCCTAAATCATGATGCTCATTTGATTCATAATGATGCATATTTCCTTCATCATGATGCTAATTTCTATCATCATAATACGTACTTCCTTCATCATGATGCTCATTTCAAACATCATGATGATCATTTCCTTCATCATGATGCAAAATTTCATCATAATGATCCTCATTTCAATCATCATGATGCATAAATCCATCATAATGATGCTCATTTTGTTCATCAATATGTGTATTTCCTTTATCATGATACTCATTTCCAACATCATGATGCTCATTTCCTTCATCATGATTATTAATTCCGAAGTCATCATGGTCATTTTCTTTATCATGATGCTCATTTCATTCATCATGATGCATATTTCCTTCATCATGATGCTCATTTCCTACATGATGATGCTGATTTCCTTCACCATGATGCGTAATTCCTTTATAATGATGCTCATTTCCTATATCATGATGCTCATTTCCTTCATCATGATGTATATTTCCTTCATCATGATGTTCATTTCCTATGTCATTATGGTCATCTCTTTTATCACGATGCTCATTTCATTCATCATTATGCTAATTTCCATCATCATGATGATATTTCCTTCATCGTGATGCTCATTTCCTACATCAATATGCTCATTTCTTTCATCATAATGTATATATTTCCATCATCATGATGCTTATTTCCTTCATCATGATACAAAATCCTTCATCTTGATGCGTATTTCCGTCATCTTGATGCATGTTTCATTCAACATGATGCTCATTTCCTACATCATGATGCTCATTTCCTTTATCGTGATGCATATTTTCCTTCATCATGATACACATTTCCTACGTCACGATGAATATTTCCATCATAATGATGCTCATTTCCTTCATCATGATGCTCATTTCCTACATCACGATTCCTATTTCCATCTTCATGATGCTCATTTCCTTCATCTTGATGATCATTTCCTTCATCATTATGGTCATTTCCTTCACTATGATGCTAATTTCCTTCATCATGATGCTTATTTCCTACACTATGATGCTCATTTCCTTCATCATGATCCATTTTTTTTTCATCACAATGCATATTTCCTTCATCATGATGCCCAATTCCTACATCATTATACTCATTTCCTTTATCATGATTCATATTTCCTTTATCATGATGCTCATTTCCTTCATCAAGATGATCATTTCCTACGTCATTAAGGTTATTTCTTAATCATGATGCTCATTTCATTCATCTTAATGCATATTTCCGTCACCTTGATGCTCATTTCCTACAAAATTATACATATTTCCTTCATCGTGGTGCTCATTTCCTACGTCATTATGATCATGTCCTTCATCATGATGCATGTCTTCTTCATCATGATGCTTATTTCCTTCATCATGATGCTCATTTCCTTCATCATGATGTTCATTTCCTACATCATGATGCTCATTTCCTTCATCATGATTCATATTTCCTTCATCATTATGCCCATTTTCTTCATCATGATGCATATTTCCTTCAATTGGATAATCATTTCCAACGTCATTATGGTCATTTCTTCATCATGATGCTCATTTCATTCAACTTGATGAATATTTCCATCATCATGATGCTCATTTCCGAAATCATTATATATATTTCCTTCATCATGATGTTCATTTCCATCATCATGATGATCATTTCCTTTATCGTAATGCTCAATTCCTACATCATTATGCTCATTTCCTTCATGTCTTCTTCATCATGATGCTAATTTCTATTGTCATGATGCTAATATACGTCATCATGATGCGTACTTCCTTCATCGTGATGCTCAATTCCTAAATCATGATGCTCATTTGATTCATAATGATGCATATTTCCTTCATCATGATGCTAATTTCTATCATCATAATACGTACTTCCTTCATCATGATGCTCATTTCAAACATCATGATGATCATTTCCTTCATCATGATGCAAAATTTCATCATAATGATCCTCATTTCAATCATCATGATGCATAAATCCATCATAATGATGCTCATTTTCTTCATCAATATGTGCATTTCCTTTATCATGATACTCATTTCCAACATCATGATGCTCATTTCCTTCATCATGATTATTAATTCCGAAGTCATCATGGTCATTTTCTTTATCATGATGCTCATTTCATTCATCATGATGCATATTTCCTTCATCATGATGCTCATTTCCTACATGATGATGCTTATTTCCTTCACCATGATGCGTAATTCCTTTATAATGATGCTCATTTCCTATATCATGATGCTCATTTCCTTCATCATGATGTATATTTCCTTCATCATGATGTTCATTTCCTATGTCATTATGGTCATCTCTTTTATCACGATGCTCATTTCATTCATCATTATGCTAATTTCCATCATCATGATGATATTTCCTTCATCGTGATGCTCATTTCCTACATCAATATGCTCATTTCTTTCATCATAATGTATATATTTCCATCATCATGATGCTTATTTCCTTCATCATGATACAAAAATCCTTCATCCTGATGCGTATTTCCGTCATCTTGATGCATGTTTCATTCAACATGATGCTCATTTCCTACATCATGATGCTCATTTCCTTTATCGTGATGCATATTTTCCTTCATCATGATACACATTTCCTACGTCACGATGAATATTTCCATCATAATGATGCTCATTTCCTTCATCATGATGCTCATTTCCTACATCACGATTCCTATTTCCATCTTCATGATGCTCATTTCCTTCATCTTGATGATCATTTCCTTCATCATTATGGTCATTTCCTTCACTATGATGCTAATTTCCTTCATCATGATGCTTATTTCCTACACTATGATGCTCATTTCCTTCATCATGATCCATTTTTGTTTCATCACAATGCATATTTCCTTCATCATGATGCCCAATTCCTACATCATTATACTCATTTCCTTTATCATGATTCATATTTCCTTTATCATGATGCTCATTTCCTTCATCAAGATGATCATTTCCTACGTCATTAAGGTTATTTCTTAATCATGATGCTCATTTCATTCATCTTAATGCATATTTCCGTCACCTTGATGCTCATTTCCTACAAAATTATACATATTTCCTTCATCATGATGATTATTTCCTTCATCGTGATGCTCATTTCCTACGTCATTACGATCATTTCCTTCAACATGATGCATGTCTTTTTCATCATGATGCTAATATACTTCATCATGATGTGTATTTCCTTCATCATGATACTCATTTTCTACATCACGATGCTCATTTCCTTCATCATGATGCTCATTTCCTACATCACGATTCCTATTTCCATTTTCATGAAGCTTATTTCCTTCATCATTATCCTCATTTCCTTCATGATGATGCTCATTTCCTTCATCATTATGGTCATTTCCTTCACTATGATGCTAATTTCCTTCATCATTATCCGTATTTCATTCATCATGATGCTTATTTCCTTATCATGATGCCCAATTCCTACATCATTATACTCATTTCCTTCATCATGATTCATATTTCCTTTATCATGATTTTCATTTCCTTTATCATGATGCTCATTTCCTTCATCAAGATGATCATTTCCTACGTTATTATGGTCATTTCTTAATCATGATGCTCATTTCATTAGTCTTGATGCATATTTCCATCACCATGATGCTCATTTCCTACAAAATTATACATATTTCCTTCATCATGATGATCATTTCCTTCATTGTGATGCTCATTTCCTATGTCATTATGTTCATTTCCTTCATCATGATGCATGTCTTCTTCATCATGATGCTAATATACTTCATCATAATGCGTATTTCCTTCGTCATGATACTCATTTTCTACATCACGATGCTCATTTCTTTCATCATGACGCTCACTTCCTTCATCATTATGCTCATTTCCATCAACATAATGCAAATTTCTTCATAATGATGCTCATTTTCATCATTATGATGGATGAATTATTCATCATGATGCTCATTTCGATCATCAATATGCGTATTTCCTACATCATGATGATTAAATCCGATGTCTTTATGGTCAATTCCTTCATCATGATGCTCATTTCATTCATCATGATGCATATTTCCTTAATCATGAAGTTCATTATCTACATGATGATGCTTATTTCCTTCATCATAATACATATTTCCTTCATCATGATGCATATTTCCTTCTTCAAGATACTCATATCCCTCATCATGATGTATATTTCCTTCATCATGATGATCATTTCCTACGTTATTATGGTCATTTCCATAGTCATGATGCTTATTTCATTCATCATTATGCATATTTCCTTCAACATGATGATCATTTCCTTCATTGTGATGCTCAATTCCCACATCATTATGCACATTTCCTTCCTCATGATGCTCATTTCATTCATCATGACGCTAATTTCCTTCATCATGATGCATATTTCCTTCATCATGATGGTCGTTTCAAACATCATGATGTTCATTTCATTCATAATGATGGATATTTCCTTCATCATGATGCTCATTTCCTATGTCATGCCTCATATTTCCTTCTTCATTATGCTCATTTCCAACATCATGATTATCATTTCTTCATCATTATCCAAATTTTCTTTATAATGATACTCATTTCCATCACCATGATGCATAAATTCTTCATCATGATGGTAATTTCTTTCATCGTTGTGCATATTTCCTTTATCGTGATACTTATTTCCTATATCTTGATGCTCATTTTCTTTATCAAGATGATCAATTTCGACATCATTATGGTCATTTCCTTTATCATGATGCTCATTTCCTTCATCATGATGTTCATTTCCTACATCATGATGCTCATTTCCTTCATCATTATTCATATTTCCTTCATCATTATGCCCATTTCCTTCATCGTGATGCTTATTTCCTTCATCATGATGCATATTTCCATCATCTAGATAATCGTTTCCTACGTCATTATTGTCATTTCTTCATCATGATGCTCATTTCATTCAACTTGATGAATATTTCCATCATCATGATGCTCATTTCCGAAATCATTATATATATTTCCTTCATCATGATGTTCATTTCCATCATCATGATGATCATTTCCTTCATCGTAATGCTCAATTCCTTCATGTCTTCTTCATCATGATGCTAATTTCTATTGTCATGATGCTAATATACGTCATCATGATGCGTACTTCCTTCATCATGATGCTCAATTCCTAAATCATGATGCTCATTTAATTCATAATGATGCATATTTCCTTCATCATGATGCTAATTTCTATCATCATAATGCGTACTTCCTTCATCATGATGCTCATTTCAAACATCATGATGATCATTTCCTTCATCATGATGCAAAATTTCATCATAATGATCTTCATTTCAATCATCATGATGCATAAATCCATCATAATGATGCTCATTTTGTTCATCAATATGTGCTTTTCCTTTATCATGATACTCATTTCCAACATCATGATGCTCATTTCCTTCATCATGATTATTAATTCCGAAGTCATCATGGTCATTTTCTTCATCATGATGCTCATTTCATTCATCATGATGCATATTTCCTTCATCATGATACTCATTTCCTACATGATGATGCTAATTTCCTTCACCATGATGCGTATTTCCTTTATAATAATGCTCATTTCCTATATCATGATGCTCATTTCCTTCATCATGATGTATATTTCCTTCATCATGATGTTCATTTCCTATGTCATTATGGTCATCTCTTTTATCACGATGCTCATTTCATTTATCATGATTCTAATTTCCGTCATCATGATGATATTTCCTTCATCGTGATGCTCATTTCCTACATCAATATGCTCATTTCTTTCATCATGATGTATATTTCCATCATCATGATACTTATTTCCTTTATAATGATACAGAAATCCTTCATCCTGATGCGTATTTCCGTCATCTTGATGCATGTTTCATTCAACATGATGCTCATTTCCTACATCATGATGCTCATTTCCTTTATCGTGATGCATATTTTCCTTCATCATGATACACATTTCCTACGTCACGATGAATATTTCCATCATAATGATGCTCATTTCCTTCATCATGATGTTAATTTCCTACATTGATCATTTCCTTCATCATGATGCTCATTTCCTTCATCTTGATGATCATTTCCTTCATCATTATGGTCATTTCCTTCACTATGATGCTAATTTCCTTCATCATGATGCTTATTTCCTACACTATGATGCTTATTTCCTTCATCATGATCCATGTTTCTTTCATCACAATGCATATTTCCTTCATCATGATGCCCAATTCCTACATCATTATACTCATTTCCTTTATCATGATTCATATTTTCTTTATCATGATGCTCATTTCCTTCATCAAGATGATCATTTCCTACGTCATTATGGTTATTTCTTAATCATGATGCTCATTTCATTCATCTTAGTGCATATTTCCGTCACCTTGATGCTCATTTCCTTCAAAATTATACATATTTCCTCATGATGATCATTTCCTTCATCGTGATGCTCATTTCCTACGTCATTATGATCATTTCCTTCATCATGATGCATGTCTTCTTCATCAAGATGCTAATATACTTCATCATGATGCGTATTTCCTTCATCATGATACTCATTTTCTACATCACGATGCTCATTTCCTTCATCATGATTCTCATTTCCTACATCACGATTCCTATTTCCATCTTCATGATGCTTATTTCCTTCATCATTATCCTCATTTCCTTCATGACGATGCTCATTTCCTTCATCATTATGGTCATTTCCTTCACTATGATGCTAATTTCCTTCATCATTATCCGTATTTCCTTCATCATGATAATTATTTCCTTATCATGGTGCCCAACTCCTACATCATTATACTCATTTCCTTCATCATGATTCATATTTCCTTTATCATGATTCTCATTTCCTTTATCATGATGCTCATTTCCTTCATCAAGATGATCATTTCCTACGTTATTATGGTCATTTCTTAATCATGATGCTCATTTCATTAGTCTTAATGCATATTTCCGTCACCATGATGCTCATTTCCTACAAAATTATACATATTTCCTTCATCATGATGATCATTTCCTTCATTGTGATGCTCATTTCCTACGTCATTATGATCATTTCCTTCATCATGATGCATGTCTTCTTCATCAAGATGCTAATATACTTCATCATGATGCGTATTTCCTTCATCATGATACTCATTTTCTACATCACGATGCTCATTTCCTTCATCATGATTCTCATTTCCTACATCACGATTCCTATTTCCATCTTCATGATGCTTATTTCCTTCATCATTATCCTCATTTCCTTCATGACGATGCTCATTTCCTTCATCATTATGGTCATTTCCTTCACTATGATGCTAATTTCCTTCATCATTATCCGTATTTCCTTCATCATGATAATTATTTCCTGATCATGGTGCCCAACTCCTACATCATTATACTCATTTCCTTCATCATGATTCATATTTCCTTTATCATGATTCTCATTTCCTTTATCATGATGCTCATTTCCTTCATCAAGATGATCATTTCCTATGTTATTATGGTCATTTCTTAATCATGATGCTCATTTCATTAGTTTTAATGCATATTTCCGTCACCATGATGCTCATTTCCTACAAAATTATACATATTTCCTTCATCATGATGATCATTTCCTTCATTGTGATGCTCATTTCCTACGTCATTATGATCATTTCCTTCATCATGATGCATGTCTTCTTCATCATGATGCTAATATACTTCATCATAATGCGTATTTCCTTCGTCATGATACTCATTTTCTACATCACGACATAATGATGCATATTTCCTTCATCATTATGCTCATTTCCATCAACATAATGCAAATTTCTTCATAATGATGCTCATTTTCATCATCATGATGGATGAATTCTTCATCATGATGCTCATTTCGATCATCAATATGCGTATTTCCTACATCATGATGCTCATTTCCTTCATCATGTTGCTCATTTCATTCATCAGGATGCATATTTCCTTAATCATGAAGTTCATTTCCTACATGATGATGCTTATTTTCTTCATCATAATGCATATTTCCTTCATCATGATGCATATTTCCTTCTTCAAGATACTCATATCCCTCATCATGATGTATATTTCCTTCATCATGATGATCATTTCCTACGTCATTATGGTCATTTCCATAGTCATGATGCTTATTTCATTCATCATTATGCATATTTCCTTCAACATGATGATCATTTCCTTCATTGTGATGCTCAATTCCCATATCATTATGCACATTTCCTTCATCATGATGCATGATTTCTTCATCATGATGCTCATTTCATTCATTATGACGCTAATTTCCTTCATCATGATGCATATTTCCTTCATTATGATGCTCGTTTCAAACATCATGATGTTCATTTCATTCATAATGATGGATATTTCCTTCATCATGATGCTCATTTCCTATATCATGCTTCATATTTCCTTTTTCATTATGCTCATTTCCAACATCATGATTATCATTTCTTCATCATTATCCAAATTTTCTTTATAATGATACTCATTTCCATTACCATGATGCATAAATTCTTCATCATGATGGTAATTTCTTTCATCGTTGTGCATATTTACTTTATCGTGATACGTATTTCCTATATCTTGATGCTCATTTTCTTTATCAAGATGATCAATTTCGACATCATTATGGTCATTTCCTTCATCATGATGCTCATTTCCTTCATCATGATGCTCATTTCCTTCATCATGATGTTCATTTCCTACATCATGATGCTCATTTCCTTCATCATGATTCATATTTCCTTCATCATTATGCCCATTTCCTTCATCGTGATGCTCATTTCCTTCATCATGATGCATATTTCCTTCATCTAGATAATCATTTCCTACGTCATTATGGTCATTTCTTCATCATGATGCTCATTTCATTCAACTTGATGAATATTTCCATCATCATGATGCTCATTTACGAAATCAATATATATATTTCCTTCATCATGATGTTCATTTCCATCATCATGATGATCATTTCCTTCATCGTAATGCTCAATTCCTACATCATTATGCTCATTTCCTCCATGTCTTCTTCATCATGATGCTAATTTCTATTGTCATGATGCTAATATACGTCATCATGATGTGTGCTTCCTTCATCATGATGCTCAATTCCTAAATCATGATGCTCATTTAATTCATAATGATGCATATTTCCTTCATCATGAAGCTAATTTCTATCATCATAATGCGTACTTCCTTCATCATGATGCTCATTTCAAACATCATGATGATCATTTCCTTCATCATGATGCAAAATTTCATCATAATGATCCTCATTTCAATCATCATGATGCATAAATCCATCATAATGATGCTTATTTTGTTCATCAATATGTGCATTTCCTTTATCATGATACTCATTTCCAACATCATGATGCTCATTTCATTCATCATGATTATTAATTCCGAAGTCATCATGGTCATTTTCTTCATCATGATGCATATTTCCTTCATCATGATGCGCATTTCCTACATGATGATGCTGATTTCTTTCACCATGATGCGTATTTCCTTTATAATGATGCTCATTTCCTTCATCATGATGTATATTTCCTTCATCATGATGTTCATTTCCTATGTCATTTTGGTCATCTCTTTTATCACGATGCTCATTTCATTCATCATGATTCTAATTTCCGTCATCATGATGATATTTCCTTCATCGTGATGCTCATTTCCTACATCAATATGCTCATTTCTTTCATCATGATGTATATTTCCATCATCATGATGCTTATTTCCTTCATCATGATACAGAAATCCTTCATCCTGATGCGTATTTCCGTCATCTTGATGCATGTTTCATTCAACATGATGCTCATTTCCTACATCATGATGCTCATTTCCTTTATCGTGATGCATATTTTCCTTCATCATGATACACATTTCCTACGTCACGATGAATATTTCCATCATAATGATGCTCATTTCCTTCATCATGATGCTAATTTCCTACATTGATCATGTCCTTCATCATGATGCTCATTTCCTTCATCTTGATGATCATTTCCTTCATCATTATGGTCATTTCCTTCACTATGATGCTAATTTCCTTCATCATGATGCTTATTTCCTACACTATGATGCTTATTTCCTTCATCATGATCCATGTTTCTTTCATCACAATGCATATTTCCTTCATCATGATGCCTAATTCCTACATCATTATACTCATTTCCTTTATCATGATTCATATTTTCTTTATCATGATGCTCATTTCTTTCATCAAGATGATAATTTCCTACGTCATTATGGTTATTTCTTAATCATGATGCTCATTTCATTCATCTTAATGCATATTTCCGTCACCTTGATGCTCATTTCCTACAAAATTATACATATTTCCTCGTGATGATCATTTCCTTCATCGTGATGCTCATTTCCTACGTCATTATGATCATTTCCTTCATCATGATGCATGTCTTCTTCATCAAGATGCTAATATACTTCATCATGATGCGTATTTCCTTCATCATGATACTCATTTTCTACATCACGATGCTCATTTCCTTCATCATGATGCTCATTTCCTACATCACGATTCCTATTTCCATCTTCATGATGCTTATTTCCTTCATCATTATCCTCATTTCCTTCATGATGATGCTCATTTCCTTCATCATTATGGTCATTTCCTTCACTATGATGCTAATTTCCTTCATCATTATCCGTATTTCCTTCATCATGATAATTATTTCCTTATCATGATGCCCAATTCCTACATCATTATACTCATTTCCTTCATCATGATTCATATTTCCTTTATCATGATTCTCATTTCCTTCATCATGATGCTCATTTCCTTCATCAAGATGATCATTTCCTACGT
Organism: Pogostemon cablin; assembly: GCA_023678885.1. NCBI lineage: Eukaryota > Viridiplantae > Streptophyta > Magnoliopsida > Lamiales > Lamiaceae > Pogostemon > Pogostemon cablin. The sequence continues at coordinate 20,627,219 of CM042981.1, forward strand.
TATTATGGTCATTTCTTAATCATGTTGCTCATTTCATTAGTCTTAATGCATATTTCCGTCACCATGATGCTCATTTCCTACAAAATTATACATATTTCCTTCATCATGATGATCATTTCCTTCATTGTGATGCTCATTTCCTACGTCATTATGATCATTTCCTTCATCATGATGCATGTCTTCTTCATCATGATGCTAATATACTTCATCATAATGTGTATTTCCTTCTTCATGATACTCATTTTCTACATCACGATGCTCATTTTCTACATAATGATGCATATTTCCTTCATCATTATGCTCATTTCCATCAACATAACGCAAATTTCTTCATAATGATGCTCATTTTCATCATAATGATGGATGAATTCTTCATCATGATGCTCATTTCGATCATCAATATGCGTATTTCCTACATCATGATGCTCATTTCCTTCATCATGATAATTAAATCTGACGTCTTTATGGTCAATTCCTTCATCATGATGCTCATTTCATTCATCAGGATGCATATTTCCTTAATCATGAAGTTCATTTCCTACATGATGATGCTTATTTTCTTCATCATAATGCATATTTCCTTCATCATGATGCATATTTCCTTCTTCAAGATACTCATATCCCTCATCATGATGTGTATTTCCTTCATCATGATGATCATTTCCTACGTCATTATGGTCATTTCCATAGTCATGATGCTTATTTCATTCATCATTATGCATATTTCCTTCAACATGATGATCATTTCCTTCATTGTGATGCTCAATTCCCTTATCATTATGCACATTTCCTTCATCATGATGCATGATTTCTTCATCATGATGCTCATTTCATTCATCATGACGCTAATTTCCTTCATCATGATGCATATTTCCTTCATCATGATGGTCGTTTCAAACATCATGATGTTCATTTCATTCATAATAATGGATATTTCCTTCATCATGATTCTCATTTACTATATCATGCTTCATATTTCCTTTTTCATTATGCTCATTTCCAACATCATGATTATCATTTCTTCATCATTATCCAAATTTTCTTTATAATGATACTCATTTCCATCACCATGATGCATAAATTCTTCATCATGATGGTAATTTCTTTCATCGTTGTGCATATTTACTTTATCATGATACGTATTTCCTATATCTTGATGCTCATTTTCTTTATCAAGATGATCAATTTCGACATCATTATGGTCATTTCCTTCATCATGATGCTCATTTCCTTCATCATGATGCTCATTTCCTTCATCATGATGTTCATTTCCTACATCATGATGCTCATTTCCTTCATCATGATTCATATTTCCTTCATCATTATGCCCATTTCCTTCATCGTGATGCTCATTTCCTTCATCATGATGCATATTTCCTTCATCTAGATAATCATTTCCTACGTCATTATGGTCATTTCTTCATCATGATGCTCATTTCATTCAACTTGATGAATATTTCCATCATCATGATGCTCATTTAAGAAATCAATATATATATTTCCTTCATCATGATGTTCATTTCCATCATCATGATGATCATTTCCTTCATCGTAATGCTCAATTCCTACATCATTATGCTCATTTCCTCCATGTCTTCTTCATCATGATGCTAATTTCTATTGTCATGATGCTAATATACGTCATCATGATGCGTGCTTCCTTCATCATGATGCTCAATTCCTAAATCATGATGCTCATTTAATTCATAATGATGCATATTTCCTTCATCATGAAGCTAATTTCTATCATCATAATGCGTACTTCCTTCATCATGATGCTCATTTCAAACATCATGATGATCATTTCCTTCATCATGATGCAAAATTTCATCATAATGATTCTCATTTCAATCATCATGATGCATAAATCCATCATAATGATGCTTATTTTGTTCATCAATATGTGCATTTCCTTTATCATGATACTCATTTCCAACATCATGATGCTCATTTCCTTCATCATGATTATTAATTCCGAAGTCATCATGGTCATTTTCTTCATCATGATGCTCATTTCATTCATCATGATGCATATTTCCTTCATCATGATGCGCATTTCCTACATGATGATGCTGATTTCTTTCACCATGATGCGTATTTCCTTTATAATGATGCTCATTTCCTTCATCATGATGTATATTTCCTTCATCATGATGATCATTTCCTATGTCATTTTGGTCATCTCTTTTATCACGATGCTCATTTCATTCATCATGATTCTAATTTCCGTCATCATGATGATATTTCCTTCATCGTGATGCTCATTTCCTACATCAATATGCTCATTTCTTTCATCATGATGTATATTTCCATCATCATGATGCTTATTTCCTTCATCATGATACAGAAATCCTTCATCCTGATGCGTATTTCCCTCATCTTGATGCTTGTTTCATTCAACATGATGCTCATTTCCTACATCATGATGCTCATTTCCTTTATCGTGATGCATATTTTCCTTCATCATGATACACATTTCCTACGTCACGATGAATATTTCCATCATAATGATGCTCATTTCCTTCATCATGATGCTAATTTCCTACATTGATCATTTCCTTCATCATGATGCTCATTTCCTTCATCTTGATGATCATTTCCTTCATCATTATGGTCATTTCCTTCACTATGATGCTAATTTGCTTCATCATGATGCTTATTTCCAACACTATGATGCTTATTTCCTTCATCATGATCCATGTTTCTTTCATCACAATGCATATTTCCTTCATCATGATGCCCAATTCCTACATCATTATACTCATTTCCTTTATCATGATTCATATTTTCTTTATCATGATGCTCATTTCCTTCATCAAGATGATCATTTCCTATGTCATTATGGTTATTTCTTAATCATGATGCTCATTTCATTCATCTTAATGCATATTTCCATCACCTTGATGCTCATTTCCTACAAAATTATACATATTTCCTCGTGATGATCATTTCCTTCATCGTGATGCTCATTTCCTACGTCATTATGATCATTTCCTTCATCATGATGCATGTCTTCTTCATCATGATGCTAATATACTTCATCATGATGCGTATTTCCTTCATCATGATACTCATTTTCTACATCACGATGCTCATTTCCTTCATCATGATGCTCATTTCCTACATCACGATTCCTATTTCCATCTTCATGATGCTTATTTCCTTCATTATTATCCTCATTTCCTTCATGATGATGCTCATTTCCTTCATCATTATGGTCATTTCCTTCACTATGATGCTAATTTCCTTCATCATTATCCGTATTTCCTTCATCATGATAATTATTTCCTTATCATGGTGCCCAACTCCTACATCATTATACTCATTTCCTTCATCATGATTCATATTTCCTTTATCATGATTCTCATTTCCTTCATCATGATGCTCATTTCCTTCATCAAGATGATCATTTCCTACGTTATTATGGTCATTTCTTAATCATGATGCTCATTTCATTAGTCTTAATGCATATTTCCGTCACCATGATGCTCATTTCCTACAAAATTATACATATTTCCTTCATCATGATGATCATTTCCTTCATTGTGATGCTCATTTCCTACGTCATTATGATCATTTCCTTCATCATGATGCATGTCTTCTTCATCATGATGCTAATATACTTCATCATAATGCATATTTCCTTCGTCATGATACTCATTTTCTACATCACGATTCTCATTTTCTACATAATGATGCATATTTCCTTCATCATTATGCTCATTTCCATCAACATAATGCAAATGTCTTCATAATGATGCTCATTTTCATCATCATGATGGATGAATTCTTCATCATGATGCTCATTTTGATCATCAATATACGTATTTCCTACATCATGATGCTCATTTCCTTCATCATGATAATTAAATCCGACGTCTTTATGGTCAATTCCTTCATCATGATGCTCATTTCATTCATCAGGATGCATATTTCCTTAATCATGAAGTTCATTTCCTACATGATGATGCTTATTTCCTTCATCATAATGCATATTTCCTTCATCATGATGCATATTTCCTTCTTCAAGATACTCATATCCCTCATCATGATGTATATTTCCTTCATCATGATGATCATTTCCTACGTCATTATGGTCATTTCCATAGTCATGATGCTTATTTCATTCATCAATATGCATATTTCCTTCAATATATATGATGATCATTTCCTTCATTGTGATGCTCAATTCCCACATCATTATGCACATTTCCTTCATCATGATGCTCATTTCATTCATCATGACGCTAATTTCCTTCATCATGATGCATATTTCCTTCATCATGATGGTCGTTTCAAACATCATGATGTTCATTTCATTCATAATGATGGATATTTCCTTCATCATGATGCTCATTTCCTATATCATGCTTCATATTTCCTTTTTCATTATGCTCATTTCCAACATCATGATTATCATTTCTTCATCATTATCCAAATTTTTTTATAATGATACTCATTTCCATCACCATGATGCATAAATTCTTCATCATGATGGTAATTTCTTTCATCGTTGTGCATATTTCCTTTATCGTGATACTTATTTCCTATATCTTGATGCTCATTTTCTTTATTAAGATGATAAATTTCGACATCATTATGGTCATTTCCTTCATCATGATGCTCATTTCCTTCATCATGATGCTCATTTTCTTCATCATGATGTTCATTTCCTACATCATGATGCTCATTTCCTTCATCATGATTCATATTTCCTTCATCATTATGCCCATTTCCTTCATCGTGATGCTCATTTCCTTCATCATGATGCATATTTCCTTCATCTAGATAATCGTTTCCTACGTCATTATGGTCATTTCTTCATCATGATGCTCATTTCATTCAACTTGATGAATATTTCCATCATCATGATGCTCATTTCCGAAATCATTATATATGTTTCCTTCATCATGATGTTCATTTCAATCATCATGATGATCATTTCCTTCATCATAATGCCCAATTCCTACATCATTATGCTCATTTCCTACATGTCTTCTTCATCATGATGCTAATTTCTATTGTCATGATGCTAATATACGTCATCATGATGCGTATTTCCTTCATCATGATGCTCAATTCCTAAATCATGATGCTCATTTAATTCATAATGATGCATATTTCCTTCATCATGATGCTAATTTCTATCATCATAATGCGTACTTCCTTCATCATGATGCTCATTTCAAACATAATGATGATCATTTCCTTCATAATGATCCTCATTTCAATCATCATGATGCATAAATCCATCATAAAGATGCTCATTTTGTTCATCAATATATGCATTTCCTTTATCATGATACTCATTTCCAACATCATGATGCTCATTTCCATCATCATGATTATTAATTCCGAAGTCATCATGGTCATTTTCTTCATCATGATGCTCATTTCATTCATCATGATGCATATTTCCTTCATCATGATGCTCATTTCCTACATGATGATGCTAATTTCCTTCACCATGATGCGTATTTCCTTTATAATGATGCTCATTTCCTATATCATGATGCTCATTTCCTTCATCATGATGTTCATTTCCTATGTCATTATGGTCATCTCTTTTATCACGATGCTCATTTCATTCATCATGATGCTAATTTCCATCATCATGATGATATTTCCTTCATCGTGATGCTCATTTCCTACATCAATATGCTCATTTCTTTCATCATGAAGTATATTTCCATCATCATGATGCTTATTTCCTTCATCATGATACAGAAATCCTTCATCCTGATGCGTATTTCCGTCATCTTGATGCATGTTTCATTCAACATGATGTCATTTCCTACATCATGATGCTCATTTCCTTTATCGTGATGCATATTTTCCTTCATCATGATACACATTTCCTACGTCACGATGAATATTTCCATCATAATGATGCTCATTTCCTTCATCATGATGCTCATTTCCTACATTGATCATTTCCTTCATCATGATGCTCATTTCCTTCATCTTGATGATCATTTCCTTCATCATTATGGTCATTTCCTTCACTATGATGCTAATTTCCTTCATCATGATGCTTATTTCCTACACTATGATGCTTATTTCCTTCATCATGATCCATGTTTCTTTCATCACAATGCATATTTCCTTCATCATGATGCCCAATTCCTACATCATTATACTCATTTCCTTCATCAAGATGATCATTTCCTACGTCATTATGGTTATTTCTTAATCATGATGCTCATTTCATTCATCTTAGTGCATATTTCCGTCACCTTGATGCTCATTTCCTACAAAATTATACATATTTCCTCATGATGATCATTTCCTTCATCGTGATGCTCATTTCCTACGTCATTATGATCATTTCCTTCATCATGATACATGTCTTCTTTATCATGATGCTAATATACTTCATCATGATGCGTATTTCCTTCATCATGATACTCATTTTCTACATCACGATGCTCATTTCCTTCATCATGATGCTCATTTCCTACATCACGATTCCTATTTCCATCTTCATGAAGCTTTTTTCCTTCATCATTATCCTCATTTCCTTCATGATGATGCTCATTTCCTTCATCATTATGGTCATTTCCTTCACTATGATGCTAATTTCCTTCATCATTATCCGTATTTCCTTCATCATGATAATTATTTCCTTATCATGATGCCCAATTCCTACATCATTATACTCATTTCCTTCATCATGATTCATATTTCCTTTATCATGATTCTCATTTCCTTCATCATGATGCTCATTTCCTTCATCAAGATGATCATTTCCTACGTTATTATGGTCATTTCTTAATCATGATGCTCATTTCATTAGTCTTAGTGCATATTTCCGTCACCATGATGCTCATTTCCTACAAAATTATACATATTTCCTTCATCATGATGATCATTTCCTTCATTGTGATGCTCATTTCCTACGTCATTATGATCATTTCCTTCGTCATGATGCATGTCTTCTTCATCATGATGCTAATATACTTCATCATAATGCGTATTTCCTTCGTCATGATACTCATTTTCTACATCACGATGCTCATTTTCTACATAATGATGCATATTTCCTTCATCATTATGCTCATTTCCATCAACATAATGCAAATTTCTTCATAATGATGCTCATTTTCATCATCATGATGGATGAATTCTTCATCATGATGCTCATTTCGATCATCAATATGTGTATTTCCTACATTATGATGCTCATTTCCTTCATCATGATGATTAAATCCAACGTCTTTATGGTCAATTCCTTCATCATGATGCTCATTTCATTCATCAAGATGCATATTTCCTTAATCATGAAGTTCATTTCCTACATGATGATGCTTATTTCCTTCATCATGATGCATATTTCCTTCATCATGATGCATATTTCCTTCTTCAAGATACTCATATCCCTCGTCATGATGTATATTTCCTTCATCATGATGATCATTTCCTACGTCATTATGGTCATTTCCATAGTCATGATGCTTATTTCATTCATCATTATGCATATTTCCTTCAACATGATGATCATTTCTTTCATTGTGATGCTCAATTCCCACATCATTATGCACATTTCCTTCATCATGATGCATGTTTTCTTCATCATGATGCTCATTTCATTCATCATGACGCTAATTTCCTTCATCATGATGCATATTTCCTTCATCATGATACTCGTTTCAAACATCATGATGTTCATTTCATTCATCATGATGGATATTTCCTTCATCATGATGCTCATTTCCTATATCATGCTTCATATTTCCTTCTTCATTATACTCATTTCCAACATCATGATTATCATTTCTTCATCATTATCCAAAATTTCTTTATAATGATACTCATTTCCATCAACATGATGCATAAATTCTTCATCATGATGGTAATTTCTTTCATCGTTGTGCATATTTCCTTTATCGTGATACTTATTTCCTATATCTTGATGCTCATTTTCTTTATCAAGATGATCAATTTCGACATCATTATGGTCATTTCCTTTAACATGATGCTCATTTCCTACATAATGATGCATGTTTCCTTCATCATGATGCTCATTTACAACATCATGAAACTCATTTCATTAATCATGATGCTTATTTTCTACATCACGATAAAAACATCATCATGATACTAATTTCCATCGTCATGACGCAAATTTTCATCATCATGATGCTCATTTCCAACATCATTATTCTTATTTCCATTATCATGATGCATAAATCCTTCATCATGATGCTTATTTCCTTCATCTTGATGCTCACTTCCATCATCATGATGCTTATTTCCGTCATCATGAGTCATTTCCTACATCATGAAGCTCATTTCCTTCATCATGATGCTCATTTTCTATATCACGATACATATTTCCATCATCATGATGCTCATTTTCTTCATCATAATGCATATTTCCTTTATCACGATGCTCATTACTTCGTCATTATTCATATTTCCTTTATCATGATGCTTATTTCCTTCATCTTGATGATCATTTCCTACATCATTATGGTCATTTCGTTCATTACGATGCTCATTTCCTTCATAATTATGTTTTTTTCCTACATTATGATGCTCATTTCCTTCATCATATTACATGTTTCTTTCATCATAATGCGTATCTCCTTCATCATGATGCTTACTTCATTCCTTATTATGCATATTTCCTTTATCATGATGCTAATTTCCTACATCATGATGCATGTTTCCTTCATCATGATGGTCATTTCCTACTGTTGGCGTTTGGATCTTTTGGTTAACGTGAATCGTTATGGTTCCATACAATTCTATCACAGTAGAAGCATAAACATAGAATTGATTACATTTCACAGGGTATGTTGAAGAAGAAGGAATCTCGCCGGCTGCCTGCGCAGTCGCACGGTTTTGGCCATAACTTCCTCATCCGATCTCCGATTGGAATGATCTACGTGCCAAAACAATCTTCTCTTCTGTGGCTTTCTACCAGTATATCACATGTCTAGTTTGAACTTGCACACGATTTTAGAAAAATTAGTGAAGTTGATGGACAGAAACAGTAAACGACCTTCCGGTCTTCTGTTGTATTCCTAAGCCACGTCTTGACGTTGGTGTGGGCAACGATCTACAAGACAAACTCAGTCTACAACCCTAATCTATCTTTCACGTGTTTAGGCATGTGATTCAGATATCCGGATTGATGAGATTGGCTATTATATAGGCTACAACAGGGACCAGGAGGAGAAATTAGGGTTTTGGCCTCCCATTGGGCTTAAGCATCCAAGTTTAGCCCAAAACTTATACTTAAGTCCAATAATGATAAATCATTCCACTAAAGAAATATTATTGCACTGCCACCCTAATCCCAAATTACGTTTATGGGCTCCTTCTTATTATGAGCCTGTTAATCTCCCCGTATTTAAGATTCAATGCCCATTAATTAATTAAGTTACTGACAACTCTATTAATTAATATAATTTACCTAGAGTAGTACCACTCAACCTTATTATCATGTTGGAATAATTCCACCTGTAGGATTTACATGATAATCATTATGAGCTCCTCAAGGGGGCATCATCAACCAATTCTGTTAGGACATTCCTTCTACAATCAACAGTACACCATATAGACAGCGTCATTTCCCAACTCACTGGGCATATTGATTTATACTTTAAATCTCACCCATTGATGAATCAAAGAAATAAATACTGGCTTACGTGTCAAGGTTATTGTATAAGGATTAAGAGTACGAACATCCATAATAACAGAGATCAAATTCTATTTTATAGTCAGTATAAACCGAACGATCTCAACGCGTTCCTATTCAATACACAAAGTGCACTAGTGTACAAATATTATCAAAGCATTGTTCATACAAAAATATAGACTTTTAGTATACAATCCAACACCAACATCATGAATCTAATTTCATTCATCATGATGCTTATTTTCCTACAACACGATACAAACATCATCATGATGCAAATCTCCATCATCATGATGCATATTTTCTTCATCATGATGCTCATTTCCTACATCATTATGCTTATTTCCATTATCATGTTGCATAAATCCTTCATCATGATGGTCACTTCCATTATCTTGATGCTTGTTTCCTTCATCATGAGTCTCATTTCCTACATCATGAAGCTCATTCCCTTCATCATGATGCATATTTCCCTTCATCATGATGCTCATTTCCTACATCACGATGCATATTTCCATCATCATGATGCTCGTTACCTTCATCATAATGCTCATTTCCTTCATCATGATGCATATTTCCTTTAACACAATGCTCATTTCCTGCATCATTATGCGTACTTCCTTCATCATAATGCTCTTTTCCTATGTTATGATTGTCACGCCCCGACCCCAGACAGAACGCGACAACCGCCACGTTAACCATAAATTTCACGGAATGGGTGCACTCCACTCCACAAAGTTTATAGAAAAACGTAAGGCTTACTATCAAGTACCTGTAGAACTGAACAACTGATAACAACGGGTACAACCTGGGGACATCATCTCATAAATTATCAACAAGGATTTACAAAGGTACAAAATACAACGATGTAATTTAGTTTAAAGAAAATATACATGAACGATATAACATCGCGAGAGTACAAAAAGAACATCAAGGGGGTCACCAAATATAAACTATACAATCTCGCCAATGAATCCATCAATTTACATAAAAGAGGAAGTACCAAAACACTGATTGGATGACGAGCAAACGATAGGCAAACCTCCAACCGAAACGATATCAACAGCCTGAATAGGAAAGAATGATGGGGGTGAGCAAAACCACTAGCTCAGTGAGGTGATAAGCCGGTCACCCCGACCCTTATACGAAGCATGTATTCCCACTCGCGGTTCATAACATAAAATCCAACATTTCATCCCACAATAACTATTTCTCACTCAGTATACATATTAATGAAAATAAAAACCTTAGTGCACATTTACGAATAACACAATTAATTCAAACAACATGTTATCACATAAAAGACGCGTGGGTAGTCAATATCCTCCTTGAACTGAGCTCTCCGTCGAGAGACAATCCAAGCCCGTCACCGTTACTCTAGATAAAATACACATTAATATTCTTTCTCAACATGCCAAGTGCTAAAGTTCACAATTCAATATCGACGTGAATACTTGAAATGATCAAACATATAAACATATATGACATGCAGGTCCCACACCGGTGACGTTGATTGAGCCTATAATAGACTGATCCATCTAACGATCACCCTCCAGAGTATCAGTATTTGGCAAATGGACAGGTGCCCCGTTAGATCTAACTCACCCAGGTTTGCCAAGCAACGGGCAACTTGGTTGTAACTCTAACTCACCCGAACCGTGACAATTCGGGCTACTTATCAATGTCGCTCCAACTCACCGAACCGTGACCAATTCGGGCTACTTAACCTTGGTACCAGGCATACATATGCATATGCATCATAAGATGAATAACGACTCAAGTTAGAGTCTTAATTGGCACACAAGAATAACCAGAAATCAATTCTCAAATAATTCACAATAAATGCTATCAGATATCGAGTCGGTAAGGCTCTTCAACATAAGTTAAAATCAATAATACTCATAAAAAGGCTAACAGGACTCTAACCAGAGCAATCGAGCCAATCAGGCTCTTTACCACATAACACAATACCAAATAATTTTCTTATCAATTAACTAAAACTAAAATAAATGCACATTTATCGAGGGTCCACACTTCCCACAAGAGAAGGCGTTCCCGAATTATCAACTCACAAGGAAGTGATTAACTCTTTCCGGAATCTGAAGTCGGTCCCTTGCCCTTCGTCGATGGTTCTTTACCTAGAAAGGAGATGAGCAATTAAAGACAAATCAAATATAACTAACTATTAGCGGTAACATCACCTTTCATTGCTAAAAACAAATCCTAATCGAGTTCGAACGAGTCGATATTAAATAAAAATGGCATGTAACTCCTTAACATCAGTTCCTAATCCAACATAACCCGTTTCAATACATTAACTAAACGAAACGATAGAAAATAAATTTAAATTCAACATAAAAATTCTGAAATTTTCCAACTAGCGGCAGTTTACGAGAAAAATCATAACTAATTGTAGAATAATCGGATTGAGGCGTTTCAAGTGGCTACGCAATACATTAACTAAACGAAATGATAGAAAATAAATTTGAATTCGACATAAAAATTCTGAAATTTTCCAGCTAGCGGCAGTTTACGAGAAAAATCATAACTAATTGTAGAATAATCGGATTGAGGCGTTTCAAGTGGCTACGGAAAGCTAACGAGTTCAGCTACGTACAGAAATTAAGTTTTCAAACTTTCGAGGCAAAAGCTATGTCAAAATCAGTTCGAACAGTCTGCGAATTACCCACATACCAAAAAGAAAAACCCACAAAATTACAAAACCATGGAAGAAGGAAGCTTAATTCACACATCACTTACCTCAAAACAACTTAGAAACCACCTAGGATGAGGGTTGTAAGGGAGAATTTGATCAACAAGGGTTTCTCATCTTCACTCTCTTCTTTCCCCTCTTTTGTTTTTCTTCTCCCGTTCTTTTTTCTTTTCTTTTCTTTTTTTTTTTAAATTTAGCCTTAATAATTATATATCAGGCCATTTAAGTGGGCTGAAACTTTGGGCCACAAAATAATAAATAAATAAGTTTGGGCTTTCTAAAAAAAATCTAGTTGGGCTAAGAAAGGGCTGGCCTATTGGGCCATAAAAATAAATAAATAGGTTTTGGGCTTTCTAAAAAAAAACTAGTTGGGATAAGATATTATAAAGTATCCCGTCCTCTAAAAAGTTTCGTCCTCGAAACATAAACGTACCTAGAGATGAAAAGAGGTTTGGATGTTGTTGACACATGACTGACTCTGGTTCCCATGTTTCTTCTTCAATTTGATCACTTCTCCATAGAACTTTCACCATAGGAATGGATTTGTTACGAAGCATTTTCTCTCGGTGATCTACAATTTGAACAGGTTGTACTTCGTACGATAGATTTTTCTTTAATACAACTGGGGGATATTTGAGCACGTGCGAAGGATCTGGTTCATATTTTCTAAGCATAGAGACATGGAAGACATCGTGAATCTTCGACAATTCCAATGGTAGCTCAAGTCGATATGCGACACGACCAATCCTTTGCACGATCGTAAATGGGCCAATATACCTTGGACTCAACTTTCTCGAAGGCGGAATCGCAACACGCCCTTTCATGGAGAAACTTTCTGAAAAACTTTGTCTCCTTCATTAAACTCCAAATCGCGCCTCCTATTATCTGCGTAGCTTTTCTGTCGATCTTGCACTGCCTTAAGTCTGTCTCGAATAAGTTGTATTTTTGCCTTCGCATCTTCGATAAGCTCTACTTGTTCGATTTGTCTCTCGCCAACCTCATCCCAAAAGAGCGGTGTTCGACACTTTCGGGAATACAGAGCTTCGTACGGGGGCATTCCAATGCTTGAATGATAAATGTTGTTATAAGCGAACTCCACCAAAGTCACGTACTTATCCCAGCTACCTCCCAAATTCAACACCACTGCACGTAGCATGTCTTCTACTATCTGTATAGTTCTCTCTAACTGTCCATCAGTCTGTGGATGAAATGAGGTACTGAATAGTAATTTTGTACCTAGCGCTTTCTGCAGACTAGGCCAAAAACGGGAAATGAATCTTAGATCCCGATCAGATATGATTGACACTGGTACTCCGTGCAATCTCACGATCTCATCGACATATTACTTGGCAAGTTTCTCTAAAGATTCATTGGTGTTGGTGTGCATTGGACGGAAATGTGCCGATTTCGTCAGACGATTGACAATGACCCAAATTGAGGCATGACCCTTTTGGGTTCGAGGTAAACTAGAAACAAAATCCATTGTGATGTTTTCCCGTTTCATACCTGGCCACCAATAATGCTCCCGAAGTGTTCTATACATTTTGGTACTACCAGGATGCATAGCATAGGCTGAAGAATGGGCTTCCTCAAGAATAGCTCTACGAACATCAAGTTCTGATGGAACACAAACACGATTTTAAAAGTAAGAAGTCCATCGTCCCGAATTTGAAATTCTGTTTCTTTTCCTTGATTTAGCTTCGCCATCTTCTATTGTAAATGAACATCGTGTGATTGTCTTTCTCGAATTTGCTCGAACAAGGTAGGTCTAACCCCGAATTTGGCGATTAAGGCAGAATCATTAGACTTTTCACAATCGAGCGAAATGTGAAAAGATTTAAATTGCTCCAACATAGGAAGATAAAAAGATTGAATCGAAGCAAGTGAGGTAGAAGACTTTCTACTCAGAGCATCTGCAGCAACGTTCGCCTTGCCAGGATGATAATCGATGACTAAGTCATAGTCACTAATCAACTCCATCCATCGCCTTTGCCTGAGGTTGAGCTCCTTTTGCATGGTGATATACTTTAAGCTCTTGTGATCAGTGAAAACCCGACAAGTTGCACCGTACAGATAGTGCCTCCAGATCTTCAATGCAAAGACGATTGCAGCCAACACTAAATCATGTGTAGGATAATTTTCTTCGTTCTTCTTCAATTGCCTTGAAGCGTAGGCAATAACCTTTCCTTCTTGCATGAGAACGCATCCTAATCCTTGTCTCGAGGCGTCGCTATAAATGGTAAATTCTCCAATCGCTGGGTCTGGTAAAGCAAGAGTAGGAGCTGAAACGAGTTGTCTTTTCAATTCTTGAAATGCTTCCTCGCATTCTTCACTCCATTCAAATTTTACCCCTTCCGAGTCAATTTAGTCAAAGATGAAGCCAATAACGAAAAGTCTTTGACAAACCGTTGATAATATCCAGCTAATCCCAGAAAACTACGAATCTCTGTCATGTTCTTTGGACGCTCCCAATCTAGTATAGCTTGAATCTTCACTGGATCGACGTAGATTCCTTCTTTAGAAATGTGATGACCCAAAAAGCTAACCTCATGAAGCCAAAATTCACACTTCGAGAATTTAGCATAAAGATGATTTTCTCTGAGAATGTTCAGAGCAATTCTTAGATTATGAGAATGCTCGTCGTCCGATTTAGAATAAATAAGATTGTCATCAATGAAGATGATGACAAACTTATCTAAGTACGGCCGAAAGACCCGATTCATAAGATCCATAAAAGCTGCAGGAGCATTTGTGAGTCCAAAAGGCATAACACAGAATTCAAAATGATCGTATCTGGTTCGAAAAGCATACTTAGGGATATCAGATTCTCTAATCTTGAGTTGGTGATAACCAGATCGCAAATCAATTTTTGAGAACACAATTGCTCCTTGCAATTGATCAAACAGATCATCGATTCTTGAAAGAAGATATTTGTTCTTGATTGTCACCTTGTTCAATTGACGATAGTCAACACATAGGCGAAATGATCCATCTTTCTTCTTGACAAAAAGAACTGGAGCACCCCACGGAGATATGTTAGGTCGTATGAACCCCTTCTCCAATAATTCCCCAAGTTGTGTCTAGAGTTCCTTGAGCTCAGCAGGCGACATTCGATATGGAGTAATCAATATAGGTGTGATTCCAGGAAGTACGTCAATGGAAAAATCAATCTCTGGATTCGGAGGTTGTCCTGGTAAGTCTTTGGGAAAGAAATCAGGAAATTCATTCACGATCGGGATGTCATCTAGTTTAGTTTCAAAAAGAGAAGTATCGATGACAAATACCAAGAATGCCTCATAACCCTTATGCATTAATTTATGCGCAGTCAACATTGAAATAAAAGAGAGGAATCTCGTTTGAAGTTTACCTTCAAAAATAAGTTCTGAGAATCCTGGTCTACTAAAAATAACAAGCTTCTGTGGCAGTCGAGAATTGCATGATGAGAAGAAAGCCAATCCATGCCAAGAATAACATCAAGATCAATCAAAGGCAATGATATCAATTCAGCCTCTAGAATGACATCTTTGATCTTCAATGGACAACCAAGGAATACCGAATCACAAATTAGACGCTCTCCAAGAGGGGTATGAATGATGATTCCAGGTGACAAATGAGAGATAGGATAATCTAAGATCACAGTAAGATCATCCCGGATATAAGACCTATCAGAACCTGGGTCAAATAAAGCGTAGACCTGATGGTCTCCCACAAACACATGGCCTAAAGAAGCAATATTAGATGAGATTGTGATTTAAAAATTCAGAAAGATATAATTTTCTTACGAATGTTTTATTCGTAATCAAGTGGCATAACAAGGCGGGGTTAGATCTAGCATGTGAAAATACTCAGATTATAAATTAGCTGTCACAACCTTCGGATCTGAGCGAGCCTATTCCTGGGAAATATGAAATACTCTAGTTTGCTTCCTTCCTTGCATAGGTGATTGAGTACTAGGGCCGCTTGAGGCATCGGGCACTCTGGTAGCTGCAGATCGAGTATCTTTGGGTGTAGAATATGTTAGTTTACCACGAAGCTGATCAGAACACTGACTGCTCGCTCCCATAAGCTGAGGACAAGAACTTCGCATATGCCCCGGCTGTCGACACTGTAAACATACTTGAGGAGCCTTACAGGGGCCGTCGTGATATTTTAAGCAATTCTTGCACTTGCGATTTTCACCAACCGATCCCGAGACATTGCTCCCGCCTCTACTAAACAGCTCCCGAGGTTGAGGAAAACTAATAGATACCAGTGCGCCACGCGAAGATCCCACACCCCTATACACCTTCGATGCATTTCCTGAAAATGCGCTCCCTTGCCTTTTCTTTTGAGATCGTTCTGCAAGCTTATGTCTCACCTGAACTAAACTTTCTGCCCTCAGGGCTTCTTCTACGAGATCGTCAAGACTCTCGACTTGTCTCCGGACTTGATGCGATCTCGAATATTTAAATTAAGGCCATCTTCAAATCTCTTGCATAAGTCTCTCGTCGTATATGACTCAGGAGCGAATTCTCGCAATTCTAGAAATTTGCTTTCGTATTCCACGACCGACATAATGCCTTGAAAGAGGTTGAAGAACTCCTTTCTCTTCTGATCCTGGATGTACTGGGAGAAGTATCGATCTTTGAAGCGTTCCACAAAGATAACCCACGTAATAGTAACCGAAGATGTCATTTTTAGATTCTACCACCATCATCGTGCATCTGGGCCTAACAGCTTGGTCGCAATGACCACACGATAACATTCTTCAATCATCAAGGTGTCAAAGGTCTCTGTAATCTCCTTTAACCATGCCCCCGCTTTAGAAGCATCTCTTGCACCGTCAAATTTCGAAGTTCCCATGTTTTCAACTGCTTTCACCAAATCAATTATAAAAAGTGCACCTCGAGAAGTAGAACCTCCTAAAGCCATTTCTGGAGTAAAAACTGGTACATTAGTTGTAGGTCGAATTGGTTCATTAGCACGAAGAACCTCTTTAGTGACAGTCGTAGTCGCAGTCGTATGAGCCGTTGTAGGTGGTGGAACACCATGTATTCGAATGTGATCATAATACAATTGGTACTGCTCCGGTGTCATCATGTGCTCAACCCGCAACTGGGCTCATGGTTGCTCTACCTGGGAAACCGACACCCTATGATCAGAATTGATAGGGTCCGTAACCGACGGAGGAACGACATGATCAGAAGAAACATGTCCTCGAGGTCCACGAGGAACAGAGAAGAGTAGAGGACTCGGAGGATCACGAGGAGCGTGTCCTCGACCTCGACCTCGACGACGAACTGGAGGTGCCATAATGACTAAAAGGAAGAAAGGAAAGAAAATGCAAAGTCAACATCAAGGCAATACGATACCTTGGGATGACATAGAAACAAAGTTGGACCCATTGGCTCAACTCAAAAAGAATGAGAATCATAAAACCAGGCTCTGATACCAAAGTTTATAGAAAACGTAAGGCTTGCTATCAAGTACCTGTAGAACTGATCAACTGATAACAACAGGTACAACCCGAGGACATCATCTCATAAAGTATCAACAAGGATTTACAAAGGTACAAAATACAATGATGTAACTTAGTTTAAAGAAAATATACATGAACGATATAACATCGCGAGAGTACAAAAAGAACATCAAGGGGGTCACCAAATATAAACTATACAATCTTGCCAATGAATCCGTCAATTTACATAAAAGAGGAAGTACTCAAAACACTGATTGGATGATAAGCAAAGATGATAAGCAAACGATAGGCAAACCTCCAACCAAAACCATATCAACAGCCTGAAAAGGAAAGAATGATGGGGGTGAGCAAAACCTCTAGCTCAGTGAGGTGATAAGTCGGTCGCCCCGACCCTTATACGAAGCATGTATTTCCACTCGCGGTTCATAACATAAAATCCAACATTTCATCTCACAATAACTATTTCTCACTTAGTATACATATTAATAAAAATAAAAACCTTAGTGCACATTTACGAATAACACAATTAGTTCAAACAACATGTTATCACGTAAAAGACGCGTGGATAGTCAATATCCTCCTCGAACTGAGCTCTCCGTCGAGAGACAGTCCAAGCCCGTCACCGTTACTCTAGATAAAATGCACATTAATATTCTTTCTCAACACGCCAAGTGCTAAAGTTCACAATTCAATATCGACGTGAATACTTGAAATGATCAAACATATAAATATATATGACATGCATGTCCCACACAGGTGACGTTGACTGAGCCTATAATAGACTGATCCATCTAACGATCACCCTCCAGAGTATCAGTATTTGGCAAATGGACAAGTGCCCCATTAGATCTAACTCACCCGGGTTTGCAAGCAACGGGCAACTTGGTTGTCACTCTAACTCACCCGAACCGCGACAATTCGGGCTACTTAATCAATGTCGCTCCAACTCACCCGAACCGTGACCAATTCGAGCTACTTAACCTTGGTACCAGGCATACATATGCATATGCATCATAAGATGAATAACGACTCAAGTTAGAACCTTAATTGGCACACAAGAATAACCAGAAATCAATTCTCAAATAATTCACAATAAATGCTATCAGATATCGAGCCGGTAATGCTCTTCAACATAAGTTAAAATCAATAATGCTCATAAAATGGCTAACAGGACTCTAACCAAAGCAATCGAGCTAATCAGGCTCTTTACCACATAACACAATACCAAATAATTTTCTTATCAATTAACTAAAACTAAAATAAATGCACATTTATCGAGGGTCCACACTTCCCACAAGAGAAGGCGTTCCCGAATTATCAACTCACAAGGAAGTGATTAACTCTTTCCGGAATCTGAAGTCGATCCCTTGCCCATCGTCGATGGTTCTTTACCTAGAAAGGAGATGAGCAATTAAAGACAAAGCAAATATAACTAACTATTAGCGGTAACATCACCTTTCATTGCTAAAACCAAATCCTAATCAAGTTCGAACGAGTCGATATTAAATAAAAATGGCATGTAACTCCTTAACATCAGTTCCCAATCCCACATAACCCATTTCAATACATTAACTAAACGAAAAGATAGAAAATAAATTTGAATTCGACATAAAAATTCTGAAATTTTCCAGCTAGCGGCAGTTTACGAGAAAAATCATAACTAATTGTAGTAAAATCGGATTGAGGTGTTTCAAGTGGCTACGGAAAGCTAAAGAGTTTAGCTACGTTAAAAATTAAGTTTGCAAACTTTCGAGGGCAATAGCTATGTCAAAATCAGTTCGAACAGTCTGCGAATTACCCACATACCAAAAAGAAAAACCCCACAAAATTACAAAACCATGGAAGAAGGAAGCTTAATTAACACATCACTTACCTCAAAAAAACTTAGAAACCACCTAGGATGTGGGTTGTAAGGGAGAATTTGATCAACAAGGGTTTCTCCTCTTCACTCTCTTCTTTCCCCTCTTTTGCTTTTCTTCTCCCGTTCTTCTTTCTTTTCTTTTTTTTTTTTTAACTTTAGCCTGAATAATTATACATCAGGCCATTTAAGTGGGCTGAAAATTTGGGCCACAAAATTATAAATAAATAAGTTTGGGCTTTCTAAAAAAAAATCTAGTTGAGCTAAGATAGGGCTGGCCTTTTGGGCCATAAAAATAAATAAATAAGTTTTGGGCTTTCTAAAAAAAATCTAGTTGGGCTAAGATATTATAATGATGCTCATTTCCTTCATCATATTGCATGTTTCTTTCATCATAATGCGTATTTCCTTCATCATGATGCTTACTTCATTCCTTATTATTCATATTTTCTTTATCATGTTGCTCATTTCCTACATGATGATGCATATTTCCATCATCATGTTACTTATTTCTGTCATCTTGATGATCATTCCCCTCATCATGATGCTTATTTCCTTCATCATGATGCGTATTTTCATAATAATGATGCTCATTTCCTACACAATTATGTTAATTTCCTTCATCATGATGCATGTTTCCATCATCGTAATGCTAATTTTCTACATCATGATGCTCATTTTATACATCATGATGCATAATTTATTCATCATGATACTCATTTCTTACGTCATAATAAGCATTTTCCTCATCATGATACTCATTTCATTTATCATAATGCATACTTTCTTCATCATGATACTCATTTCCTACATCATGATGCTCATTTACATCATCATGATGATTTTTCCATAATCATAATGCTAATTTCCTACATCATGATGCAAATTTCGTTCATCATGATGCTCATTTTGTTCATCTTAATGATCATTTCCCACATCATTATGGTCATTTCCTTCATTATGATACTAATTTCTTTCATCATAATACGTATTTCCTTCATCATGATACTTACTTCCTACATTATGATGCTCATTTCCTTCATCATGATGCACGTTTCTGTCATCATAATGCATATTTCCTTCATCATGATGCTCATTTCCTACATCATGATGCATGTTTTCTATATCATGATGCATAATTCCTTCATCAGAATGCATACTTCATTTATCACTATACACATTTCCATCATCATAATGCTCATTTCCCATATCATGATGCATATTTCTATCATCATGATGTACATTTCCATCCTCTTAATGATCATTTCCCTCACCATGATGCTCATTTCCTTGTTGATAATGCATATTTTCTTCATCATGATACTCATTTCCTATATCTTGATGCTCATTCCCTTTATCATGATGCATATTTCCTTCATCATGATGATAATTTCCTACACCTTTATGGTCATTTCCATCATCGATGCTCATTTCCTTCATCATGATGCATATTTTCAACATAATGATGCTCATTTCCTACACTATTATGCTCATTTCCTTCATCATTATGCATGTTTCCATCATCGTAATGCTAATTTCCTACATCATGATGCTCATTTTGTACATCATGATGCATAATTCATTCATCATGATACTCATTTCCTACGTCATAATGAGCATTTCCCACATCATGATACTCATTTCATTCATCATGATGCATACTTTCTTCATCATGATACTCATTTCCTACATCATGATGCTCATTTACACCATCATGATGATTGTTTCCATAATCATAATGCTAATTTCCTACATCATGATGCTCGTTTACATCATCATGATGATTGTTTCCATCATCGTAATGCTAATTTCCTACATCATGATGATCATTTTGTACATCATGATGCATAATTCATTCATCATGATACTCATTACCTACGTCATAATGAGCATTTCCCTCATTATGATACTCATTTCAATCATCATGATGCATACTTTCTTCATCATGATACTCATTTCCTACATCATTATACTCATTTCCTACATCATGATGCTCATTCACATCATCATGATAATTGTTTCCATAGTTATAATGCTAATTCCCTACATCATGATGCTCATTTCGTTCATCGTGACACATATTTCCTTCGTCATGATGCTCTTGTCCCAACATCATGATGCACATTTCCTTTATCATGATGCTCATTTCCGTCATTATGATGCGTGTTTTCTTCATCATGATGCTCATATCTTTATCACGATTTATATTTCCTTTATAATGATGCTCTTTATCTACATCGTGATGCTCATTCCCTACATCATGATGCTCATTTCCATCATTATGATGCTAATTTCCATCATCATGATGCTCATTTTCACAATCGTGGTTCTCATTTTCTTCTTCATGATGCGTATTTCCTTCATCATGATGCTTATTTCTTAAATCATAAAGCTCATATTCTTCATCATGATTCTCATTTCTTTCATCATGATTCTCATTTCCATCATCATGATGATCATATCCTTCATCAAGATGCATATGTTCTTCGTCATGATGCTCATTTCATACATCATGATGCTCATTTCCTTCATCATGATGCATATTTCATTCATCATGATACTCATTTTCCTCATCATGATGCTAATTTCCATCATCATGATGCTCATTTCCTAAATCATGAAGCTCATTTCCAAAACCATGATGCTCATTTTCTTCATCATGATGATTAATTCAGACTTCATTATGCTCATTTCCTTCATCGTGATGCATATTTCCTTAATCATAATTCTCTTTCCTAAGTAATGATGCTTATTTCCTTTTTCATGTTGCTCATTTCCTTCATCATGATGCTTATTTCCTTTATCACAATGCTCATTTCCTTCATCGTGATGCATATTTCCTTCAGCATGATGCTCATTTCCTTCATCTTGATGGTCATTTCCTATATCATTATGGTAATTTCCTTCATTATGATGCTAATTTCCTTCATCATAATACATATTTCTTTCATCATGATACTTATTTCCGACATTATGATGTTCATTTCTTTCATCATGATGCATGTTTTTTCATTGTAATGCATATTTCTTTCATCATGATGCTCATTTCCTAAATCATGATGCACGTTTTCTACACTGTAATGCATAATTCCTTCATAAAAATGCCTACTTCATTTATCATGATGCACATTTTCGTTATCATAATGCTCATTTTCAACATCATGATGCATATTTCCGTCGTCATGATGCTTATTTCCATCATCTTGGTGATCATTTCCCTCACCATGATGCTCATTTTCTTCATCACGATGCATACTTTCTTTATCGTGATACTCATTTCCTACATCATGATGTTCATTTCCTTCATCATGATGCATATTTCCTTCATCATGATGATAATTTCCTACATCATTATGCTCATTTCCTTCATCATGATGCATATTTCCATCATAATAATGCTCATTTCGTACACTATTATGCTCATTTCCTTCATTATGATACATGTTTTTATCATCGTAATGCTAATTTCCTACATCATGATGCATAATTCCTTCATCAAGATACTCATTTCCTACATCATAGTGCATTTTTCCTTCATCATGATGCTCATTCCCTTTGTCATGATGCTCATTTCCTTCATCATTATGCATGTTTTCTTCATCATGATACATATTTCCTATATTGTGATGCTCGTTCCCTACATCATGACGCTTATTTCAATCATCATGATGCTCATTTCCTTCATCATGATGCTCATTTTCACAATCGTGATGCTCATTTCCTTCTTCATGACCCGTATTTCACTCATCACGATGCTTATTTCTTATATCATAAAGCTCATATTCTTCATCATGATTCTCATTTCTTTCATTATGATTCTCATTTCCATCATCATGATGCATAAATCCTTCATAATGATGCTCATATCCTTCATCAAGATGCATACGTCCTTTGTCATGATGCTCATTTTTTTTCATCATGATGCATATTTCATCTACAATGATACTCATTTCCTTCATCATGATGCACATTTCTATCACCATGATGCATAAATCCTTCATCATGGTGCTCATTTCGTTCATCGTTATGCATATTTCCTCTATCATAATGCTCATTTCCTTCACAGCATGATGATTAATTCCGACGGCATTATGGTCATTTCCTGCATCCTGATGCTCATTTCTATCATAATGACGCAAATTTCCTTATTCATGATTTTCTTTCCTAAGTCATGATGCTTATTTACTTCTTCATGTTGCTCATTTCCTTCATCATGATGCTTATTTCCTTTATCATGGTTTTCATTTCCATCATCAAGATGATTATTTCCTTCATCATGATGCTCAGTTCCTTCATCATGATGTTCATTTTCTACATCATGATGCTCATTTCCTTCATCATGATTCATATTTCCTTTATCATTATGCCCATTTCCTTTATCATGATGCTCATTTCCTTATCATGATGTGTATTTCCTTCATCTACACAATCATTTCCTACGTCATTATGGTCATTTCTACATCATGATGCTCATTTCATTCATCTTGATTAATATTTCCAACATCATGATGCTCATTTCCGAAATCATTATATATATTTCCTTCATCATGATGCTCATTTCCATCATCATGATGATCATTTTCTTCATAGTAATGCTCAATTCCTACATCATTATGCTCATTTCCTTCATGTCTTCTTCGTCACGATGCTAATTTCTATCGTCATGATGTTAATATACGTCATCATGATGCGTACTTCCTTCATCATGATGCTCAATTCCTAAACCATGATACTCATTTCATTCATAATGATGCATATTTACTTCATCATGATGTTAATTTATATCATCATGATGTGTACTTCCTTCATCATGATGCTCATTTCAAACATCATGATCATCATTTCCTTCATCATGATGCAAATTTTCAACATAATGATCCTCATTTCAATCATCATGATGCATAAATCTATCATAATGATGCTCATTTTGTTCATCAATATGTGCATTTCCTTTATCATGATACTCATTTCCAACATCATGATGCTCATTTCCTTCATCATGATTATAAATTCTGAAGTCATCGTGGTCATTTTCTTCATCATGATGCTCATTTCATTCATCATGATGCATATTTCCTTCATCATGATGCTCATTCCCTACATGATGATACTGATTTCCTTCACCATGATGCGTATTTTCTTTATAAGATGCTCATTTCCTATATCATGATGTATATTTCCTTCATCATGATGATCATTTCCTATGTCATTATGGTCATCTCTTTTATTTTGATGCTCATTTCATTCATCATGATGCTAATTTCCATCATCATGATGATATTTCCTCATCGTGATGCTCATTTCCTACATCAATATGCTCATTTCTTTCATCATGATGCTTATTTCCTTCATCATGATGCAGAAATCCTTCATCCTGATGCGTATTTCCGTCATCTTGATGCATGTTTCATTCAACATGATGCTCATTTCCTAAATCATGATGCTCATTTCCTTTATCGTGATGCATATTTTCCTTCATCATGATGCACATTTTCTACATCACAATGAATATTTCCGTCATAATGATGCTCATTTCCTTCATCATGATTCTCATTTCCTACATCATGATTCCTATTTCCATCTTCATGATGCTTATTTCCTTCATCATGATGCTCATTTCTTTCATCATGATGATCATTTCCTTCATCATTATGGTCATTTCCTTCACTATGATGCTAATTTCCTTCATCATTATCTGTATTTCCTTCATCATGATGCTTATTTCCTACACTATGATGCTCATTTCCTTCATCATGATGCATGTTTCTTTCATCACAATGCATATTTCCTTCATCATGATGCCCGATTCCAACATTATTATACTCATTTCCTTCATCATGATTCATATTTCCTTTATCATGATGCTCATTTCCTTCATCATGATGATCATTTCCTACGTCATTATGGTCATTTCTTAATCATGATGCTCATTTCATTCATCTTAATGCATATTTCCGTCACCTTGATGCTCATTTCCTACAAAATTATACATATTTCCTTCATCATGATGATCATTTCCTTCATCGTGATGCCCATTTCCTACGTCATTATGATTACTTCCTTCACCATGATGCATGTCTTCTTCATCATGATGCTAATATACTTCATCATGATGCATATTTTCTTCATCATGATACTCATTTTCTACATCACGATGCTCATTTTCTTCATCATGATTCATATTTCCTTCAACATTATGCCCATTTCCTTCATCATGATGCTCATTTCCTTCATCATGATGCATATTTCCTTCATCTAGATAATCATTTCCTACGTCATTAGGGTCATTTCTTCATCATGATGCTCATTTCATTCATCTTGATGAATATTTCCATCATCATGATGCTCATTTCCGAAATCATTATATATATTTCCTTCATCATGATGCTCATTTCCATCATCATGATGATCATTTCCTTCATCGTAATGATCAATTCCTACATCATTATGCTCATTTCCTTCATGTCTTCTTTGTCACGATGCTAATTTCTATCATCATGATGTTAATATACATCATCATGATGCGTACTTCCTTCATCATGATGCTCAATTCCTAAATCATGATGCTCATTTCATTCATAATGATGCATATTTCCTTCATCATGATGTTAATTTCTATAATCATGATGCTACTTCCTTCATCAAGATGCTCATTTCAAACATCATGATGATCATTTCCTTCATCATGATGCAAATTTCCATCATAATGATACTCATTTCAATCATCATGATGCATAAATCCATCATAATGATGCTCATTTTGTTCATCAATATGTGCATTTCCTTTATCATGATACTCATTTCCAACATCATCATGCTTATTTCCTTCATCATGATTATTAATTCCGAAGTTATCATGGTCATTTTCTTCATCATGATGCTCATTTCATTCATCATGATACATATTTCCCTCATCATGATGCTCATTCCCTACATGATGATACTGATTTCCTTCACCATGATGTGTATTTCCTTTATAATGATGCTCATTTCCTATATCATGATGCTCATTTCCTTCATCATGATGTATATTTCCTTCATCATGATGATCATTTCCTATGTCATTATGGTCATCTCTTTTATTTTGATGCTCATTTCATTCATCATGATGCTAATTTCCATCATCATGATGATATTTCCTCATCGTGATGCTCATTTCCTACATCAATATGCTCATTTCTTTCGTCATGATGCTTATTTCCTTCATCATGATACAGAAATCCTTCATCCTGATGCGTATTTCCGTCATCTTTATGCATGTTTCATTCAACATGATGCTCATTTCCTACATCATGATGCTCATTTCCTTTATCGTGATGCATATTTTCCTTCATCATGATGTACATTTTCTACATCACAATGAATATTTCCGTCATAATGATGCTCATTTCCTTCATCATGATTCTCATTTCCTACATCATGATTCCTATTTCCATCTTCATGATGCTTATTTCCTTCATCATGATGCTCATTTCCTTCATCTTGATGATCATTTCCTTCATCATTATGGTCATTTCCTTCACTATGATGCTAATTTCCTTCATCATTATCTGTATTTCCTTCATCATGATGCTTATTTCCTACACTATGATGCTCATTTCCTTCATCATGATGCATGTTTCTTTCATCACAATGCATATTTCCTTCATCATGATGCCCGATTCCAACATCATTATACTCATTTCCTTCAACATGATTCATATTTCCTTTATCATGATGCTCATTTCCTTCATCATGATGCTCATTTCCTTCATCATGATGATCATTTCCTACGTCATTATGGTCATTTCTTAATCATGATGCTCATTTCATTCATCTTAATGCATATTTCCGTCACCTTGATGCTCATTTCCAACAAAATTATACATATTTCCTTCATCATGATGATCATTTCCTTCATCGTAATGTTCATTTCCTACGTCATTATGATCACTTCCTTCACCATGATGCATGTCTTCTTCATCATGATGCATATTTCCTTCATCATGATACTCATTTTCTACATCACGATGCTCATTTTTTTCATCATGATTCATATTTCCTTCAACATTATGCCCATTTCCTTCATCATGATGCTCATTTCCTTCATCATGATGCATATTTCCTTCATCTAGATAATCATTTCCTACGTCATTAGGGTCATTTCTTCATCATGATGCTCATTTAATTCATCTTGATGAATATTTCCATCATCATGATGCTCATTTCCGAAATCATTATATATATTTCCTTCATCATGATGCTCATTTCCATCATCATGATGATCATTTCCTTCATCGTAATGATCAATTCCTACATCATTATGCTCATTTCCTTCATGTCTTCTTCGTCACGATGCTAATTTCTATCGTCATGATGTTAATATACATCATCATGATGCGTACTTCCTTCATAATGATGCTCAATTCCTAAATCATGATGCTCATTTCATTCATAATGATGCATATTTCCATCATCATGATGTTAATTTCTATCATCATGATGCTACTTCCTTCATCTTGATGCTCATTTCAAACATCATGATGATCATTTCCTTCATCATGATGCAAATTTCCATCATAATGATACTCATTTCAATTATCATGATGCATAAATCCATCATAATGATGCTCATTTTGTTCATCAATATGTGCATTTCCTTTATCATGATACTCATTTCCAACATCATCATGCTTATTTCCTTCATCATGATTATTAATTCCGAAGTTATCATGGTCATTTTCTTCATCATGATGCTCATTTCATTCATCATGATGCATATTTCCTTCATCATGATGCTCATTCCCTACATGATGATACTGATTTCCTTCACCATGATGCGTATTTCCTTTATAATGATGCTCATTTCCTATATCATGATGCTCATTTCCTTCATCATGATGTATATTTTCTTCATCATGATGATCATTTCCTATGTCATTATGGTCATCTCTTTTATCTTGATGCTCATTTCATTCATCATGATGCTAATTTCCATCATCATGATGATATTTCCTCATCGTGATGCTCATTTCCTACATCAATATGCTCATTTCTTTCATCATGATGTATATTTCCATCATCATGATACTTATTTCCTTCAACATGATACATAAATCCTTCATCCTGATGCGTATTTCCTTCATCTTGATGCATGTTTCATTCAACATGATGCTCATTTCCTACATCATGATGCTCATTTCCTTTATCAAGATGATCATTTCCTACGTCATTATGGTCATTTCTTAATCATGATGCTCATTTCATTCATCTTAATGCATATTTTTGTCACCTTGATGCCCATTTCCTACAAAATTATACATATTTCCTTCATCACGATGATCATTTCCTTCATCGTGATGCTCATTTCCTATGTCATTATGATCACTTCCTTCATCATGATGCTAATATACTTCATCATGATGCATATTTCCTTCATCATGATACTCATTTTCTACATCACGATGCTCATTTTCTTCATCATGTTTCATATTTCCTTCAACATTATGCTCATTTCCTTCATCATGATGCATATTTCCTTCATCTAGATAATCATTTCCTACGTCATTAGGGTCATTTCTTCATCATGATGCTCATTTCATTCATCTTGATGAATATTTCCATCATCATGATGCTCATTTCCGAAATCATTATATATATTTCCTTCATCATGATGCTCATTTCCATCATCATGATGATCATTTCCTTCATCGTAATGCTCAATTCCTGCATCATTATGCTCATTTCCTTCATGTCTTCTTCGTCATGATACTAATTTCTATCGTCATGATGTTAATATACGTCATCGTGATGCGTACTTCCTTCATCATGATGATCATTTCATTCTAATGATGCATATTTCCTTCATCATGATGTTAATTTCTATCATCATGATGCGTACTTCCTTCATCATGATGATCATTTTCTTCATCATGATGCAAATTTTCATTATAATGATCTTCATTTCAATCATCATGATGCATAAATCCATCATAATGATGCTCATTTTGTTCATCAATATGTGCATTTCCTTTATCATGATACTCATTTCCAACATCATGATGCTCATTTCCTTCATCATGATTATTAATTCCGATGTCATCATGGTCATTTTCTTCTTCATGATGCTCATTTCATTCATCATAATGCATATTTCCTTCATCATGATGCTCATTCCCTACATGATGATACTGATTTCCTTCACCATGATGCGTATTTCCTTTATAATGATGCTCATTTCCTATATCATGATGCTCATTTCCTTCATCATGATGTACATTTCCTTCATCATGATGATTATTTCCTATGTCATTATGGTCATCTCTTTTATCATGATGCTCATTTCATTCATCATGATGTATATTTCCATCATCATGATGCTTATTTCCTACATGACGATACATATATCAACATGATGCTTATTTCCTTCAGCATGATGCATATTTTCTTCATCATGAAGCTCATTTCCTTCATCATGATGCTTATTTTCATCATTATCATGCAGTAATCCCTTACCATGATGCTTATTTCCATCATCATGATGCAGAAATCCTTCATCATGATGCGAATTTCCATCAACATGACGATGCATGTTTCCTTCAACATGATTCTCATTTCTTACATCAATATGCTCATTTCCTTCATCAAGATGCTAATTTCCTATTTCAATATGCTCATTACATACATCAATATGCACATTTCCATCATCAAGATGCTATTTTCGTTCATTATGATGTGTATTTCCTTCATCATGATGCTAATTACCGACATCAATATGCTCATTTCATTCATCATGATGCATATTTCCTTCATCATGATGCTAATTTCCTACATCATGCTACATATTTCCTTCATCATTACGCTTATTTCCAACATCATGATGATCATTTCCTTCATCATGATGCAAATTTTTTTCATCTTGATGCTCATTTTCCTCATCATGATGCTCATTTTTTCATCATGATGCATATTTCCTTTATCACGATGCTCATTCCTTCGTTATGACGTATATTTCCCTTATTATGATGCTTATTTCCATAATCTTGATGATCATTCCCTACATCATTAGGGTCATTTCCTTCATTATGATGCTCATTTCCTTTAACATTATGCGTATTTCCTTCATCATGATACAAAAATCCTTCATCCTGATGCGCATTTCCGTAATCATGATGCATGTTTCATTCAACATGATGCTCATTTCCTATATCATGATGCTCAGTTCCTTCATCATGATCCATATTTTCCTTCTGCATGATGCACATTTCCTAAGCCACAATGAATATTTCCGTCATAATGATGCTCATTTCCTTTATCATGATGCTCATTTCCTACATCACGATTCCTATATCCATCTTCATGATGCTCGTTTTGTTCATCTTGGTGATCATTTCCATCATCATTATGGGTCATTTCCTTCACTATGATGCTCATTTTCTTCATCACGAAGCATATGTCCTTCATCATGATGCTCATTTCGTTCATCAATATGCGTATTTCCTACATCATGATGCTTATTTCATTCATCATGATGCATATTTCCTTCATCATGATGCTCATTTCCTACATGATGATGCTTATTTCCTTCATCATGATGCATATTTCATTCATCAAGATACTCATTTCCTTAATCATGATGTACATTTCCTTCTTCATGATGATCATTTCCTACGTCATTATGGTCATTTCCTTAGTCATGATGTTCATTTCATTCATCATTTTGCATATTTCTTCAACATGAAGGTCATTTCCTACATTGTGATGCTCAATTCCTACATCATTATGCTCATTTCCTTCATCATGATGCATGTTTTCTCCATCATGATGCTCATTACATTCATCATGATGTCAATTTCCTTCATCATGATGCTCATTTCAAACATCATGATGCTCATTTCATTCATCATGATGGATATTTCCTTCATCATGATGCTCAATTCCTACATCATGCTTCATATTTCCTTCATCATTATGCTCATTTCCAACATCATGATGATCATTTCATTCATCATTATTCAAATTTTCTTTGTGATGATACTCATTTCCTACATCTTGATGCTCATTTCCTTTATCATGAAGATCAATTTCGACATCATTATGGCCATTTCCTTCATAATGATGCTCATTTCCTACATCATGATGTATGTTTCCTTCATCATGATGCTAATTTCCTACATCATGAAGCTTATTTCATTCATCATGATGCTTACTTCCTACATCACGATAGAAACATCATCATGATGCCAATTTCCATCATCATGATGCATATTTTCTTCTTCATGATGCTCATTTCCTACATCAGGATGCTTATTTCCAATGTCATGATGCATAAATCTTTCATCATGATGATGATGCTCATTTCCATCATCATGTTGCTTGTTTCCTTCTTCATGGGTCTTATTTCCTACATCATGATGCTCATTTCCTTCATCATGATGCATATTTTCCTTCACCATGATGCTCATTTCCTACATCACGATGCATATTACCATCATCATGATGGTCATTTCGTCATCATGATGCTCATTTCTTTCATCATGATGCATATTTCCTTTATCACCATGCTCATTCCTTCGTCATGACGCATATTTCCTTTATCATGATGCTTATTTCCTTCATCTTGATGATCATTCCCTACATCACTAAGGTCATTTCCTTCATTATGATGCTCATTTCCTTCAACATTATGCATATATCCTTCATCATAATGTTTTTTTTCCTACATTATGATGCTCATTTCCTTCATCATGTTGCTTGTTTCTTTCATCATAATGCGTATGCCGTCATTATGATGCTTTCTTCATTCCTTATAATGCATATTTCCTTTATCATGATTGCTCATTTCCAACATCATAATGCATATTTCAATCATCATGTTGCTCATTTTTGTCATCTTGATGATCATTCCCCTCATCATGATGCTCATTTCCTTCATCATAATACTTATTTTCGTCACCATGATACACATTTCCTACATCATTATGCTCATTTCTTTAATCATGATGCATATATCATTCATCATGATGTTAATTTCCTACATCATTATGGTCATTCCTTCATCATGATGCTAATTTCCTTCGCCATGATGCGTTGTTCCATCATAATAATGCTCATTTCCTACATTATTATGCTCATGTCCTTCATCGTGATACATATTTCTATCATCATAATGCTAATTTCCTACATCATGATGCTCATTTGGTTCATCATGATACATATTTCCTTCATCATGATGCTCATTTCCTACATCGCGATGCATATTTCCGTCATAATGATTCTCATTTCTTTTATCATGATGCTCATTTCCTTCATCATGATGCATATTTCCTTTATATCGATGCTCTAATCTACATCATGATGCTCATTCCCACATCATGATGCTTATTTTCTTCATCATGATTCATATTTCCTTCATCATTATGCCCATTTCCTTCATCATGATGCTCATTTACTTCATCATGACATATATTTCCTTCATCAAGATAATCATTTCTTACGTCATTATGTTCATTTCTTCATCATGATGCTCATTTCCTTCATCATAATGCTCATTTCCTAAATCATTATATATATTTCCTTCATGATGATCATTTCCATCATCATGATGATCAATTCCTTCATCGTAATGCTCAATTCCTACATCATTATGCTCATTTCCTTCATGTCTTGTTCATCATGATAATAATTTCTATCATCATGATGCTAATATACGTCATCATGATGCGTACTTCCTTCATCATGATGCTCATTTCCTACATCATGATGCTCATTTCATTCATAATGATGCATATTTCCTTCATCATGATGCTAATTTCTCAACATGATGCGTACTTTCTTCATCATGATGATCATTTCATATATCATGGTGCTCATTTCCTATATCATGCTGCATATTTCCTTCATCATGATGTTCATTTGCTTCATCATGATGCAAATTTTCATCATAATGATCCTCATTTCCATCATCATGATGCATAAATCCTTCATAATGATGCTCATTTCGTTCATCAATATGTGTATTTCCTTTATCATGGTACTCATTTTCCACATCATGATGCTCATTTCCTTCATCATGATTATTAATTCCGACATCATTATGGTCATTTTCTTCATCATGATGCTCATTTCATTCATCATGATGCATATTTCCTTCATCATGATGCTCATTTCCTGCATGATGATGCTCATTTCCTTCACCATGATGCATATTTCCTTCATAATGATGTTCATTTCCTACATCATGATGCTCATTTCCTTCATCATGATGTATATTTCCTTCATCATGATGATCATTTCCTATGTCATTATGGTCATCTCTTTTATAATGATGCTCATTTCATTCATCATGATGCTAATTTCCATCATCATTATAATGTCTTGCCTCAACTTTTAAAAGCCCAAAATAATTTATTTATCTTTGGCCCAAACCTTATAATATATCAGCCCCAAACTAGAAATTATTTTTAGAGCCCAAAATCTATTTAATTATTATTAGCCCAACTAGAATTTGCTTTTAGAGCCCAAAATCTATATATTTATTTTTGGCCCAAAGTCTAACTCACTTAAATGGCTTAATCTATTAATAAGCCCAGCCCATCAATAGCCCCAACAATATATGTCAAAAATAGAATAAAAAAGGAGAAAGGAAGATAAGAAATAAGAAAGGGCTTCTAGAACATCCAAGGGGGGAAAGAAGAGAAAGGAAGAGGAGAAACCCTTGTGATCAAATTCTCCCATACAACTCTCATTTTAGTTGGTGTATAAGTGTGTTAAGGTAAGTAATATGTCAATTAAGCTTCCTTTCTCCATGATTTTGTGATTTTGTTGGGTTTCTTCCTAGTAAAGGGAAATTCGTATGCTTCTGTTCGACCTACTTTCGACATAGCTATTGATCTTAGAAAGTTGCAAACTTAATTTCTATACGTAGCTGGAATCGTTAGCTTTCCGTATCCACTTGAAACACCTCAATCCGATTTTTCTACAATTAGTTATGATTTTTTTCGTAAACTGCCTCTAGGTGATTCGCAGCCACTGTCCGAACTGATTTTTGCATATCTATTGCCCTCAGAAATTTGCAAACTCAATTTCTTATGTAGCTGAGTTTTTTAGCTTTCTATAGCCACTTGAAACGCCTCAATCCGAGTTATATACAATTAGTTATGATTTTTTTTCGTGAACTGCCGCAGGCTGGAAAATTTCAGAATTTGTTATGTCAAATTAAAATTTATTTCCTATCGTTTCATTTGAGAAATGATATGAACTGGGTTATGTGAGACTCGGAGTTGGTGTTGAGGAGTTACGAGCTGCCCTTTATTTAATATCAACTCCTATGTATATTGATTTGTATTCATTTGCTTATCTACTTTTTAGGTAAAGATCAATCGTCGAAGGGCAAGGGAATAACTTCAGATTTCGGAGAGAGTTAATCATTTCCTTGTGAGTTGATAATTCGGGAATGCCTTCTCTTGTGGGAAGTGTGGACCCTTGACAAGTTTGCATTAATTTTCTTTACTTACTTGATAAGAAAATTACTTGGTGATGTGTTATGTGGTAAAGAGGCTGATTGGCTCAATTGCTCTAGGTTGAACCTGATTGGCATGATATGGTCCATTGATTATCTTATATTATTTCATATAGAGTCCTGTCAGCCATGTATTACGGGTATTGTTTGTTTTAATTTATAGAGCCTTGTTGGCTCGATATATGATATCATTTGTTGTGAAGTATTTGAGGATTAATCTATTGATAATCTTGTGACTTGAGTTGTTATGCATTTGATGATTTATATGCATACCTGGTACCAAGGTTAAGTAGCCCGAATTGGTCACGGTTCGGGTGAGTTGGAGCGACATTGATTAAGTAGCCCGAATAGTCGCGGTTCGGGTGAGTTAGAGTGACAAACTAATCGCCCGTGGCTTGGCAAACCTGGGTGAGTTAGATCTAACGAGGAACCTGTCCATTTGCCAAATATTGATACTCTGGAAGGTGATCGTTAGATGGATCAGCCTATTATAGGCTCAGTCAGCGTCACCGGTGTGGGACACGCATGTTATATATGTTTACATGTTTTATCATTTCAAGGATCTCATTGATATTAAATTGCGGTACTTGGTATATGTTGAGAAAGAGCAGTAACCTTCATTTTGTCTAGAGTAATGGTGACGGGCTTGGAATTGACTCTCGACGGAGAGCTCAGTTCGAGTAGGATATTGGCTACCCACGCGTCTTTTATGTGTTAACATGTTTGAACTAAATGTGTTATTTTTTAAATGCGTATAGAGGTTTTATTTTCATTAATTTGTATATTGTGTAAGAAATACTTGATTTGGAATGCAAATGTTGGATTTTAAGTTATAAGTCATGAACGTGAGTACATACTTCGTATAAGGGTTGGCGTGATCGGCTTATCACCTCACTGAGCTAGTGGTTTTGCTCACCCCCACCATTCCTTTCCTTTTCAGGCGGTTGATATCTTTTGGTTGGAGGTTTGCCTATCTTTTGCTCGTCATCCGATCAGTGCTTGGGTACTCTTCTTTTGTGTATAAATTGGCGGATCCATTGGCGAGATTGTATAGTTCATATCTGGTACCCCTTGATGTTTTTTTTACTTTCGCGATGTTATATCGCTTGTGTATATTTTCTTCAGACCGAGTTACATCATTGTATTTTGTTCCTTTGTAAATCTTTGGTCGTATGTTATGAAAATGATGTCCTCGGGTAGTACTCGTTATCATCAGTTATTCTGTCCTACAGGTATTTGATAGCAAGTCTTACGTTTTCTATAAATTTTTGGAGTGGAGTGCACCCATTCCGTGAAATTTATGGTTAACGTGGCGGTTGTCGCGTTCTGTCTACGGTCAGGGCGTGACAATCATGATGATATTTCCTTCATCGGGATGCTCATTTCCTACATCAATATGCTCATTTCCTTCATCATGATGTATTTCCATCATCATGATGCTTATTTTCTACATCACGATACATACATCAACATGATGCTTATTTCCTTCAGCATGATGCATATTTTCTTCATCATGAAACTCATTTCCTTCATCATGAAGCTCATTTCCTTCATCATGATGCTTATTTTCATCATCATCATGCATTAAACCCATACCATGATGCTTATTTCCTTCATCATGATATAGAAATCCTTCATCATGATGTGAATTTCCATCATCATGATGATGCATGTTTCCTTCAACATGATTCTCATTTCCTACATCAATATGCTCATTTCCTTCATCAAGATACTAATTTCCAACATCAATATGCTCATTTCCTACATCAATATGCTCATTTCCATCATCAAGATGCTTATTTCGTTTATTATGATGCGTACTTCCTTCATCATGATGCTCATTTCATTCATAATGATGCATATTTCATTCATCATGATGCGTACTTCCTTCACCATGATGCTCATTTCCAACGTCATGCTGCATATTTCCTTCATCATGATGCAAATTTTCATCATAATGATCCTCATTTCCATCATCATGATGCATAAATCCTTCATAATGATGCTCATTTCGTTCATCAATATGTGTATCTCCTTTATCATGGTACTCATTTCCAACATCATGGTGCTCATTTCCTTCATCATGATTATTAATTCCGACTTCATTATGGTCATTTTCTTACTCATGATGCTTATTTCATTCATAATGATGCATATTTCCTTCATCATGATGCTCATTTCCTACATGATGATGCTCATTTCCTTCACATGATGCATATTTCCTTCATAATGATGCTTATTTCTTATATCATGATGCTCATTTCCTTCATCATGATGTATATTTCCATCATCATGATTCTTATTTCCTACATCACGATACATATATCAACATGATGCTTATTTCCTTCAGCATAATGCATATTTTCTTCATCATGAAGCTCATTTCCTTCATCATGATACTTATTTTCATCATCATCATGCATTAATCCCTTACCATGATGCTTATTTCCTTCATCATGATACAGAAATCCTTCATCATAATGCGAATTTCCATCAACATGTTGATGCATGTTTCCTTCAACATGATTTTTATTTCATACATCAATATGCTCATTTCTTTCATCAAGATGCTAATTTCCTACATCAATATGCTCATTTCCTACATCAATATGCTCATTTCCATCGTCAAGATCCTAATTTCGTTCATTATGATGTGTATTTCCTTCATCATGATGCTAATTACCAACACCACTATGCTCATTTCATTCATCATGATGCTAATTTCCTACATCATGCTACGTATTTCCTTCATCATTACGCTTATTTCCAACATCATGATGATCATTTCCTTCATCATGATGCAAATTTTCTTCATCTTGATGCTCATTTTCCTCATCATGATGCTCATTTTTTATCATGATGCATATTTCCTTTATCACGATGCTCATTCCTTCGTTATGACGCATACTTCCTTTATTATGATGCTTATTTCCTTAATCTTGATGATTATTCCCTACATCATTATGGTCATTTCCTTCATTATGATGCTCATTTCCTTCAACATTATGCGTATTTCCTTCATCATGATACAAAAATCCTTCATCCTAATGAGCATTTCCGTAATCATGATGCATTTTTCATTCAATATGATGCTCATTTCCTATATCATGATGCTCAGTTTCTACATCTTGATCCATATTTTTCTTCTGCATGATGCACATTTCCTACGTCACGATGAATATTTCCATCATAATGATGCTCATTTCCTTTATCATGATGCTCATTTCCTACATCACGATTCCTATATCCTTCTTCATGATGCTCATTTTGTTCATCTTGGTGATCATTTCCATCATCATTGTGGTCATTTCCTTCACTATGATACTAATTTCCTTCATCATTATCCGTATTTCCTTTATCATGATCCTACACTATGATGGTCATTTCCTTCATCATGATGCCCAATTCCTTCATCACGATGCTCATTTCCTTCATCATGATTCATATTTCCTTTGTCATGATGCTCATTTCCTTCATCATAATGATTATTTCCTTCATCATGATATATATTTCCTTCACCAAGATGATCATTTCTTGCGTCATTATGGTCATTTCTTAATCATGATGCTCATTTCTTTCATCTTAATGCATATTTCCTTCATCATGATGCTCATTTCCTAAAAAACTATACATATTTCTTTCATCATGATGACCATTTGTTTCATCGTGATGCTCATTTCCTATGTCATTATGATCATTTCCTTCATCATGATGCATGTCTTCTTCATCATGATGCTAATATACTTCATCATGATACTCATTTCCTACTTAATCAGCTCATTTCATTCAAAATGATGCATATTTTCTTCATCATGATGCTCATTTTCTACATCATGATGCATATTTCCTTCATCACTATGCTCATTTCCATCATCATGATACAGATTTATTCATAATGATGCCCATTTTCATCGTCATGATGGATGAATCCTTCATCATGATGCTCATTTCGTTCATCAATATGCTTATTTCCTAAATCATGATGCTCATTTCATTCATCATGATGCATATTTCCTTCATCATGATGCTCATTTCCTACATGATGATCCTTATTTCCTTCATCATGATGCATATTTCATTCATCAAGATACTCATTTCCTTAATCATGATGTACATTTCCTTCTTCATGATGATCATTTCCTACGCCATTATGGTCATTTCCTTAGTCACGATGCTCATTTCATTCATCATTTTGCATATTTCCTTCAACATGAAGGTCATTTCCTTCATTGTGATGCTCAATTCCTACATCATTATGCTCATTTCCTTCATCATGATGCATGTTTTCTTCATCATGATGCTCATTTCATTCATCATGATGTCAATTTCCTTCATCATGATGCTCATTTCATTTATCATGATGGATATTTCCTTCATCATGATGCTCATTTCCTACATCATGCTTCAATTTCCTTTCATTATGCTCATTTCCATCATCATGATGATCATTTCCTTCATCATTATGCAAATTTTCTTTATCATGATACTCATTTCCTACATCTTGATGCTCATTTCCTTTATCATGATGATCAATTTCGACATCATTATGGTCATTTCCTTCATAATGATGCTCATTTCCCACATCATGATGCATGTTTCCATCATCATGATGCTCATTTCCTACATCATGAAACTTATTTCACTCATCATGATGCTTACTTCCTACATCACGATAGAAACATCATCATGATGCCAATTTCCATCATCATGAGCATCATGATGCTTATTTCCAATGTCATGATGCATAAATCTTTCATCATGATGTTTATTTCCTTCATCATGATGCTTGTTTCCTTCTTCATGGGTCTTATTTCCTACATCATGATGCTCATTTCCTTCATCATGATGCATATTTTCCTTCACCATGATGCTCATTTCCTACATCACGATGCATATTTCCATCATCATGATGGTCATTTCCTCATATGATGCTCATTTCTTTCATCATGATGCATATTTTCTTTATCACGATGCTCATTCCTTCGTCATGACGTATATTTCCTTTATCATGATGCTTATTTCCTTCATCTTGATAATCATTCCCTACATCATTATGGTCATTTCCTTTATTATGTTGCTCATTTCCTTCAACATTATGTGTATATCCTTCATCATAATGCTTTTTTCCTACATTATGATGCTAATTTCATTCATCATGTTGCTTGTTTCTTTCATCATAATGCGTATCCCGTCAGTATGATGATTTCTTCATTCCTTATAATGCACATTTCCTTTATCATGATTGCTCATTTCCAACATCATGATGCATATTTCAATCATCATGTTGCTCATTTCTCTCATCTTGATGATCATTCCCCTCATCATGATGCTCATTTCCTTCATCATGATACTTATTTTCGTCATCATGATACACATTTCCTACATCATTATGCTCATTTCTTTAATCATGATGCATATTTCATTCATCATGATGTTAATTTCCTACATCATTATGGTCATTCCTTCATCATGATGCTAATTTCCTTCGCCATGATGCGTTGTTCCATCATAATAATGTTCATTTCCTAAATTATTATGCTCATGTCCTTCATCGTGATACATGTTTCTATCATCATAATGCTAATTTCCTACATCATGATGCTCATTTGGTTCATCATGATACATATTTCCTTCATCATGATGCTCATTTCC
Organism: Pogostemon cablin; assembly: GCA_023678885.1. NCBI lineage: Eukaryota > Viridiplantae > Streptophyta > Magnoliopsida > Lamiales > Lamiaceae > Pogostemon > Pogostemon cablin. The sequence continues at coordinate 20,668,045 of CM042981.1, forward strand.
TACATCGCGACACATATTTCTGTCATAATGATTCTCATTTCTTTTATCATGATGCTCATTTCCTTCATCATGATGCATATTTCCTTTATAACGATGCTCTAATCTACATCATGATGCTCATTCCCCACATAATGATGCTCATTTCCGTCATCATCATGCTCATTTTCACTATCGTGATGCTCATTTCTTTCATCATGATGCTTATTTCTTATATCATAATGCTCATTTTCTTCATCATGATGCTCATTTCTATCATCATGATTCTCATTTTCATCATTATGATGCATAATTCCTTCATCATGATGCTTATTTCCATAATAAAGATGTCACGCCCCGACCCCAGACAGAATGCGACAACCGCCACGTTAACCATAAATTTCGCGGAATGCACTCCACTCCACAAAGTTTATAGAAAACGTAAGGCTTGCTATCAAGTACCTGTAGAACTGAACAACTGATAACAACGGGTACAACCCGAGGACATCATCTCATAAAGTATCAACAAGGATTTACAAAGGTACAAAATACAACGATGTAACTTAGTTCAAAGAAAATATACATGAACGATATAACATCGCGAGAGTACAAAAAGAACATCAAGGGGGTCACCAAATATAAACCATACAATCTCGCCAATGAATCCGTCAATTTACATAAAAGAGAAAGTACCCAAAACACTGATTGGATGACGAGCAAACGATAGGCAAACCTCCAACCAAAACGATATCAACAGCCTGAAAAGGAAAGAATGATGGGGGTGAGCAAAACCACTAGCTCAGTGAGGTGATAAGCTGGTCACCCCGACCCTTATACGAAGCATGTATTCCCACTCGCGGTTCATAACATAAAATTCAACATTTCGTCCCACAATAACTATTTCTCACTCAGTATACATATTAATGAAAATAAAAACCTTAGTGCACATTTACAAATAACACAATTAGTTCAAACAACATGTTATCACATAAAAGATGCGTGGGTAGTCAATATCCTCCTCGAACTGAGCTCTCCGTCGAGAGACATTCTAAGCCCGTCACCGTTACTTTAGATAAAATGCACATTAATATTCTTTCTCAACACGCCAAGTGCTAAAGTTCACAATTCAATAACAACGTGAATACTTGAAATGATCAAACATATAAACATATATGACATGCATGTCCCACACCGGTGACATTGACTGATCCTATAATAGACTGATCCATCTAACGATCACCCTCCAGAGTATCAGTATTTGACAAATGGACAGGTGCCCCGCTAGATCCAACTTACCAAGGTTTGCCAAGCAACGGTCAACTTGGTTGTCACTAACTCACCAGAACTACGAAAATCCGGGCTACTTAATCAATGTCGCTCCAACTCACATGAACCGTGACCAATTCGGGCTACTTAACCTTGGTACCAGGCATACATATGCATATGCATCATAAGATGAATAACGACTCAAGTTAGAGTCTTAATTGGCTCACAAAAATAACTCGAAATCAATTCTCAAATAATTCACAATAAATGCTATCAGATATCGAGCCGACAAGGCTCTTCAACATAAGTTAAAATCAATAATACTCATAAAATGGCTAACAGGACTCTAACCAGAGCAATCGAGCCAATCAGGCTCTTTATCACATAACATAATACCAAATAATTTTCTTATCAATTAACTAAAACTAAAATAAATGCACATTTATCGAGGGTCCACACTTCCCACAAGAGAAGGCGTTCCCGAATTATCAACTCACAAGGAAGTGATTAACTCTCTTCGGAATCTGAAGTCGGTCCCTTGCCCTTCGTCGATGGTTCTTTACCTAGAAAGGAGATGAGCAATTAAAGACAAATCAAATATAACTAACTATTAGCAGTAACATCCCTTTCATTGCTAAAAACAAATCCTAATAGAGTTCGAACGAGTCGATATTAAATAAAAATGGCATGTAACTCCTTAACATCAGTTCCCAATCCCACATAACTCATTTCAATACATTAACTAAACGAAATGATAGAAAATAAGTTTGAATTCGACCTAAAAATTCTTAAATTTTCCAGCTAGCGGCAGTTTACGAGAAAAATCATAACTAATTGTAGAATAATCGGATTGAGGCGTTTCAAGTGGTTACGGAAAGCTAACGAGTTCAGCTACGTACAGAAATTAAGTTTGCAAGCTTTCGAGGGCAATAGCTATGCCAAAATCAGTTCGAACAGTCTGCAGATTACCCACATACCAAAAAAAAAAACCCACAAAATTGCAAAACCATGGAAGAAGGAAGCTTAATTCACACACCACTTACCTCAAAACAACTTAGAAACCACCTAGGATGAGGATTGTAAGGGAGAATTTGATCAACAAGGCTTTCTCCTCTTCACTCTCTTCTTTCCCCTCTTTTGTTTTTTCTTCTCCCGTTCTTCTTTTTTTTCTTTTTTTTTTAACTTTAGCCTTGCTAATTATATATCAGGCCATTTAAGTGGGCTGAAACTTTTGGCCACAAAATAAATAAATAAATAAGTTTGGGCTTTCTAAAAAAAAAATCTAGTTGGGCTAAGATAGGGCTGGCCTTTTTGGCCATAAAAATAAATAAATAGGTTTTGGGCTTCTAAAAAAAATCTAGTTGGGCTAAGATAGGGCTGGCCTTTTGGGCCATAAAAATAAATAAATAGGTTTTGGGCTTTCTAAAAAAAATCTAGTTGGGCTAAGATATTATAAAGTATCCCCTCCTCTAAAAAGTTTCGTCCTCGAAACATAAACGTACCTAGAGATGAAAAGAGATTTGGATGTTGTTGACGTATGACTGACTCTGGTTCCCATGTTTCTTCTACAATTTGATCACTTCTCCATAGAACTCTCACCATAGGAATGGATTTGTTACGAACTTTTTCTCTCGGCGATCTACAATTTGAACAGGTTGTACTTCGTATAATAGATTTTCCTTTAATACAACTGGGGGATATTTGAGCACGTGTGAAGGATCTGGTTCATATTTTCTAAGCATAGAGACATGGAAGACTTCGTGAATCTTCGACAATTCCGATGGTAGCTCAAGTCGATACGCGACACGACCAATCCTTTGCACGATCGTAAACGGGCCAATATACCTTGGACTCAACTTTCCTCGACGGCAGAATCGCAACACGCCCTTCCATGGAGAAACTTTCAGAAAAACTTTGTCTCCTTCATTAAACTCCAAATCGCGCCTCCTATTATCTGCGTAGCTTTTCTATCGATCTTGCGCTGTCTTAAGTCTGTCTCGAATAAGTTGTATTTTTGCCTTCGCATCTTCGATAAGCTCTACTTATTCGATTTGTCTCTCGCCAACCACATCCCAAAAGAGCAGTGTTCGACACTTTCGGCCATACAGAGCTTCGTACGGGGGCATTCCAATGCTTGAATGATAACTGTTGTTATAAGCGAACTCCACCAAAGTCACGTACTTATCCCAGCTACCTCCCAAATTCAACACCACTGCACGTAGCATGTCTTCTAGTGTCTGTATAGTTCTCTCTGACTGTCCATTAATCTGTGGATGAAACGAGGTACTGAATAGTAATTTTGTACCTAGCGCTTTCTGCAGACTAGGCCAAAAACGGGAAGTGAATCTTGGATCACGATCAGATATGATTGACACTGGTACTCCATGCAATCTCACGATCTCATCGACATATAACTTGGAAAGTTTCTCTAAAGATTCGTTGGTATGCACTGGAAGAAAATGTGCCGATTTCGTCAGACGATCGACAATGACCCAAATTGAGTCATGACCCTTTTGGGTTCGAGGTAAACCAGAAACAAAATCCATTGTGACGTTTTACAATTTCCACTCAGGAATAGGTAGTGGTTGAAGCATGCCGGCTAGTTTTTGGTGTTCCGCTTTAATCTGTTGGCATGATAAGCACTTTGATACAAATTCAGCAATGTCCCGTTTCATACATGGCCACCAATAATGCTCCCGAAGTGTTCTGTACATTTTGGTACAACCAGGATGCATAGAATAGGCTGAATATATCACGCCCTGACCTTAGACAGAATGCAACAACCGCCACGTTAACCATAAATTTCACGGAATGGGTGCACTCCACTCCGAAAATTTATAGAAAACATAAGGCTTGCCATCAATTACCTGTAGGACAGAACAACTGATGATAACGAGTACTACCCGAGGACATCATTTTCATAACATACCACCAAAGATTTACAAAGGAACAAAATACAATGATGTAACTCGGTCTGAAGAAAATATACACAAGCGATATAACATCGCGGAAGAAAAAAAAAACATCAAGGGGTACCAGATATGAACTATACAATCTCGCCAATGGATCCGCCAATTTATACACAAAAAGAAGAGTACCCAAGCACTGATCGGATGACGAGCAAAAGATAGACAAACCTCCAACCAAAAGATATCAACCGTCTGAAAAGGAAAGGAATGGTGGGGGGGTGATCAAAACCACTAGTTCAGTGAGGTGATAAGCCTATCACGCCAACCCTTATACGAAATATGTACTCACGTTCATGACTTATAACTTAAAATCCAACATTTGCGTTCCACATCAAGTATTTCTTACACAATATACAAATTAATGAAAATAAAACCTCTATACGCATTTAAAAAATAACACATTTAGTTCAAACAACATGTTAACGCATAAAAGACGCGTGGGTAGCCAATATCCTCCTCGAACTGAGCTCTCCGTCGAGAGTTAGTCCGAGCCAATCACCGTTACTCTAGACAAAATGAAGGTTAATGCTCTTTCTCAACATATACCAAGTACCACAATTTAATATCAATGAGATCCTTGAAATGATAAAACATGTAAACATATATACACATGCGTGTCCCACACCGGTGACTTTGACTGAGCCTATAATAAGCTGATCCATCTAACGATCACCTTCCAGAGTATCAATATTTGGCAAATGGACACGTGCCTTGTTAGATCTAACTCACCCAGGTTTGCCAAGCCACGGGCGATTAGTTTGTCACTCTAACTCACCCGAACCGCGACTATTCGGGCTACTTAATCAATGTCGCTCCAACTCACCCGAACCGTGACCAATTCGGGCTACTTAACCTTGGTACCAGGTATGCATATAAATCATCAAATGCATAACAACTCAAGTCACAAGATTATCAATAGATTAATCCTCAAATACTTCACAACAAATGATATCATATATCGAGCCAGCAAGGCTCTATAAATTAAAACAAACAATACCCGTAATACATGGCTGACAGGACTCTATATGAAATAATATAAGATAATCAATGGACCATATCATGCCAATCAGGCTCAACCTAGAGCAATTGAGCCAATCAGCCTCTTTACCATATAACACATCACCAAGTAATTTTCTTATCAAGTAAGTAAAGAAAATGAATGCAAACTTGTCAAGGGTCCACACTTCCCACAAGAGAAGGCATTCCCGAATTATCAACTCACAAGGAAATGATTAACTCTCTCCGAAATCTGAAGTTATTCCCTTGCCCTTCGACGATTGATCTTTACCTAAAAAGTAGATAAGCAAATGAATACAAATCAATATACATAGGAGTTGATATTAAATAAAGGGCAGCTCGTAACTCCTCAACACCAACTCCGAGTCTCACATAAGCCAGTTCATATCATTTCTCAAACGAAACGATAGGAAATAAATTTGAATTTGACATAACAAATTCTGAAATTTTCCAGCCTGCGGCAGTTCACGAAAAAAATCATAACTAATTGTATATAACTCAGATTGAGGCGTTTCAAGTGGCTACGGAAAGCTAACAAACTCAGCTACATACAGAAATTGAGTTAGCAAATTTCTGAGGGCAATAGATATGCCAAAATCAGTTCGGACAGTGGCTGCGAATCACCTAGAGGCAGTTTACGAAAAAATTCATAACTAATTGTAGAAAAATCGGATTGAGGTGTTTCAAGTGGCTACGGAAAGCTAACGAATCCACTACATATAGAAATTAAGTTTACAACTTTCTAAGATCAATAGCTATGTCGAAAGTAGGTCGAACAGAAGCATACGAATTTCCCTTTACTAGGAAGAAACCCAACAAAATCACAAAATCATGGAGAAAGGAAGCTTAATTGACATATTACTTACCTTAACACACTTATACACCAACTAAAATAAGAGTTGTATGGGAGAATTTGATCACAAGGGTTTCTCCTCTTCCTTTCTCTTCTTTCCCCCTCTTGGATGTTCTAGAAGCCCTTTCTTATTTCTTATCTTCCTTTCTCCTTTTTATTCTATTTTTGACATATATTGTTGGGGCTATTGATGGGCTGGGCTTATTAATAGATTTAGCCATTTAAGTGAGTTAGACTTTGGGCCAATAATAAATATATAGATTTTGGGCTCTAAAAGCAAATTCTAGTTGGGCTAATAATAATAAAATAGATTTTGGGCTCTAAAAACAAATTCTAGTTTGGGGCTGATATATTATAAGGTTTGGGCCAAAGATAAATAAATTATTTTGGGCTTTTAAAAGTTGAGGCAAGACATTATAAGGTATCCCCTCCTCTAAAAAGTTTCGTCCTCGAAACGTAAACGTACCTAGAGATGAAAAGAGTTGTGGATGTTGTTAACGCATAACAGACTCTGGCTCCCATGTTTCTTCTTCAATTCGATAACTTCTCCATAGAACCCTCACCATAGGAATGGATTTATTACGAAGCATTTTCTCTCGGCGATCCACAATTTGAACAGGTTGGACTTCGTACGATAGATTTTCCTTTAATGCAACTGGGGGACATTTGAGCACATGTGAAGGATCTGGTTCATATTTTCTAAGCATAGAGACATGGAAGACATCGTGAATCTTTGACAATTCTGATGGTAGCTCAAGTCGATACGCGACACGACCAATCCTTTGCAAGATCGTAAACGGGCCAATATACCTCGGACTTAACTTTCCTCGATGGTGGAATCGCAGCACGCCCGTCCACGGAGAAACTTTCAGAAACACTTTGTCTCCTACATTAAACTCCAACTCGCGCCTCCTATTATCTACATAGCTTTTCTGTCGATCTTGTGCTGCTTTAAGTCTGTCTCGAATAAGTTGTACTTTTTCCTTTGCATCTTCGATAAGCTCTACTTGTTCGATTTGTCTCTCACCAACCTCATCCCAAAAGAGTAGTGTCCGACACTTTCGGCCATAAAGAGATTCGTACGGGGGCATTCCAATGCTTGAATGATAACTGTTGTTATAAGCGAACTCCACCAAAGTCACGTACCTATCCCAGCTACCTCCCAAATTCAACACCACTGCACGTAGCATGTCTTCTAGCATCTGTATAGCTCTCTCTGACTGTCCATCAGTCTGTGGATGAAACGAAGTACTGAATAGAAGTTTTGTACCCAACGCCCTTTGTAGACTAGGCCAAAAACGTGAAGTGAATCGTGGATCTCGATCAGATATGATTGACACTGGTACTCCATGCAATCTCACGATTTCATCCACATATAACTTGGCAAGTTTCTCTAAAGAGTCATTGGTGTGTACCGGAAGGAAATGTGCCGATTTCGTCAAACGATCAACAATGACCCAGATTGAGTTATGCCCCTTTTGCGTTCGAGGCAAATCGGAAACAAAGTCCATCGTGATGTTCTCCCATTTTCACTCAGGAATAGGTAGTGGTTGAAGCATACCGGCTGGTCTTTGGTGTTCCGCTTTTATCTGTTGGCATGATAAACATTTTGATACGAATTCAGCAACGTCCCGTTTCATACATGGCCACCAATAATGCTCCCGAAGCGTTCTGTACATTTTGGTACTACCAGGATGCATCGCATAAGCTGAAGAATGGGCTACCTCAAGAATAGCTCTTCGAATTTCAAGTTCTGATGGAACACAAACACGATTTTTAAAAGTAAGGAGTCCGTCATCCCGAATCTGAAATTCTATTTCTTTTCCTTGCTTTAGCTTTGCCATCTTCTGTTGTAAATGAACATCATGTGAGTGTCTTTCTCGAATTTGCTCGAACAAAGTAGGTCGAACCTCAAATTTGGCGATTAGAGCGGAATCATTAGACTTTTCACAATCGAGCGAAATGCGCAAAGATTTAAACTGCTCCAACATAGAAAGATAAGAAGATCGAATCGAAGCAGGTGAGGTAGAAGACTTTCTACTCAGAGCATCTGTAACAACGTTTGCCTTGCCGGGATGATAATCAATGACTAAGTCATAGTCACTAATCAACTCCATCCATCGCCTTTGCCGGAGGTTGAGTTCCTTTTGCATGGTGATATACTTTAAGCTTTTGTGATCAGTGAAAATTCTACAAGTTGCACCATAAAGATAGTGCCTCCATATTTTCAACGCAAAGATGATTGCAGCCAACTCCAAATCGTGTGTGGGATAATTTTCTTCATTCTTCTTCAATTACCTTGAAGCGTAGGCAATAACCTTTCCTTCTTGCATTAGAACACATCCTAACCCTTGTCGCGAGGCGTCGCTATAAATGGTAAATTCTTCAATTGCCGGGTCTGGCAAAGCAAGAATAGGGGCTGAAACGAGTCGTCTTTTCAATTCTTGAAATGCCTCCTCACACTCTTCACTCCATTCAAATTTTACCCCTTTCCGAGTCAATTTAGTCAAAGATGAAGCCAGCAACGAAAAGTCTTTGACAAATCGTCGATAATATCCAGCTAATCCCAGAAAGCTATGAATCTCTGTCACATTCTTTGGACGCTCCCAATTCAGTATAGCTTGAATCTTCACTAGATCGACGTAGATTCCTTCTTTAGAAATGCGATGACCCAAAAAGCTTAACTCACGAAGCCAAAATTCACACTTCAAAAATTTAGCTTAAAGCTGATTTTCTCTAAGAACATTCAAAACAATTCTTAGATGATGAGAGTGCTCGTCGTCTGATTTAGAATAAATAAGGATGTCATCAATGAAGACGATGACAAACTTATCTAAGTACGGCCAAAAGACCCGATTCATAAGATCCATAAAAGCTGCAGGAGCATTTGTTAGTCCAAAAGGCATAACACGGAATTCAAAATGACCGTATCTGGTTCGGAAAGCATACTTAGGGATATCAGATTCCCTAATCCTGAGTTGGTGATAACCAGATCGCAAATCAATTTTTGAGAACACAGTTGCTCCTTGCAATTGATCAAATAGATCATCGATTCTCGGAAGAGGATATTTGTTCTTGATTGTCACTTTATTCAACTGACGGTAGTCGTCGCATAGGCGAAGTGATCCATCTTTCTTCTTGACAAAAAGAACTGGAGCACCCCACGGAGATGTGCTAGGTCGTATGAACCCCTTCTCCAATAATTCCCCAAGTTGTGTCTTGAGTTCTTTGAGCTCAGCTAGCGACATTCGATATGGAGTAATCGATATAGGTGTGATTCCAGGAAGTACGTCAATGGAAAAATCAATCTCTCGATTCGGAGGCTTTCCTGGTAAGTCTTCGGGAAAGACATCAGAAAATTCATTCACGATCGGGATGTCCTCTAGTTTAGTCTCAGGAAGAGAAGTGTCGATGACAAATGCCAAAAATGCCTCACAACCCTTGCGCATTAATTTATGCGCAGACAACATTGAAATAAAAGAGAGTGGTCTCTTTTGAAGTTCACCTTTAAAAACAAGTTCTGGGAATCCTGGTCTACGAAAAATAACAAGCTTCTCGTGGCAGTCGAGAATCGCATGATGAGAAGAAAGCCAATCCATACCAAGAATAACATCGAGATCGATGAAAGGCAATGGTATCAATTCAGCTTCTAGAATGACATCCTTAATCTTCAATGGGCAACCAAGAAACACCGAATCACGAATTAGACGCTCTCCAAGAGGGGTATGAACTATGATTTCAGGTGACAAATGAGAGATAGGATAATTTAAGATCGCAGCAAGGTCATCCCGTGTATAAGACCTATCAGAACCTGGATCAAATAAAGCATAGACCTGATGGTCTCCAACAGACACATGGCCTAAAGAAGTAAGATTACATAAGATTATGAGTTAAAAGTTCGGAACGATAAAATTTCTTACGAATGTCTTATTCGTAATCAAGTGGCATAACGAGGCAGGGGTTAGATCAAGCATGTAAAAATACTCGAATTATAAATTACCTGTCACAACCTTCGGATCTGATCGAGCCTCTTCCTGGGAAATATGAAATACTCTAGTTTGATTCCTTCCTTGCATAGGTGATGGAGTGCTAGGACCGCCTATGGTATCAGGTACTCTGGCAGCTGCTGATCGAGTATCTCTGGGTGTAGAATATACTGGTCTACCACGAGGCTGACTAGAACTCTGACCGTTCGCTCCGTAAGCTGGGGACAAAAACCTCGCATATGCCCCGGTTGTCGACACTGATAACATACCTGAGGAGCCTTGCAGTGGCCGTCGTGATAATTTAAGCAATTCTGGCACTTGCGATTTGCACCAACCGATCCCGAGACATTGCTCCCACCTCTATTAAACTGCTCTCGAGGCTGAGGAAAACTAGTGGATACCGAATTAGGTGCGCTACGCGAAGATCCCACACCCCTATACGTCTTCAATGCATTTCCTGGAATTGCGCTCCCTTACCTTTTCTTTTGAGTTCGCTCTGCAAGCTTATGTCTCGCTTGAACTAAACCTTCTACCCTTAGAGCTTCTTCTACGAGCTCGTCAAGACTCTCGTACTTATCTCCAGACTTGATGCGATCTCAAATATTTAGATTAAGACCGTCATCAAATCTCTTGCATAAGTCTCTCGTCGTATATGACTCCGGAGCAAATTCTCGCAATTCAAGAAACTTACTTTCGTAATCCACGACCGACATAGTGCCTTGAAAGAGGTTGAAGAACTCTTTCCTCTTCTGATCCTTGATGTACTGAGAGAAGTATCGATCTTTGAATCGTTCCACAAAGATAGGCCACGTAATAGTAATAGAAGTTGTCTCCTTTAGATTCTGCCACCATCGTCGTGCTTCTGGGCCTAATAGCTTAGTCGCAATGACCACACGATAACATTCTTCAATCATCAGGGTATCAAAGGTCTCTGTAATCTCCTTTAACCATGCGCCCGCTTTATAAGCATCTCTTGCACCGTCAAATTTTGAAGTTCCCATGCTCTCAACTGCTTTCACCAAATCAGGTATAAAAAGTGCACCTCGAGAAGTAGAACCTCCTAAAGCCATTCTTGGGGTAGAAACTGGGACATTGGATGTGGGTTGAATCGGTTCATTAGCGCGAATAACGTCCTCAGTGACAGTCGTAGTCGTAGGAGCCGTCGTAGTTGGTGGAACACCATGTATTCGAATGTGATCATAATACAACTTGTACTGCTCTGGTGTCATCATGTGCTCAACACGCAACTAAGCTCGTGGTTGCTCTACCTGGGTAACCGGCACCTTATGATCAGAATTGATAGGGTCCGTAGAAATCGGATGAACGACATGATCAGAAGAAACATGTCCTTGAGGACTCGAAGGATCACGAGGGGTGCGTCCTCGACGTCGAACTGGAGGTGCCATAAAGACTAAAAGAAAAATGCAATGTAAACATCAAGGTAATACGATACCTTAGAAGGACAAAGAAACAAAATTGGATCCATTGGCTCGACTCAAAGAGAATGAGACTCATATAACCAGGCTCTGATACCAAGAAAGTTATCACGCCCCGACCGTAGACAGAACGCGACAACCGCCATGTTAACCATAAATTTCACGGAATGGGTGCACTCCACTCTGAAATTTATAGAAAACGTAAGGCTTGCCATCAATTACCTATAGGACAGAACAACTGATGATAACGAGTACTACCCGAGGACATCATTTTCATAACATACCACCAAAGATTTACAAAGGAACAAAATACAATGATGTAACTCGGTCTGAAGAAAATATACATAAGCGATATAACATCGCGGAAGAAAAAAAAACATCAAGGGGAACCAGATATGAACTATACAATCTCGCCAATGGATCCGCCAATTTATACACAAAAAGAAGAGTACCCAAGCACTGATCGGATGACGAGCAAAAGATAGGCAAACCTCCAACCAAAAGATATCAACCGTCTGAAAAGGAAAGGAATGGTGGGGGTGAGCAAAACCACTAGCTCAGTGAGGTGATAAGCCGATCACGCCAACCCTTATACGAAGTATGTACTCACGTTCATGACTTATAACTTAAAGTCCAACATTTGCGTTCCACATCAAGTATTTCTTACACAATATACAAATTAATGAAAATAAAACCTCTATACGCATTTAAAAAATAACACATTTAGTTCAAACAACATGTTAACACATAAAAGACGCATGGGTAGCCAATATCCTCCTCGAACTGAGCTCTCCGTCGAGAGTCAGTCCGAGCCCGTCACCGTTACTCTAGACAAAATGAAGGTTAATGCTCTTTCTCAACATATACCAAGTACCACAATTTAATATCAATGAGATCCTTGAAATGATAAAACATGTAAACATATATAACATGCATGTCCCACACCGGTGACGTTGACTGAGCCTATAATAGGCTGATCCATCTAACGATCACCTTCCAGAGTATCAATATTTGGCAAATGGACAGGTGCCTCGTTAGATCTAACTCACCCAGGTTTGCCAAGCCACGGGAGATTAGTTTGTCACTCTAACTCACCCGAACCGCGACTATTCGGGCTACTTAATCAATGTCGCTCCAACTCACCCGAACCGTGACCAATTCGGGCTACTTAACCTTGGTACCAGGTATGCATATAAATCATCAAATGCATAACAACTCAAGTCACAAGATTATCAATAGATTAATCCTCAAATACTTCACAACAAATAATATCATATATCGAGCCAGCAAGGCTCTATAAATTAAAACAAACAATACCCGTAATACATGGCTGACAGGACTCTATATGAAATAATATAAGATAATCAATGGACCATATCATGCCAATCAGGCTCAACCTAGAGCAATTGAGCCAATCAGCCTCTTTACCACATAACACATCGCCAAGTAATTTTCTTATCAAGTAAGTAAAGAAAATGAATGCAAACTTGTCAAGGGTCCACACTTCCCACAAGAGAAGGCATTCCCGAATTATCAACTCACAAGGAAATGATTAACTCTCTCCGAAATCTGAAGTTATTCCCTTGCCCTTCGACGATTGATCTTTACCTAAAAAGTAGATAAGCAAATGAATACAAATCAATATACATAGGAGTTGATATTAAATAAAGGGCAGCTCGTAACTCCTCAACACCAACTCCGAGTCTCACATAACCCGGTTCATATCATTTCTCAAACGAAACGATAGGAAATAAATTTGAATTTGACATAACAAATTCTGAAATTTTCCAGCCTGCGGCAGTTCACGAAAAAAATCATAACTAATTGTATATAACTCGGATTGAGGCGTTTCAAGTAGCTACAGAAAGCTAACAAACTCAGCTATATACAGAAATTGAGTTTGAAAATTTCTGATGGCAATAGTTATGCCAAAATCAGTTCGGACAGTGGCTGCGAATCACCTAGAGGCAGTTTACGAAAAAATTCATAACTAATTGTAGAAAAATCGGATTGAGGTGTTTCAAGTGGCTACGGAAAGCTAACGAATCCAGCTACGTACAGAAATTAAGTTTGTAACTCTCTAAGTTCAATAGCTATGTCGAAAGTAGGTCGAACAGAAGCATACGAATTTCCCTTTACTAGGAAGAAACCCAACAAAATCACAAAATCATGGAGAAAGGAAGCTTAATTGACATATTACTTACCTTAACACACTTATACACCAACTAAAATAAGAGTTGTATGGGAGAATTTGATCACAAGGGTTTCTCCTCTTCCTTTCTCTTCTTTCCCCCTCTTGGATGTTCTAGAAGCCCTTTCTTATTTCTTATCTTCCTTTCTCCTTTTTATTCTATTTTTGACATATATTGTTGGGGCTATTGATGGGCTGGGCTTATTAATAGATTAAGCCATTTAAGTGAGTTAGACTTTGGGCCAAAAATAAATATATAGATTTTGGGCTCTAAAAGCAAATTCTAGTTGGGCTAATAATAATAAAATAGATTTTGGGCTCTAAAAACAAATTCTAGTTTGGAGCTGATATATTACAAGGTTTGGGCCAAAGATAAATAAATTATTTTGGGCTTTTAAAAGTTGAGGCAAGACATTATAGAAGAATTGGCTTCCTCAAGAATAGCTCTACGAACATCAAGTTCTGATGGAACACAAACACGATTTTTAAAAGTAAGAAGTCCATCATCCCGAATTTGAAATTTTGTTTCTTTTCCTTGATTTAGCTTCGCCATCTTCTGTTGTAAATGAACATCGTGTGATTGTCTTTCTCGAATTTGCTCGAACAAGGTAGGTCTAACCTCGAATTTGGCGATTAAGGCAGAATCATTAGACTTTTCACAATCGAGCGAAATGTGTAAAGATTTAAATTGCTCCAACATAGGAAGATAAAAAGATTGAATCGAAGAAAGTGAGGTAGAATACTTTCTACTCAGAGCATCTGCAACAATGTTCGCCATGCCAGGATGATAATCGATGACTAAGTCATAGTCACTAATCAACTACATCCATCGCCTTTTCCTGAGGTTGAGCTCCTTTTGCGTGGTGATATACTTTAAGCTCTTGTGATCAGTGAAAACCCGACAAGTTGCACCATACAGATAGTGCCTCCAGATCTTCAATGCAAAGACAATTGCAGCCAACTCTAAATCATGTGTAGGATAATTTTCTTCGTTCTTCTTCAATTGCCTTGAAGCGTAGGCAATAACCTTTCCTTCTTGCATGAGAACACATCCTAATCCTTGTCTCGAGGCGTCGCTATAAATGATAAATTCTCCAATCACTGGGTCTGGCAAAGCAAGAATAGGAGCTGAAATGAGTTGTCTTTTCAATTCTTGAAATGCTTTCTCGCATTCTTTACTCCATTCAAATTTTACCCCTTTCCGATTCAATCTAGTCAAAGATGAAGCCATTAACGAAAAGTCTTTGACAAACCGTCGATAATATCCAGCTAATCCCAGAAAACTACGAATCTCTGTCACGTTCTTTGGACGCTCCCAATCTAGTATAGCTTGAATCTTAACTGGATCGACATAGATTCCTTCTTTAGAAATGTGATGACCCAAAAAGCTTACCTCACGAACCCAAAATTCACACTTCGAGAATTTAGCATAAAGCTAATTTTCTCTGAGAATGTTCAGAGCAATTCTTAGATGATGAGAATGCTCATCGTCCGATTTAGAATAAATAAGAATGTCATCAATGAAGATGATGACAAACTTATCTAAGTACGGTCGAAAGACCCGATTCATAAGATCCATAAAAGCTGCAAGAGTATTTGTGAGTCCAAAAGGCATAACACAGAATTCAAAATGACCGTATCTGGTTCGAAAAGCAGACTTAGGGATATCAGATTCCCTAATCTTAAGTTGGTGATAACCAGATCGCAAATCAATTTTTGAGAACATAGTTGCTCCTTGCTATTGATCAAACAGATCATCGATTCTTGGAAGAGGATATTAGTTCTTAATTGTCACCTTGTTCAATTGACGGTAGTCGACACATAGGCGAAGTGATCCATCTTTCTTCTTGACAAAAAGAACTGGAGCACCCCACGGAGATGTGCTAGGTCGTATGAACCCCTTCTCCAATAATTCTCCAAGTTGTGTTTTGCGTTCCTTGAGCTCAGCAGGCGACATTCGATATAGAGTAATCGATATAGGTGTGATTCCAGGAAGTACGTCAATGGAAAAATCAATCTCTCGATTCGGAGGTTGTCCTGGTAAGTCTTCAGGAAAGACATCAGGAAATTCATTCACGATCGGGATGTCATCTAGTTTAGTTTCAGAAAGAGAAGTATCGATGACAATTGCCAGGAATGCCTCACAACCCTTACGCATTAATTTATGCGCAGTCAACATTGAAATAAAAGAGAGGGATCTTGTTTGAAGTTTACCTTCAAAAACAAGTTCTGAGAATCCTGGTCTACGAAAAATAACAAGCTTCTCGTGGCAATCAAGAATTGCATGATGAGAAGAAAGCCAATCCATGCCAAGAATAACATCAAGATCAATAAAAGGCAATGGTATCAATTCAGCCTCTAAAATGACATCTTTGATCTTCAATGGACAACCAAGGAATACCGAATCACGAATTAGACGCTCTCCAAGAGGGGTATGAACGATGATTCCAGGTGACAAATGAGAGATAGGATAATCTAAGATTGCAGTAAGATCATCCCGGATATAAAACCTATCAGAACCTGGGTCAAATAAAGCGTAGACCTGATGGTCTCCCTCAAACACATGGCCTAAAGAAGTAATATTAGGTGAGATTGTGATTTAAAAATTCGGAAAGATAGAATTTCTTACGAATGTTTTATTCATAATCAAGTGGCATAACAAGGCGGGGTTAGATCTAGCATGTGAAAATACTCAGATTATAAATTACCTGTCACAACCTTTGGATCTGAGTGAACCTCTTCCTGGGAAATATGAAATACTCTGGTTTGCTTCCTTCCTTGCATAGGTGATTGAGTACTTGGGCCGCTTGAAGCATCGGGCACTCTGGTAACTGCAGATCGAGTATCTCTGGGAGTAGAATATGTTAGTTTACCACGAAGCTGACCAGAACACTTACTGCTCGCACCCATAAGCTGAGAACAAGAACTTCGCATATGCCCCGGCTTTCGACACTGAAAACATACTTGAGGAGCCTTACAGGTGCCGTCGTGATATTTTAAGCAATTCTGGCACTTGCGATTTTCACCAACCGATCCCGAGATATTGCTCCCGCCTCTACTAAACTGCTCCAGAGGTTGAGGAAAACTGTCACGCCTCGACCCCGGACAGAACACGACAACCGCCACGTTAACCATAAATTTTGCAAAATGGGTGCACTCCACTCCACAAAGTTTATAGAAAACGTAAGGCTTGCTATCAAGTACCTGTAGAACTGAACAACTGATAACAACGGGTACAACCCGAGGACATCATCTCATAAAGTATCAACAAGGATTTACAAAGGTACAAAATACAACGATGTAACTTAGTTTAAAGAAAATATACATGAACGATATAACATCGAGAGGGTACAAAAAGAACATCAAGGGGGTCACCAAATATAAACTATACAATCTTGCCAATGAATCCGTCAATTTACATAAAAGAGAAAGTACCCAAAACACTGATTGGATGACGAGCAAACGATAGGCAAACCTCCAACCAAAACGTTATCAATAGCCTGAAAAGGAAAGAATGATGGGGGTGAGCAAAACCACTAGCTCAGTGAGGTGATAAGCCAGTCACCCTAACCCTTATACGAAGCATGTACTCCCGCTCGCGGTTCATAACAAAAAATCCAATATTTCGTTCCACATCCATTTTTTATGTTTACTTAATATACAACTTAATGAAAATACAACCTGTGAACGCATTTACAAATACACAATTAGTTCAAACAAGATGTTATCACATCAAAGACACGTGGGTAGTCAATATCCTCCTCGAACTGATCTCTCCGTCGAGAGTCAGTCCGAGCCCGTCACCGTTACTCTAGATAAAATGCACATTAATATTCTTTCTCAACACGCCAAGTGCTAAAGTTCACAATTCAATATCGATGTGAATACTTGAAATGATCAAACATATAAACATATATGACATGCATGTCCCACACCGATGACGTTGACTGAGCCTATAATAGACTGATCCATCTAACGATCACCCTCCAGAGTATCAGTATTTGGCAAATGGACAGGTGCCCCGTTAGATCTAACTCACCCGGGTTTGCCAAGCAATGGGCGACTTGGTTGTCACTCTAACTCACCCGAACCGTGACAATTCGGGCTACTTAATCAATGTCGCTCCAACTCACCCGAACCGTGACCAATTCGGGCTACTTAACCTTGGTACCAGGTATACATATGCATATGCATCATAAGATGAATAACGACTCAAGTTAGAGTCGTAATTGGCACATAAGTCACAAGAATAACCAGAAATCAATATGCAAATAATTCGCAATAAAGGCTATCAGATATCGAGCCGGTAAGGCTCTTCAACATAAGTTAAACTCAACAATACCCATAACATATGGCCAACCAGAACTCTGTATGCAATAATATAGGATAATCGGTGGACCATATTAGACCAATCAGGCTCTAACCAGAACAATCGAGCCAATCAGGCTCTTAACACATAACACATTTCCAAATAATTTTCTTATCAATTAACTACAGCTAAAATAAATGCACATGTATCGAGGGTCCACACTTCCCACAAGAGAAGGCGTTCCCGAATTATCAACTCACAAGAAAGTGATTAACTCTCTCCAAAATCTGAAGTCGGTCCTTTGCCCTTCGTCGATGGTTCTTTACCTAGAAAAGAGATGAGCAATTAAAGACAAATTAAATATAACTAACTATTAGCGGTAACATCGTCTTTCATTGTCAAAATAAATCTTAATCGAGCTCGAGCGAGTCGATATTAAATAAGAACAGCCCGTATCTCCTCAACCTCATCTCCCAATCTCACATAACTAGTTTTAGATCATTTCTTAAACAAAACGATAGGAAATAAATTTGAATTCGACATAAATATTCTGAAATTTTCCAGATAGTGGCAGTTTACAAGAAAAATCATAACTAATTCTAGAAAAATCGAATTGAGGAGTTTCAAGTGGCTACAGGAAGCTAACAAGTTCAACTACATACAGAATTGAGTTTGTAAACTTCTGAGGTCATTAGCTATGTCAAAATCAGTTCGAACTGAAGCTGCGAATTACCTAGCAGCAGTTTACGAGAAAAATCATAATTAATTGTAGAAAATCTGATGGAGGCGTTTCAGGTGGCTACAGAAAGCTAACGAGTTCAGCTACATATAGAAATTGAGTTTATAAATTTCTGAGGACAATAGCTAGGTCAAAAGTAATTCAGACAGTAGCTGCGAATTATATCAATACTAGAAAATAATCCAACAAAATTACAAAATTATGGAGGAAGGAAGCTTAATTTACACATTACTTACCTCAAAACAACTTAGAAACCACCTAGGATGAGGGTTGTAAGGGAGAATTTGATCAACAAGGGTTTCTCCTCTTCACTCTCTTCTTTTCCCTCTTTTGTTTTCCTTCTCCCGTTCTTCTTTCTTTTCTTTTTTTTATTTTATTTTTAATGGGCTGGCCATACTTACTAGTATTTATGACATTTAAGTGGGCTGAAACTTGGGCCAAATAAATAAATAAATAGGTCTTGGGCTCTAAAAACAAATCTAGGGCAACTTGGGCCAAAAATAAATAAATAGGTTTTGGGCTCTAAAAACAAATCAAGGGCAACTTGGGCCAAAAATAAATAAATAGGTTTTGGGCTCTATAAACAAATCTAGTTGGAACTAAGATATTATAAAGTATCCCCTCCTCTAAAAATTTTCGTCCTCGAAACGTAAACGTACCTAGAGATGAAAAGAGATGTGGATGTTGTTGACGCATGACTGACTCTGGTTCCCATGTTTCTTCTTCAATTTGATCACTTCTCCATAGAACTCTCACCATAGGAATGAATTTGTTACAAAGCATTTTCTCTCGGTGATCTACAATTTGAACAGGTTGTGCTTCGTATGATAGATTCTCTTTTAATACAACTGGGGGATATTTGAGCACGTGCGAAGGATCTGATTCATATTTTCTAAGCATAGAGACATGGAAGACATCGTGAATCTTTGACAATTCCGATGGTAGCTCAAGTCGATACGCGACACGACCAATCCTTTGCACGATCGTAAACGGGCCAATATACCTTGGACTCAACTTTCCTCGACAGCGGAATCGCAACACGCCCTTCCACGGAGAAATTTTCAGAAAAACTTTGTCTCCTTCATTAAACTCCAAATCGCACCTCCTATTATATGCGTAGCTTTTCTGTCGATCTTGCGCTGCCTTAAGTCCGTCATGAATAAGTTGTATTTTTGCCTTCGCATCTTCGATAAGCTCTACTTGTTTGATTTGTCTCTCGCCAACCTCATCCCAAAAGAGCGATGTTCGACACTTTCGGCCATACAGAGCTTCGTACGGGGGCATTCCAATGCTTGAATGATAACTGTTGTTATAAGCGAACTCCACCAAAATCACGTACTTATCCCAGCTACCTCCCAAATTCAACACCACTGCACGTAGCATGTCTTCTAGTGTATGTATAGTTCTCTCTGATTGTCCATCAGTCTGTGGATGAAACGAGGTACTGAATAGTAATTTTGTACCTAGCGCTTTCTGCAGACTATTCCAAAAATGGGAAGTGAATCTTGGATCACGATCAGATATGATTGACACTGGTACTCCGTGCAATCTCACCATCTCATCGACATATAACTTGGCAAGTTTCTCTAAAGATTCGTTGGTATGCACTGGAAGGAAATGTGCCAATTTCGTCAGACGATCGACAATGACCCAAATTGAGTCATGACCCTTTTGGGTTCGAGGTAAACCAGAAACAAAATCCATTGTTACGTTTTCCCATTTCCACTCAGGAATAGGTAGTGGTTGAAGCATGCCGAATGGTTTTTGGTGTTCCGCTTTAATCTGTTGGCATGATAAGCACTTTGATACAAATTCAGCAAAATGTCCCGTTTCATACCTGGCCACCAATAATGCTCCCGAAGTGTTTTGTAGATTTTGGTACTACCAGGATGCATAGAATAGGCTGAAGAATTGGCTTTCTTAAGAATAGCTCTACGAACATCAAGTTCTGATGGAACACAAACACGATTTTTAAAAGTAAGAAGTCCATCATCCCGAATTTGAAATTTTGTTTCTTTTCCTTGATTTAGCTTCGCCATCTTCTGTTGTAAATGAACATCGTGTGATTGTCTTTCTCGAATTTGCTCGAACAAGGTAGGTCTAACCTCGAATTTGGCGATTAAGGCAGAATCATTAGACATTTCACAATCGAGCGAAATGTGTAAAGATTTAAATTGCTCCAACATAGGAAGATAAAAAGATTGAATCGAAGCAAGTGAGGTAGAATACTTTCTACTCAGAGCATCTGCAACAATGTTCGCCATGCCAGGATTATAATCGATGACTAAGTCATAGTCACTAATCAACTACATCCATCGCCTTTTCCTGAGGTTGAGCTCCTTTTGCGTGGTGATATACTTTAAGCTCTTGTGATCAGTGAAAACCCGACAAGTTGCACCATACAGATAGTGCCTCCAGATCTTCAATGCAAAGACAATTGCAGCCAACTCTAAATCATGTGTAGGATAATTTTCTTCGTTCTTCTTCAATTGCCTTGAAGCGTAGGCAATAACCTTTCCTTCTTGCATGAGAACACATCCTAATCCTTGTCTCGAGGCGTCGCTATAAATGGTAAATTCTCCAATCACTGGGTCTGGCAAAGCAAGAATAGGAGCTGAAATGAGTTGTCTTTTCAATTTTTGAAATGCTTTCTCGCATTCTTCACTCCATTCAAATTTTACCCCTTTCCGATTCAATATAGTCAAAGATGAAGCCAATAACGAAAAGTCTTTGACAAACCGTTGATAATATCCAGCTAATCCCAGAAAACTACGAATCTCTGTCATGTTCTTTGGACGCTCCCAATCTAGTATAGCTTGAATCTTCACTGGATCGACATAGATTCCTTCTTTAGAAATGTGATGACCCAAAAAGCTTACCTCACGAACCCAAAATTCACACTTCGAGAATTTAGCGTAAAGCTAATTTTCTCTGAGAATGTTCAGAGCAATTCTTAGATGATGAGAATGCTCATCGTCCGATTTAGAATAAATAAGAATGTCATCAATGAAGATGATGACAAACTTATCTAAGTACGGCCGAAAGACCCGATTCATAAGATCCATAAAAGCTGCAAGAGTATTTGTGAGTCCAAAAGGCATAACACAGAATTCAAAATGACCGTATCTGGTTCGAAAAGCAGACTTAGGGATATCAGATTCCCTAATCTTGAGTTGGTGATAACCAGATCGCAAATCAATTTTTGAGAACATAGTTGCTCCTTGCTATTGATCAAACAGATCATCGATTCTTGGAAGAGGATATTAGTTCTTAATTGTCACCTTGTTCAATTGACGGTAGTCGACACATAGGCGAAGTGATCCATCTTTCTTCTTGACAAAAAGAACTGGAGCACCCCACGGAGATGTGCTAGGTCGTATGAACCCCTTCTCCAATAATTCTCCAAGTTGTGTTTGGCGTTCCTTGAGCTCAGCAGGTGACATTCGATATAGAGTAATCGATATAGGTGTGATTCCAGGAAGTACGTCAATGGAAAAATCAATCTCTCGATTCGGAGGTTGTCCTGGTAAGTCTTCAGGAAAGACATCAGGAAATTCATTCACGATCGGGATGTCATCTAGTTTAGTTTCAGAAAGAGAAGTATCGATGACAATTGCCAGGAATGCCTCACAACCCTTACGCATTAATTTATGCGCAGTCAACATTGAAATAAAAGAGAGGGATCTTGTTTGAAGTTTACCTTCAAAAACAAGTTCTGAGAATCCTGGTCTATGAAAAATAACAAGCTTCTCGTGGCAATCAAGAATTGCATGATGAGAAGAAAGCCAATCCATGCCAAGAATAACATCAAGATCAATAAAAGGCAATGGTATCAATTCAGCCTCTAAAATGACATCTTTGATCTTCAATGGACAACCAAGGAATACCGAATCACGAATTAGACGCTCTCCAAGAGGGGTATGAACGATGATTCCAGGTGACAAATGAGAGATAGGATAATCTAAGATTGCAGTAAGATCATCCCGGATATAAAACCTATCAGAACCTGGGTCAAATAAAGCGTAGACTTGATGGTCTCCCTCAAACACATGGCCTAAAGAAGTAATATTAGGTGAGATTGTGATTTAAAAATTCGGAAAAATAGAATTTCTTACGAATGTTTTATTCATAATCAAGTGGAATGACAAGGCGGGGTTAGATCTAGCATGTGAAAATACTCAGATTATAAATTACCTATCACAACCTTTGGATCTGAGCGAACCTTTTCCTGGGAAATTTGAAATACTCTAGTTTGCTTCCTTCCTTGCATAGGTGATTGAGTACTTGGGCCGCTTGAAGCATCGGGCACTCTGGTAACTGCAGATCGAGTATCTCTGGGTGTAGAATATGTTAGTTTACCACGAAGCTGACCAGAACACTTACTGCTCGCACCCATAAGCTGAGAACAAGAACTTCGCATATGCCCCGGCTTTCGACACTGAAAACATACTTGAGGAGCCTTACAGGTGCCGTCGTGATATTTTAAGCAATTCTGGCACTTGCGATTTTCACCAACCGATCCCGAGATATTGCTCCCGCCTCTAGTAAACTGCTCCCGAGGTTGAGGAAAACTGTCACGCCTCGACCCCAGACAGAACACGACAACCGCCACGTTAACCATAAATTTTGCAAAATGGGTGCACTCCACTCCACAAAGTTTATAGAAAACGTAAGGCTTGCTATCAAGTACCTGTAGAACTGAACAACTGATAACAACGGGTACAACCCGAGGACATCATCTCATAAAGTATCAACAAGGATTTACAAAGGTACAAAATACAACGATGTAACTTAGTTTAAAGAAAATATACATGAACGATATAACATCGAGAGGGTACAAAAAGAACATCAAGGGGGTCACCAAATATAAACTATACAATCTTGCCAATGAATCCGTCAATTTACATAAAAGAGAAAGTACCCAAAACACTGATTGGATGACGAGCAAACGATAGGCAAACCTCCAACCAAAACGTTATCAATAGCCTGAAAAGGAAAGAATGATGGGGGTGAGCAAAACCACTAGCTCAGTGAGGTGATAAGCCAGTCACCCTAACCCTTATACGAAGCATGTACTCCCGCTCGCGGTTCATAACAAAAAATCCAATATTTCGTTCCACATCCATTTTTTATGTTTACTTAATATACAACTTAATGAAAATACAACCTGTGAACGCATTTACAAATACACAATTAGTTCAAACAAGATGTTATCACATCAAAGACGCGTGGGTAGTCAATATCCTCCTCGAACTGATCTCTCCGTCGAGAGTCAGTCCGAGCCCGTCACCGTTACTCTAGATAAAATGCACATTAATATTCTTTCTCAACACGCCAAGTGCTAAAGTTCACAATTCAATATCGATGTGAATACTTGAATTGATCAAACATATAAACATATATGACATGCATGTCCCACACCGGTGACGTTGACTGAGTCTATAATAGACTGATCCATCTAACGATCACCCTCCAGAGTATCAGTATTTGGCAAATGGACAGGTGCCCTGTTAGATCTAACTCACCCGGGTTTGCCAAGCAATGGGAGACTTGGTTGTTACTCTAACTCACCCGAACCGTGACAATTCGGGCTACTTAATCAATGTCGCTCCAACTCACCCGAACCGTGACCAATTCGGGCTACTTAACCTTGGTACCAGGTATACATATGCATATGCATCATAAGATGAATAACGACTCAAGTTAGAGTCGTAATTGGCACATAAGTCACAAGAATAACCAGAAATCGATATGCAAATAATTCGCAATAAAGGCTATCAGATATCGAGCCGGCAAGGCTCTTCAACATAAGTTAAACTCAACAATACCCATAACATATGGCCAACCAGAACTCTGTATGCAATAATATAGGATAATCGGTGGACCATATTAGACCAATCAGGCTCTAACCAGAACAATCGAGCCAATCAGGCTCTTAACACATAACACATTTCCAAATAATTTTCTTATCAATTAACTACAGCTAAAATAAATGCACATGTATCGAGGGTCCACACTTCCCACAAGAGAAGGCGTTCCCGAATTATCAACTCACAAGAAAGTGATTAACTCTCTCCAAAATCTGAAGTCGGTCCTTTGCCCTTCGTCGATGGTTCTTTACCTAGAAAAGAGATGAGCAATTAAAGACAAATTAAATATAACTAACTATTAGCGGTAACATCGTCTTTCATTGTCAAAATAAATCTTAATCGAGCTCGAGCGAGTCGATATTAAATAAGAACAGCCCGTATCTCCTCAACCTCATCTCCCAATCTCACATAACCAGTTTTAGATCATTTCTTAAACAAAACGATAGGAAATAAATTTGAATTCGACATAAATATTCTGAAATTTTCCAGATAGTGGCAGTTTACAAGAAAAATCATAACTAATTCTAGAAAAATCGAATTGAGGAGTTTCAAGTGGCTACAGGAAGCTAACAAGTTCAGCTACATACAGAATTGAGTTTGTAAACTTCTAAGGTCAGTAGCTATGTCAAAATCAGTTCGAACTGAAGCTGCGAATTACCTAGCAGCAGTTTACGAGAAAAATCATAATTAATTGTAGAAAATCTGATGGAGGCGTTTCAGGTGGCTACAGAAAGCTAACGAGTTCAGCTACATATAGAAATTGAGTTTACAAATTTCTGAGGACAATAGCTAGGTCAAAAGTAATTCAGATAGTAGCTGCGAATTATATCAATACTAGAAAATAATCCAACAAAATTACAAAATTATGGAGGAAGGAAGCTTAATTTACACATTACTTACCTCAAAACAACTTAGAAACCACCTAGGATGAGGGTTGTAAGGGAGAATTTGATCAACAAGGGTTTCTCCTCTTCACTCTCTTCTTTTCCCTCTTTTGTTTTCCTTCTCCCGTTCTTCTTTCTTTTCTTTTCTTTTATTTTATTTTTAATGGGCTGGCCATACTTACTAGTATTTATGACATTTAAGTGGGCTGAAACTTGGACCAAATAAATAAATAAATAGGTCTTGGGCTCTAAAAACAAATCTAGGGCAACTTGGGCCAAAAATAAATAAATAGGTTTTGGGCTCTAAAAACAAATCAAGGGCAACTTGGGCCAAAAATAAATAAATAGGTTTTGGGCTCTATAAACAAATCTAGTTGGAACTAAGATATTATAAAGTATCCCCTCCTCTAAAAAGTTTCGTCCTCGAAACGTAAACGTACCTTGAGATGAAAAGAGATGTGGATGTTGTTGACGCATGACTGACTCTGGTTCCCATGTTTCTTCTTCAATTTGATCACTTCTCCATAGAACTCTCACCATAGGAATGAATTTGCTACGAAGCATTTTCTCTCGGTGATCTACAATTTGAACAGGTTGTACTTCGTATGATAGATTCTCTTTTAATACAACTGGGGGATATTTGAGCACGTGCGAAGGATCTGATTCATATTTTCTAAGCATAGAGACATGGAAGACATCGTGAATCTTTGACAATTCCGATGGTAGCTCAAGTCGATACGCGACACGACCAATCCTTTGCACGATCGTAAACGGGCCAATATACCTTGGACTCAACTTTCCTCGACAGCGGAATCGCAACACGCCCTTCCATGGAGAAATTTTCAGAAAAACTTTGTCTCCTTCATTAAACTCCAAATCGCACCTCCTATTATATGCGTAGCTTTTTTGTCGATCTTGCGCTGCCTTAAGTCTGTCACGAATAAGTTGTATTTTTGCCTTCGCATCTTCGATAAGCTCTACTTGTTCGATTTGTCTCTCGCCAACCTCATCCCAAAAGAGCGATGTTCGACACTTTTGGCCATACAGAGCTTCGTACGGGGGCATTCCAATGCTTGAATGATAACTGTTGTTATAAGCGAACTCCACCAAAATCACGTACTTATTCTAGCTACCTCCCAAATTCAACACCACTGCACGTAGCATGTCTTCTAGTGTCTGTATAGTTCTCTCTGATTGTCCATCAGTCTGTGGATGAAACGAGGTACTGAATAGTAATTTTATACCTAGCGCTTTCTGCAGACTATGCCAAAAACGGGAAGTGAATCTTGGATCACGATCAGATATGATTGACACTGGTACTCCGTGCAATCTCACCATCTCATCGACATATAACTTTGCAAGTTTCTCTAAAGATTCGTTGGTATGCACTGGAAGGAAATGTGCCAATTTCGTCAAACGATCGACAATGACCCAAATTGAGTCATGACCCTTTTGGGTTCGAGGTAAACCAGAAACAAAATCCATTGTGACGTTTTCCCATTTCCACTCAGGAATAGGTAGTGGTTGAAGCATGCCGACTGGTTTTTGGTGTTCCGCTTTAATCTGTTGGCATGATAAGCACTTTGATACAAATTCAGCAATGTCCCGTTTCATACCTGGCCACCAATAATGCTCCCGAAGTGTTTTGTAGATTTTGGTACTACCAGGATGCATAGAATAGGCTGAAGAATTGGCTTCCTCAAGAATAGCTCTACGAACATCAAGTTCTGATGGAACACAAACATGATTTTTAAAAGTAAGAAGTCCATCATCCCGAATTTGAAATTTTGTTTCTTTTCCTTGATTTAGCTTCACCATCTTCTGTTGTAAATGAACATCGTGTGATTGTCTTTCTCGAATTTGCTCGAACAAGGTAGGTCTAACCTCGAATTTGGCGATTAAGGCAGAATCATTAGACTTTTCACAATCTAGCGAAATGTGTAAAGATTTAAATTGCTCCAACATAGGAAGATAAAAAGATTGAATCGAAGCAAGTGAGGTAGAATACTTTCTACTCAGAGCATCTGCAACAATGTTCGCCATGCCAGGATGATAATCGATGACTAAGTCATAGTCATTAATCAACTACATCCATCGCCTTTTCCTGAGGTTGAGCTCCTTTTGCGTGGTGATATACTTTAAGCTCTTGTGATCAGTGAAAACCCGACAAGTTGCACCATACAGATAGTGCCTCCAGATCTTCAATGCAAAGACAATTGCAGCCAACTCTAAATCATGTGTAGGATAATTTTCTTCGTTCTTCTTCAATTGCCTTGAAGCGTAGGCAATAACCTTTCCTTCTTGCATGAGAACACATCCAAATCCTTGTCTCGAGGCGTCGCTATAAATGGTAAATTCTCCAATCACTGGGTCTGGCAAAGCAAGAATAGGAGCTGAAATGAGTTGTCTTTTCAATTCTTGAAATGCTTTCTCGCATTCTTCACTCCATTCAAATTTTACCCCTTTCCGATTCAATCTAGTCAAAGATGAAGCTAATAATGAAAAGTCTTTGACAAACCGTCGATAATATCCAGCTAATCCCAGAAAACTACGAATCTCTGTCACGTTCTTTGGACGCTCCCAATCTAGTATAGCTTGAATCTTCACTGGATCGACATAGATTCCTTCTTTAGAAATGTGATGACCCAAAAAGCTTACCTCACGAACCCAAAATTCACACTTCGAGAATTTAGCGTAAAGCTAATTTTCTCTGAGAATGTTCAAAGCAATTCTTACATGATGAGAATGCTCCTCGTCCGATTTAGAATAAATAAGAATGTCATCAATGAAGATGATGACAAACTTATCTAAGTACGGCCAAAAGACCCGATTCATAAGATCCATAAAAGCTGCAAGAGTATTTGTGAGTCCAAAAGGCATAACACAGAATTCAAAATGACCGTATCTGGTTCGAAAAGTAGACTTAGGGATATCAGATTCCCTAATCTTGAGTTGGTGATAACCAGATCGCAAATCAATTTTTGAGAACATAGTTGCTCCTTGCTATTGATCAAACAGATCATCGATTCTTGGAAGAGGATATTAGTTCTTAATTGTCACCTTGTTCAATTGACGGTAGTCGACACATAGGCGAAGTGATCCATCTTTCTTCTTGACAAAAAGAACTGGAGCACCCCACGGAGATGTGCTAGGTCGTATGAACCCCTTCTCCAATAATTCTCCAAGTTGTGTTTGGCGTTCCTTGAGCTTAGCAGGCGACATTCGATATAGAGTAATCGATATAGGTGTGATTCCAGGAAGTACGCCAATGGAAAAATCAATCTCTCGATTCGGAGGTTGTCCTGGTAAGTCTTCAGGAAAGACATCAGGAAATTCATTCACGATCGGGATGTCATCTAGTTTAGTTTCAGAAAGAGAAGTATCGATGACAATTGCCAGGAATGCCTCACAACCCTTACGCATTAATTTATGCGCAGTCAACATTGAAATAAAAGAGAGGGATCTTGTTTTAAATTTACCTTCAAAAACAAGTTCTGAGAATCCTGGTCTACGAAAAATAACAAGCTTCTCGTGGCAATCAAGAATTGTATGATGAGAAGAAAGCCAATCCATGCCAAGAATAACATCAAGATCAATAAAAGGCAATGGTATCAATTCAGCCTCTAAAATGACATCTTTGATCTTCAATGGACAACCAAGGAATACCGAATCACGAATTAGACGCTCTCCAAGAGGGGTATGAACGATGATTCCAGGTGACAAATGAGAGATAGGATAATCTAAGATTACAGTAAGATCATCCCGGATATAAAACCTATCAGAACCTGGGTCAAATAAAGCGTAGACCTGATGGTCTCCCTCAAACACATGGCCTAAAGAAGTAATATTTGGTGAGATTGTGATTTAAAAATTCGGAAAGATAGAATTTCTTGCGAATATTTTATTCATAATCAAGTGGCATAACAAGGCGGGGTTAGATCTAGCATGTGAAAATACTCAGATTATAAATTACCTGTCACAACCTTTGGATCTGAGCGAACCTCTTCCTGGGAAATATGAAATACTCTAGTTTGCTTCCTTCCTTGCATAGGTGATTGAGTACTTGGGCCGCTTGAAGCATCGGGCACTCTGGTAACTACAGATCGAGTATCTCTGGGTGTAGAATATGTTAGTTTACCACGAAGCTGACCAGAACACTTACTGCTCGCACCCATAAGCTGAGAACAAGAACTTCGCATATGCCCCGGCTTTCGACACTGAAAACATACTTGAGGAGCCTTACAGGTGCCGTCGTGATATTTTAAGCAATTCTGGCACTTGCGATTTTCACCAAACGATCCCGAAATATTGCTCCCGCCTCTACTAAACTGCTCCCGAGGTTGAGGAAAACTGTCACGCCTCGACCCCAGACAGAACACGACAACCGCCACGTTAACCATAAATTTTGCAAAATGGGTGCACTCCACTCCACAAAGTTTATAGAAAACGTAAGGTTTGCTATCAAGTACCTGTAGAACTGAACAACTGATAACAACGGGTACAACCCGAGGACATCATCTCATAAAGTATCAACAAGGATTTACAAAGGTACAAAATACAACGATGTAACTTAGTTTAAAGAAAATATACATGAACGATATAACATCGAGAGGGTACAAAAAGAACATCAAGGGGGTCACCAAATATAAACTATACAATCTTGCCAATGAATCCGTCAATTTACATAAAAGAGAAAGTACCCAAAACACTAATTGGATGACGAGCAAACGATAGGCAAACCTCCAACCAAAACGTTATCAATAGCCTGAAAAGGAAAGAATGATGGGGGTGAGCAAAACCACTAGCTCAGTGAGGTGATAAGCCAGTCACCCTAACCCTTATACGAAGCATGTACTCCCGCTCGCGGTTCATAACAAAAAATCCAATATTTCGTTCCACATCCATTTTTTATGTTTACTTAATATACAACTTAATGAAAATACAACCTGTGAACGCATTTACAAATACACAATTAGTTCAAACAAGATGTTATCACATCAAAGACGCGTGGGTAGTCAATATCCTCCTCGAACTGATCTCTCCGTCGAGAGTCAGTCCGAGCCCGTCACCGTTACTCTAGATAAAATGCACATTAATATTCTTTCTCAACACGCCAAGTGCTAAAGTTCACAATTCAATATCGATGTGAATACTTGAAATGATCAAACATATAAACATATATGACATGCATGTCCCACACCGGTGACGTTGACTGAGCCTATAATAGACTGATCCATCTAACGATCACCCTCCAGAGTATCAGTATTTGGCAAATGGACAGGTGCCCCGTTAGATCTAACTCACCCGGGTTTGCCAAGCAATGGGCGACTTGGTTGTCACTCTTACTCACCCGAACCGCGACAATTCGGGCTACTTAATCAATGTCGCTCCAACTCACCCGAACCGTGACCAATTCGGGCTACTTAACCTTGGTACCAGGTATACATATGCATATGCATCATAAGATGAATAACGACTCAAGTTAGAGTCGTAATTGGCACATGAGTCATAAAAATAACCAGAAATCAATATGCAAATAATTCGCAATAAAGGCTATCAGATATCGAGCCGGCAAGGCTCTTCAACATAAGTTAAACTCAACAATACCCATAACATATGGCCAACCAGAACTCTGTATGCAATAATATAGGATAATCGGTGGACCATATTAGACCAATCAGGCTCTAACCAGAACAATCGAGCCAATCAGGCTCTTAACACATAACACATTTCCAAATAATTTTCTTATCAATTAACTACAGCTAAAATAAATGCACATGTATCGAGGGTCCACACTTCCCACAAGAGAAGGCATTCCCGAATTATCAACTCACTAGAAAGTGATTAACTCTCTCCAAAATCTGAAGTTGGTCCTTTGCCCTTCGTCGATGGTTCTTTACCTAGAAAAGAGATGAGCAATTAAAGACAAATTAAATATAACTAACTATTAGCGGTAACATCGTCTTTCATTGTCAAAATAAATCTTAATCGAGCTCGAGCGAGTCGATATTAAATAAGAACAGCCCGTATCTCCTCAACCTCATCTCCCAATCTCACATAACCAGTTTTAGATCATTTCTTAAACAAAACGATAGGAAATAAATTTGAATTCGACATAAATATTCTGAAATTTTCCAGATAGTGGCAGTTTACAAGAAAAATCATAACTAATTCTAGAAAAATCGAATTGAGGAGTTTCAAGTGGCTACAGGAAGCTAACAAGTTCAGCTACATACAGAATTGAGTTTGTAAACTTCTGAGGTCAGTAGCTATGTCAAAATCAGTTCAAACTGCAGCTGCAAATTACCTAGCAGCAGTTTACGAGAAAAATCATAATTAATTGTAGAAAATCTGATGGAGGCGTTTCAGGTGGCTACAGAAAGCTAACGAGTTCAGCTACGTACAGAAATTGAGTTTACAAATTTCTGAGGACAATAGCTAGGTCAAAAGTAATTCAGACAGTAGCTGCGAATTATATCAATACTAGAAAATAATCCAACAAAATTACAAAATTATGGAGGAAGGAAGCTTAATTTACACATTACTTACCTCAAAACAACTTAGAAACCACCTAGGATGAGGGTTGTAAGGGAGAATTTGATCAACAAGGGTTTCTCCTCTTCACTCTCTTCTTTTCCCTCTTTTGTTTTCCTTCTCCCGTTCTTCTTTCTTTTCTTTTCTTTTATTTTATTTTTAATGGGCTCGCCATACTTACTAGTATTTATGACATTTAAGTGGGCTGAAACTTGGGCCAAATAAATAAATAAATAGGTCTTGGGCTCTAAAAACAAATCTAGGGCAACTTGGGCCAAAAATAAATAAATAGGTTTTGGGCTCTAAAAACAAATCTAGGGCAACTTGGGCCAAAAATAAATAAATAGGTTTTGGGCTCTATAAACAAATCTAGTTGGAACTAAGATATTATAAAGTATCCCCTCCTCTAAAAAGTTTCGTCCTCGAAACGTAAACGTACCTAGAGATGAAAAGAGATGTGGATGTTGTTGACGCATGACTGACTCTGGTTCCCATGTTTCTTCTTCAATTTGATCACTTCTCCATAGAACTCTCACCATAGGAATGAATTTGTTACGAAGCATTTTCTCTCGGTGATCTACAATTTGAACAGGTTGTACTTCGTATGATAGATTCTCTTTTAATACAACTGGGGGATATTTGAGCACGTGCGAAGGATCTGGTTCATATTTTCTAAGCATAGAGACATGGAAGACATCGTGAATCTTTGACAATTCCGATGGTAGCTCAAGTCGATACGCGACACGACCAATCCTTTGCACGATCGTAAATGGGCCAATATACCTTGGACTCAACTTTCCTCGACAGCGGAATCACAACACGCCCTTCCATGGAGAAATTTTCAGAAAAACTTTGTCTCCTTCATTAAACTCCAAATCGCACCTCCTATTATATGCGTAGCTTTTCTGTCGATCTTGCGCTGCCTTAAGTCTGTCACGAATAAGTTGTATTTTTGCCTTCGCATCTTCGATAAGCTCTACTTGTTCGATTTGTCTCTCGCCAACCTCATCCCAAAAGAGCGATGTTCGACATTTTCGGCCATACAGAGCTTCGTACGGGGGCATTCCAATGCTTGAATGATAACTGTTGTTATAAGCGAACTCCACCAAAATCACGTACTTATCCCAGCTACCTCCCAAATTCAACACCACTGCACGTAGCATGTCTTCTAGTGTCTGTATAGTTCTCTCTGATTGTCCATCAGTCTGTGGATGAAACGACGTACTGAATAGTAATTTTGTACCTAGCGCTTTCTGCAGACTATGCCAAAAATGGGAAGTGAATCTTGGATCACGATCAGATATGATTGACACTGGTACTCCGTGCAATCTCACCATCTCATCGACATATAACTTGGCAAGTTTCTCTAAAGATTCGTTGGTATGCACTGGAAGGAAATGTGCCAATTTCGTCAGACGATCGACAATGACCCAAATTGAGTCATGACCCTTTTGGGTTCGAGGTAAACCAGAAACAAAATCCATTGTGATGTTTTCCCATTTCCACTCAGGAATAGGTAGTGGTTGAAGCATGCCGACTGGTTTTTGGTGTTCCGCTTTAATCTGTTGGCATGATAAGCACTTTGATACAAATTCAGCAATGTCCCGTTTCATACCTGGCCACCAATAATGCTCCCGAAGTGTTTTGTAGATTTTGGTACTTCCAGGATGCATAGAATAGGCTGAAGAATGGGCTTCCTCAAGAATAGCTCTACGAACATCAAGTTCTGATGGAACACAAACACGATTTTTAAAAGTAAAAAGTCCATCATCCCGAATTTGAAATTTTGTTTCTTTTCCTTGATTTAGCTTCGCCATCTTCTGTTGTAAATGAACATCGTGTGATTGTCTTTCTCGAATTTGCTCGAACAAGGTAGGTCTAACCTCGAATTTGGCGATTAAGGCAGAATCATTAGACTTTTCACAATCGAGCGAAATGTGTAAAGATTTAAATTGCTCCAACATAGGAAGATAAAAAGATTGAATCAAAGCAAGTGAGGTAGAAGACTTTCTACTTAGAGCATCTGCAACAACGTTTGCCTTGCCAGGATGATAATCGATGACTAAGTCATAGTCACTAATCAACTCCATCCATTGTCTTTGCCTGAGGTTGAGCTCCTTTTGCGTTATGATATACTTTAAGCTCTTGTGATCAGTGAAAACCCGACAAGTTGCACCATACAGATAGTGCCTCCAAATCTTCAATGCAAAGACAATTGCAGCCAACTCTAAATCATGTGTAGGATAATTTTCTTCGTTCTTCTTCAATTGCCTTGAAGCGTAGGCAATAACCTTTCCTTCTTGCATGAGAAAGCATCCTAATCCTTGTCTCGAGGCTTCGCTATAAATGGCAAATTCTCCAATCGCTGGGTCTGGCAAAGCAAGAATAGGAGCTGCAACGAGTCGTCTTTTCAAAATCTTGAAATGCTTTCTCGCATTCTTCACTCCATTCAAATTTTACCCCTTTCCGAGTCAATTTAGTCAAAGATGAAGCCAATAACGAAAAGTCTTTGACAAACCGTCGATAATATCCAGCTAATCCCAGAAAACTACGAATCTCTGTCACGTTCTTTGGACGCTCCCAATCTAGTATAGCTTGAATCTTCACTGGATCGACGTAGATTCCTTCTTTAGAAATGTGATGACCCAAAAAGCTTACCTCACGAAGCCAAAATTCACACTTTGAGAATTTAGCATAAAGCTGATTTTCTCTGAGAATGTTCAGAGCAATTCTTAGATGATGAGAATGCTCGTCGTCCGATTTAGAATAAATAAGAATGTCATCAATGAAGATGATGACAAACTTATCTAAGTACGACCGAAAGACCCGATTCATAAGATCCATAAAAGCTGCATGAGCATTTGTGAGTCCAAAAGGCATAACACAGAATTCAAAATGACCGTATCTAGTTCAAAAAGCAGACTTAGGGATATCAGATTCCCTAATCTTGAGTAGGTGATAACCAGATCGCAAATCAATTTTTGAGAACACAGTTGCTCCTTGCAATTGATCAAACAGATCATCGATTCTTGGAAGAGGATACTTGTTCTTGATTGTCACCTTGTTCAATTGACGGTAGTCGACACATAGGCGAAGTGATCCATCTTTCTTCTTGACAAAAAGAACTAGAGCACCCCACGGAGATATGCTAGGTCATATGAACCCCTTCTCCAATAATTCCCCAAGTTGTGTTTGGAGTTCCTTGAGCTCAGCAGGCGATATTCGATATGGAGTAATCGATATAGGTGTGATTCCAAGAAGTTCGTCAATGGAAAAATCACTCTCTCGATTCGGAGGTTGTCCTGGTAAGTCTTCGGGAAAGACATCAGGAAATTCATTCACGATCGGGATGTCATCTAGTTTAGTTTCAGAAAGAGAAGTATCGATGACAAATGCCAAGAATGCCTCACAACCCTTACGCATTAATTTATGCGCAGTCAACATTGAAATAAAAGAGAGGGATTTCGTTTGAAGTTTACCTTCAAAAATAAGTTCTGAGAATCCTGGTCTACAAAATAACAAGCTTCTCGTGGCAATCGAGAATTGCATGATGAGAAGAAAGCCAATCCATGCCAAGAATAACATCAAGATCAATCATAGGCAATGGTATCAATTCAGCCTCTAAAATGACATCTTTGATCTTCAATGGACAACCAAGGAATACCGAATCACGAATTAGACGCTCTCCAAGAGGGGTATGAACGATGATTCCAGGTGACAAATGAGAGATAGGATAATCTAAGATCGCAGTAAGATCATCCCGAATATAAGACCTATCAGAACCTAGGTTAAATAAAGCGTAGACCTGATGGTCTCCCACAAACACATGGCCTGTCACAACCTTCGGATCTGAGCGAGCCTCTTCCTGGGAAATATGAAATACTCTAGTTTTGCTTCCTTCCTTGCATAGGTGATTGAGTACTAGGGCCGCTTGAGGCATCGGGCACTCTGGTAACTGCAGGTCGAGTATCTCTGGGTGTAGAATATGTTAGTTTACCACGAAGCTGACCAGAACCCTGACTACTCGCTCCCATAAGCTGAGGACAAGAACTTCGCATATGCCCCGGCTGTCGACACTGAAAACATACTTGAGGAGCCATATAGGGGCCGTCGTGATATTTTAAACAATTTGGCACTTGCGATTTTCACCAACTGATCCCGAGACATTGCTCCCGCTTCTACTAAACTGCTCCTGAGATTGAGGAAAACTAATAGATACCAAACTTGGTGCGCCACGCGAAGATCCCACACCCCTATACACCTTCGATGCATTTCCTGGAAATGCGCTCCCTTGCCTTTTCTTTTGAGATCGTTCTGCAAGCTTATGTCTCGCCTAAACTAAACTTTCTACCCTCAGGGCTTCTTCTACGAGATCGTCAAGACTCTCATACTTGTCTCCGGACTTGATGCGATCTCGAATATTTAAATTAAGACCATCTTCAAATCTCTTGCATAAGTCTCTCGTAGTATATGACTCAGGAATGAATTCTCGCAATTCCAAAAATTTGCTTTCGTACTCCACGACTGACATAATTCCTTGAAAGAGGTTGAAGAACTCCTTTCTCTTCTGATCCTTGATGTAGTGAGAGAAGTATCGATCTTTGAATCGTTCCACAAAGATAGCCCACGTAATAGTAACCGAAGATGTCTCTTTTAAATTCTGCCACCATCGTCGTGCATCTGGGCCTAACAGCTTGGTCGCAATGACCACACGATAACATTCTTCAATCATCAAGGTGTCAAAGGTCTCTGTAATCTCCTTTAACCATGCCCCCGCTTTAGAAGCATCTCTTGCACCGTCAAATTTCGAAGTCCCCATGTTTTCAACTGCTTTCACCAAATTAGGTATAAAAAGTGCACCTCGAGAAGTAGAACCTCCTAAAGCCATTTCTGGAGTAAAAACTGGTACATTAGTTGTAGGTCGAATCGGTTCATTAGCACGAAGAACCTCTTCAGTGACAGTCGTAGTCGTATGAGCCGTTGTAGGTGGTGGAACACCATGTATTCGAATGTGATCATAATACAATTGGTACTGCTCCGGTGTCATCATGTGCTCAACCTGCTACTGGGCACGTGGTTGCTCTACCTGGGAAACCGGCACCCTATGATCAGAATTGATAGGGTCCGTAACCGTCGGAGGAACGGCATGATCAGAAGAAACATGTCCTCGAGGTCCACGAGGAACAGAAGAGAGTAGAGGACTCGGAGGATCACGAGGAGCGTGTCCTCGATCTCGACCTCGATGACGAACTGGAGGTGCCATAATGACTGAAAGGAAGAAAGGAAAGAAAATGCAAGGTCAACATCAAGGCAATACGATACCTTAGGATGACATAGAAACAAAGTTGGACCCATTGGCTCGACTCAAAAAGAATGAGAATCATAAAACCAGGCTCTGATACCAAGAAAGTTGTCACGCCCCAACCCCAGACAGAACGCGACAACCGCCACGTTAACCATAAATTTTGCGGAATAGGTGCACTCCACTCCACAAAGTTTATTGAAAATGTAAGGCTTGCTATCAAGTACCTGTAGAACTGAACAACTGATACAACGGGTACAACCCGAGGACATCATCTTATAAAGTATCAACAAGGATTTACAAAGGTACAAAATACAACGATTTAACTTAGTTTAAAGAAAATATACATGAACGATATAACATCGAGAGGGTACAAAAAGAACATCAAGGGGGTCACCAAATATAATCTATACAATCTCACCAATGAATCCGTCAATTTACATTAAAGAGAAAGTACCCAAAACACTGATTGGATGACGAGCAAACGATAGGCAAACCTCCAACCAAAATGATATCAACAGCCTGAAAAGGAAAGAATGATGGGGGTGAGCAAAACCACTAGCTCAGTGAGGTGATAAGCCGGTCACCCCAACCCTTATACGAAGCATGTACTCCCGCTCGCGGTTCATAACAAAAAATCCAATATTTCGTTCCACATCCATTTTTTATGTTTACTTAATATACAACTTTATGAAAATATAACCTGTGAACGCATTTACAAATACACAATTAGTTCAAACAAGATGTTATCACATCAAAGACGCATTGGTAGTTAATATCCTCCTCGAACTGATCTCTCCGTCGAGAGTCAGTCCGAGCCCGTCACCGTTACTCTAGATAAAATGCACATTAATATTCTTTCTCAACACGCCAAGTGCTAAAGTTCACAATTCAATATCGATGTGAATACTTGAAATGATCAAACATATAAATATATATGACATGCATGTCCCACACCGGTGACGTTGACTGAGCCTATAATAGACTGATCCATCTAACGATCACCCTCCAGAGTATCAGTATTTGGCAAATAGACAGGTGCCCCGTTAGATCTAACTCACCCAGGTTTGCCAAGACACGTGCGACTTGGTTGTCACTCTAACTCACCCGAACCGCGATAATTCGGGCTACTTAATCAATGTCGCTCCAACTCACCCGAACCGTGACCAATTCGGGCTATAGTAAACTGATAGATTAGAGCTCCCAAGTCAAAGCTTAACCTTGGTACCAGGTATACATATAACGACTCAAGTTAGAGTCTTAATTGGCACATAAGTCACAAGAATAACCAGAAATCAATATGCAAATAATTCGCAATAAAGGCTATCAGATATCGAGCCGGCAAGGCTCTTCAACATAAGTTAAACTCAACAATACCCATAACATATGGCCAACCAGAACTCTGTATGCAATAATATAGGATAATCGATGGACCATATTAGACCAATCAGGCTCTAACCAGAACAATCGAGCCAATCTGGCTCTTAACACATAACACATTTCCAAATAACTTTCTTATCAATTAACTACAACTAAAATAAATGCACATGTATCGAGGGTCCACACTTCCCACAAGAGAAGGCGTTCCCGAATTATCAACTCACAAGAAAGTGATTAACTCTCTTCGAAATCTGAAGTCGGTCCTTTGCCCTTCGTCGATGGTTTTTTACCTAGAAAAGAGATGAGCAATTAAAGACAAATCAAATATAACTAACTATTAGCGGTAACATCGTCTTTCATTGTCAAAATAAATCTTAATCGAACTCGAGCGAGTCGATATTAAATAAGAACAGCCCATATCTCCTCAAACTCATCTCCCAATCTCACATAACCAGTTTTAGATCATTTCTTAAACAAAACGATAGGAAATAAATTTGAATTCGACATAAATATTCTGAAATTTTCCAGCTAGCGGCAGTTTACAAGAAAAATCATAACTAATTGTAGAAAAATCGAATTGAGGAGTTTCAAGTGGCTACAGAAAGCTAACAAGTTCAGCTACATACAGAAATTAAGTTTGTAAACTTCTGAGGTCAGTAGCTATGTCAAAATCAGTTCGAACTGCAGCTGCGAATTACCTAGCAGCAGTTTACGAGAAAAATCATAACTAATTGTAGAAATATCGGATGGAGGCGTTTCAGGTGGCTACAGAAAGCTAACGAGTTCAGCTACGTAATTGAGTTTACAAATTTCTGAGGACAATAGATAGGTCAAAAGTAATTCGGACTGTAGCTTGAATTATATCAATACTAGAAAAAAATCCTACAAAATTACAAAATTATGGAGGAAGGAAGCTTAATTTACACATTACTTATCTCAAAACAACTTAGAAACCACCTAGGATGAGGGTTGTGAGGGAGAATTTGATCAACAAGGGTTTCTCCTCTTCACTCTCTTCTTTTCTCTCTTTTGTTTTCCTTCTCCCGTTCTTCTTTCTTTTCTTTTCTTTTATTTTATTTTTAATGGGCTGGCCATACTTTCTAGTATCTATGACATTTAAGTGGGTTGAAACTTGGGCCAAATAAATAAATAAATAGGTTTTGGGCTCTAAAAACAAATCTAGGGCAACTTGGGCCAAAAATAAATAAATAGGGTTTGGGCTCTATAAACAAATCTAGTTGGAACTAAGATATTATAAAAACTAATAGATACCGAACTTGGTGCACCATGCAAAGATCCCACACCCCTATACACCTTCGATGCATTTCCTGGAAATGCGCTCCCTTGTCTTTTCTTTTGAGATCGTTCTGCAAGCTTATGTCTCGCCTGAACTAAACTTTCTACCCTCAGGGCTTCTTCTACGAGATCGTCAAGACTCTCGTACTTGTCTCCGGACTTGATGCGATCTCGAATATTTAAATTAAGACCATCTTCAAATCTCTTGCATAAGTCTCTCATCGTATATGACTCAGAAGCGAATTCTCGCAATTCCAGAAATTTGCTTTCGTACTCCACGACCGACATAATGCCTTGAAAGAGGTTGAAGAAATCCTTTCTCTTCTGATCCTTGATGTACTGAGAGAAATATCGATCTTTGAATCGTTCCACAAAGATAGCCCACGTAATAGTAACCGAAGATGTCTCTTTTAGATTCTGCCACCATCGTCGTGCCACCATGCCCCCGCTTTAGAAGCATCTATTGCACCGTCAAATTTCGAAGTCCCCATGTTTTCAACTGCTTTCACCAAATCAGGTATAAAAAGTGCACCTCCAGAAGTAAAACCTCCTAAAGCGATTTCTGGAATAAAAACTGGTACATTAGTTGTAGGTCGAATCGGTTCATTAGCACGAAGAACATCTTCAGTGACAGTCGTAGTCGTATGAGCCGTTGTAGGTGGTGGAACACCATGTATTCGAATGTGATCATAATACAATTGGTACTGCTCTGGTGTCATCATGTACTCAACCCGCAGCTGGGCCCGTTGTTGCTCTACCTGGGAAACCGGCACCCTATGATTAGAATTGATAGGGTCCATAACCGTCGGAGGAATGGCATGATCAGAAAAAACATGTCCTCGAGGTCCACGAGGAACAGAAGAGAGTAGAGGACCGGAGGATCACGAGGAGCATGTCCTCGACCTCGACCTCGACGACGAACTGGAGGTGCCATAATGACTGAAAGGAAGAAAGGAAAGAAAATGCAAAGTCAACATCAAGGCAATACGATACCTTAGGATGACATAGAAACAAAGTTGGACCCATTGGCTCGACTCAAAAAGAATGAGAATCATAAAACCAGGCTCTGACACCAAGAAAGTTGTCACGCCCTGACCCTAAATAGAACGCGACAACCGCCACGTTAACCATAAATTTCACGGAATGGGTGCACTCCACTCCACAAAGTTTATAGAAAACGTAAGGCTTGCTATCAAGTGCCTGTAAAACTGAACAACTGATAACAACGGGTACAACCCGAGGACATCATCTCATAAAGTATCAACAAGGATTTACAAAGGTACAAAATACAACGATGTAACTTAGTTTAAAGAAAATATACATGAATGATATAACATCGCGAAGGTACAAAAAGAACATCAAGGGGGTCACCAAATATAAACTATACAATCTCGCCAATGAATCCGTCAATTTACATAAAAGAGAAAGTACCCAAAACACTGATTGGATGACGAGAAAACGATAGGCAAACCTCCAACCAAAATGATATCAACAGCCTGAAAAGGAAAGAATGATGGGGGTGAGCAAAATCACTAGCTCAGTGAGGTGATAAGCCGGTCACCCCGACCCTTATACGAAGCATGTATTCCCACTCGCGGTTCATAACATAAAATCCAACAGGTATTTTTATACCTGTTAGGCCCAGATGCACGACGATGGTGGCAGAATCTAAAAGAGACATCTTCGGTTACTATTACGTGGGCTATCTTTGTGGAACGATTCAAAGATCGATACTTCTCTCAGTACATCAAGGATCAGAAGAGAAAGGAGTTCTTCAACCTCTTTCAAGGCATTATGTCGGTCGTGGAGTACGAAAGCAAATTTCTGGAATTGCGAGAATTCGCTCCTGAGTCATATACGACGAGAGACTTATGCAAGAGATTTGAAGATGGTCTTAACTTAAATATTCGAGATCGCATCAAGTCCGGAGACAAGTACGAGAGTCTTGACGATCTCGTAGAAGAAGCCCTGAGGGTAGAAAGTTTAGTTCAAGCGAGACATAAGCTTGCAGAACGATCTCAAAAGAAAAGGCAAGGGAGCGTTTCCAGGAAATGCATCGAAGGTGTATAGGGGTGTGGTATCTTCGCGTGGCGCACCAAGTTTGGTATCTATTAGTTTTCCTCAACCTCGGAAGCAGTTTAGTAGAGGCAGGAGCAATGTCTCGGGATTGGTTGGTGAAAATCGCAAGTGCCAGAATTGCTTAAAATATCATGAGGCTCCTCAAGTATGTTTTTCAGTGTCGACAGCCGGGGCATATGCGAAGTTCTTGTCCTCAGCTTATGGGAGCAAGCAGTCAGTGTTCTGGTCAGCTTCGTGGTAAACTAACATATTCTACACCCAGAGATACTCGATCTGCAGTTACCAGAGGCCCGATTCCTCAAGCGGCCCTAGTACTCAATCACCTATGCAAGGAAGGAAGCAAACTAGAGTATTTCATATTTCCCTTGAAGAGGCTCGCTCAGATCTGAAGGTTGTGATAGGTAATTTATAATCTGAGTATTTTCACATGCAAGATCTTACCCTGCCTTGTTATGCCACTTGATTACGAATAAAACATTCGTAAGAAATTCTATCTTTCCGAATTTTTAAATCACAATCTCACCTAATATTACTTCTTTAGGCCATGTTTTTGTGGGAGACCATCAGGTCTATGCTTTATTTGACCCAGGTTCTGATAGGTCTTATATCCGGGATGATCTTACTGCGATCTTAGATTATCCTATCTCTCATTTGTCACCTGGAATCATCGTTCATACCCCTCTTGGAGAGCGTCTAATTCGTGATTCGGTATGCCTTGGTTGTCCATTGAAGATCAAAGATGTCATTTTAGAGGCTGAATTGATACCATAGCCTTTGATTGATCTTGATGTTATTCTTGGCATGGATTGGCTTTCTTCTCATCATGCAATTCTCGATTGCCACGAGAAGCTTGTTATTTTTCGTAGACCAGGATTCTCAGAATTTGTTTTTGAAGGTAAACTTCAAACGAGATCCCTCTCTTTTATTTCAATGTTTGACTGCGCATAAATTAATGCGTAAGAGTTGTTAGGCATTCTTGGCATTTGTCATCGATACTTCTCTTTCTGAAACTAAACTAGATGACATCCCGATCGTGAATGAATTTCCTGATGTCTTTCCCAAAGACTTACCAGGACAACCTCCGAATCGAGAGATTGATTTTCCATTGACGTACTTCCTGGAATCACACCTATATCGATTACTCCATATCGAATGTCGCCTGCTGAGCTCAAGGAACTCCAGACACAACTTGGGGAATTATTGGAGAAGGGGTTCATACGACCTAGCACATCTCCGTGGGGTGCTCCAGTTCTTTTTGTCAAGAAGAAAGATGGATCACTTCGCCTATGTGTTGACTACCGTCAATTGAACAAGGTTACAATCAAGAACAAATATCCTATTCCAAGAATCGATGATCTATTTGATCAATTGCAAGGAGCAACTGTGTTCTCAAAAATTGATTTGCGATCTGGCTATCACCAACTCAAGATTAGGGAATCTGATATCCCTAAGTCTGCTTTTCGAACCAGATACAGTCATTTTAAATTCT
This sequence comes from Pogostemon cablin, assembly GCA_023678885.1. Classification (NCBI taxonomy): domain Eukaryota; kingdom Viridiplantae; phylum Streptophyta; class Magnoliopsida; order Lamiales; family Lamiaceae; genus Pogostemon; species Pogostemon cablin. Next base: position 20,711,621 of record CM042981.1, read on the forward strand.
GTGTTATGCCTTTTGGACTCACAAATGCTCCGGCAGCTTTTATGGATCTTATGAATCGGGTCTTTCGGCCGTACTTAGATAAGTTTGTCATCATCTTCATTGATGACATTCTTATTTATTCTAAATCGAACAACGAGCATTCTCATCATCTAAGAATCACTCTGAACATTCTCAGAGAAAATAAGCTTTATGCTAAATTCTCGAAGTGTGAATTTTGGCTTCGTGAGGTAAGCTTTTTGGATCATCACGTTTCTAAAGAAGAAATCTATGTCGATCCAGTGAAGATTCAAGCTATACTAGATTGGGAGCGTCCAAAGAATGTGACAGAGATTCATAGTTTTCTGGGATTTGCTGGATATTATCGACGGTTTGTCAAAGACTTTTCGTTATTGGCTTCATCTTTGACTAAATTGACTCGGAAAGGGGTAAAATTTGAATGGAGTGAAGAATGCGAGGAAGCACTTCAAGAATTGAAAAGACGACTCATTTCAGCTCCTATTCTTGCTTTGCCAGACCCAGCGATTGGAGAATTTACCATTTATAGCGATGCCTCGAGACAAGGATTAGGATGCGTTCTCATGCAAGAAGGAAAGATTATTGCCTATGCTTCAAGGCAATTGAAGAAGAACGAAGAAAATTATCCTACACATGATTTAGAGTTGGCTGCAATCGTCTTTGCATTGAAGATCTGGAGGCACTATCTGTATGGTGCAACTTGTCGGGTTTTCACTGATCACAAGAGCTTAAAGTATATAACCACGCAAAAGGAGCTAAACCTCAGGCAAAGGCGATGGATGGAGTTGATTAGTGACTATGACTTAGTCATCGATTATAATCCTGGGAAGGCGAACGTTGTTGCAGATGCTCTGAGCAGAAAATCTTCTACCTCACTTGCTTCGATTCAATCTTTTTATCTTCCTATGTTGGAGCAATTTAAATCTTAACACATTTCGCTCGATTATGAAAAGTCTAATGATTCTGCCTTAATCGCCAAATTCGAGGTTATACCTACCTTGTTTGAGCAAATTCGAGAAAGACAATCACACGATGTTCATTTACGACAGAAGATGGCGAAGCTAAATCAAGGAAAAGAAATAGAATTTCAAATTCGGGATGATGGACTTCTTACTTTTAAAAATCGTGTTTGTGTTCCATCAGAACTTGATGTTCGTAGAGCTATTCTTGAGGAAGCCCATTCTTCAGCCTATGCTATGCATCCTGGTAGTACCAAAATGTACAAAACACTTTGGGAGCATTATTGGTGGCCAGGTATGAAACGGGACATTGCTGAATTTGTATAAAAGTGCTTATCATGCCAACAGATTAAAGCGGAACACGAAAAACCAGCCGGCATGCTTCAACCACTACCTATTCCTGAGTGGAAATGGGAAAACATCACAATGGATTTTGTTTCTGGTTTACCTCGAACCCAAAAGGGTCATGACTCAATTTGGGTCATTGTCGATCGTCTGACGAAATCGGCATATTTCCTTCCAGTGCATACCAACGAATCTTTAGAGAAACTTGCCAAGTTATATGTCGATGAGATCGTGAGATTGTACGGAGTACCAGTGTCAATCATATATGATCGTGATCCAAGATTCACTTCCCGTTTTTGGCCTAGTCTGTAGAAAGCGCTAGGTACAAAATTACTATTCAGTACCTCGTTTCATCCACAGACTGATGGACAGTCAGAGAGAACTATACAGACACTAGAAGACATGCTACGTGCAGTGGTGTTGAATTTGGGAGGTAGCTGGGATAAGTACGTGACTTTGGTGGAGTTCACTTATAACAACAGTTATCATTCAAGCATTGGAATGCCCCCGTACGAAGCTCTGTATGGCCGAAAGTGTCGAACACCGCTCTTTTGGGATGAGGTTGGCGAGAGACAAATCGAACAAGTAGAGCTTATTGAAGATGCGAAGGCAAAAATATAACTTATTCGAGACAGACTTAAGGCAGCGCAAGATCGACAGAAAAGCTACGCAGATAATAGGAGGCGCGATTTGGAGTTTAATGAAGGAGACAATGTTTTTCTGAAAGTTTCTCCATGGAAGGGCGTGTTGCAATTCCGCCATCGAGGAAAGTTGAGTCCAAGGTATATTGGCCCATTTACGATCGTGCAAATGATTGGTCGTGTCGCGTATCGACTTGAGCTACTATCGGAATTGTCAAAGATTCACGATGTCTTCCATGTCTCTATGCTTAGAAAATATGAAACAGATCCTTCGCACGTGCTCAAATATCCCCCAGTTGTATTAAAGGAAAATCTATCGTACGAAGTACAACCTGTTCAAATTGTAGATCGCCGAGAGAAAATGCTTCGTAACAAATCCATTCCTATGGTGAGAGTTTTATGGAGAAGTGATCAAATTGAAGAAGAAACATGAGAACCAGAGTCAGTCATGCGTCAACAACATCCAAATCTTTTTTCATCTCTAGGTACGTTTATGTTTCGAGGACGAAACTTTTTAGAGGAGGGGATACTTTATAAAATCTTAGCCCAACTAGATTTTTTTTTAGAAAGCCCAAAACCTATTTATTTATTTTTATGGCCCAAAAGGCCAGCCCTATCTTAGCCCAACTAGATTTTTTTTTTAAGAAAGTCCAAACTTATTTATTTATTTATTTTGTGGCCCAAAGTTTCAGCCCACTTAAATGGCCTGATATATAATTATTAAGGTTAAAGTTAAAAAAAAAAAGAGAGAAGAACGAGAGAAGAAAAACAAAAGAGGGGAAAGAAGAGAGTGAAGAGGAGAAACCCTTGTTGATCAAATTCTCCCTTACAACCCTCATCCTAGGTGGTTTCTAAGTTGTTTTGAGGTAAGTGGTATGTGAATTAAGCTTCCTTCTTCCATGGTTTTGTAATTTTGTGGGTTTTTCTTTTTGGTATGTGGGTAATTCGCAGACTGTTCGAACTAATTTTGACATAGCTATTGCCCTCGAAAGTTTGCAAACTTAATTTGCGTAGCTGAACTCGTTAGCTTTCCGTAGCCACTTGAAACGCCTCAATCCGATTATTCTACAATTAGTTATGATTTTTCTCGTAAACTGCCGCTAGCTGGAAAATTTCAGAATTTTTATGTCGAATTCAAACTTATTTTCTATCGTTTCGTTTAGTTAATGTATTGAAACGGGTTATGTGGGATTGGGAACTGATGTTAAGGAGTTACATGACATTTTTATTTAATATTGACTCGTTCGAACTCGATTAGGATTTGTTTTTAGCAATGAAAGAGATGTTACCGCTAATAGTTAGTTATATTTGATTTGTCTTTAATTGCTCATCTCCTTTCTAGGTAAAGAACCATCGACGAAGGGCAAGGGACCGACTTCAGATTCCGGAGAGAGTTAATCACTTCCTTGTGAGTTGATAATTTGGGAACGCCTTCTCTTGTGGGAAGTGTGGACCCTCGATAAATGTGCATTTATTTTAGTTTTAGTTAATTGATAAGAAAAATATTTGGTATTGTGTTATGTGGTAAAGATCCTGATTGGCTCGATTTCTCTGGTTAGAGTCCTGTTAGCCATTTTATGAGTATTATTGATTTTAACTTATGTTGAAGAACTTGCCGGCTCGATATCTGATAGTATTTATTGTGAATTATTTGAGAATTGTTTCGGATTATTCTTGTGTGCCAATTAAGACTCTAACTTGAGTCGTTATTCATCTTATGATGCATATGCATATGTATGCCTGGTACCAAGGTTAAGTAGCCCGAATTGGTCATGGTTCGGGTGAGTTGGAGCGACAATGATTAAGTAGCCCGAATTGTCGTGGTTCGGGTGAGTTAGAGTGACAACCAAGTTGCCAGTTGCTTGACAAACCCGGGTGAGTTAGATCTAACGGGGAACCTGTCCATTTGCCAAATACTGATACTCTGGAGGGTGATCGTTAGATGGATTAGTCTATTATAGGTTCAGTCAATGTCACCGGTGTGGGACATGCATGTCATATATGTTTATATGTTTGATCATTTCAAGTATTCACGTCGATATTGAATTGTGAACTTTAGCACTTGGCGTGTTGAGAAAGAATATTAATGTGCATTTTATCTAGAGTAACGGTGATGGTCTTGGACTGTCTCTCGACGGAGAGCTCAGTTCGAGGAGGATATTGACTACCCACTCGTCTTTTATGTAATAACATATTGTTTGAACTAATTGTGTTATTCGTAAATGTGTACTAAGGTTTTTATTTTCATTAATATGTATACTGAGTGAGAAATAGTTATTGTGGGATGAAATGTTGGATTTTATGTTATGAACCGCGAGTGGGAATACATGCTTCATATAAGGGTCGGGGTGACCGGCTTATCACCTCACTGAGCTAGTTGTTTTGCTCATCCCATCATTCTTTCCTTTTCAGGCTGTTGATATCGTTTTGGTTGGAGGTTTGCCTATCGTTTGCTCGTCATCCAATCAGTGTTTTGGGTACTTTCTCTTTTATGTAAATTGACGGATTCATTGGCGAGATTGTATAGTTTATATTTGGTGACCCCCTTGATGTTCTTTTTGTACCTTCGCGATGTTATATCGTTCATGTATATTTTCTTTAAACTAAGTTACATCGTTGTATTTTGTACCTTTGTAAATCCTTGTTGATACTTTATGAGATGATGTCCTCGGGTTGTACCCGTTGTTATCAGTTGTTCAGTTCTACAGGTACTTGATAGCAAGCCTTACGTTTTCTATAAACTTTGTGGAGTGGAGTACACCCATTCCGTGAAATTTATGGTTAACGTGGCGGTTGTCGCGTTCTGTTTGGGGTCGGGGCGTGACACATTGCCTTCATCATATTTCATGTTCCTGTCATCATAATTTGTATTTCCTTCATCATGATGAGCTTCATTCCTTATTATGCATATTTCCTTTATCATGATGCTCATTTCCTACATCATGATGTATATTTTCTTAATCATGATACACATTTCCTATATTATTATGCTCATTTCGTTCATCATGATGCATATTTCCTTCATCATAATGTTAATCTCCTACATCATTACGTTTATTTCCTACATCATTACGTTCATTTTCGTCATCATGATGCTCATTTTCTTCACCATAATGCATAGTTCCATCATAATGATGCTCATTTCCATCATCATGATGCTCATTTCCTACATCATGATTCCTATTTCCATCTTCATGATGCTTATTTCCTTCATCATGATGCTCATTTCCTTCATCTTGATGATCATTTCCTTCATCATTATGGTCATTTCCTTCATCATTATGGTCATTTCCTTCACTATGATGCTAATTTCCTTCATCATTATCTGTATTTCCTTCATTATGATGCTTATTTCCTACACTATGATGCTCATTTCCTTCATAATGATGTATGTTTCTTTCATCACAATGCATATTTCCTTCATCATGATGCCCGATTCCAACATCATTATACTCATTTCCTTCATCATGATTCATATTTCCTTTATCATGATGCTCATTTCCTTCATCATGATGCTCATTTCCTACGTCATTATGGTCATTTCTTAATCATGATGCTCATTTCATTCATCTCAATGCATATTTCCGTCACCTTGATGCTCATTTCCTACAAAATTATACATATTTCCTTCATCATGATGATCATTTCCTTCATCAAGATGCTCATTTCCTACGTCATTATGATCACTTCCTTAATCATGATGCATGTCTTCTTCATCATGATGCTAATATACTTCGTCATGATGCATATTTCCTTCACCATGATACTCATTTTCTACATCACGATGCTCATTTTCTTCATCATGATTCATATTTACTTCATCATTATGCCCATTTCCTTCATCATGATGCTCATTTCCTTCATCATGACACATATTTTCTTCATCTAGACAATCATTTCCTACGTCATTACGGTCATTTCTTCATCATGATGCTCACTTCATTCATCTTGATGAATATTTCCATCATCATGATGCTCATTTCCGAAATCATTATATATATTTCTTTCATCATGATGCTCATTTCCATCATCGTGATGATCATTTCCTTCATCATAATGCTCAATTCCTACATCATTATGCTCATTTCCTTCATGTCTTCTCATCATGATGTTAATTTCTATCGTCATGATGCTAATATACGTCATCATGATGCGTACTTCCTTCATCATGATGCTCATTTCCTAAATCATGATGCTTATTTCATTCATAATGATGCATATTTCCTTCATCATGATGCTAATTTCTATCATAATGATGCGTACTTCCTTCATCATGATGCTCATTCAAACATCATGATGATCATTTCCTTCATCATGATGCAAATTTTCATGATAATGATCCTTATTTAAATCATCATGATGCATAAATCCATCATAATGATGCTCATTTCGTTCATCAATATGTGCATTTCCTTAATCATGATACTCATTTCCAACATCATGATGCTCATTTCCTTCATCATGATTATTAATTCCGTAGTCATTATGGTCATTTTCTTCACCATGATGCTCATTTTATTCATCATGATACGTATTTCCTTCATCATAATGCACATTTCCTACATGATGATGCTGATCTCTTTCACCTTGATGCGTATTTCCTTCATAATGATGCTCATTTCCTATATCATGATGCTCATTTCCTTCATCATGATGTATATTTCCTTCATCATGATGATCATTTCCAATGTCATTATGGTCATCTCTTTTATCATGATGCTCATTTCATTCATCATGATGCTAATTTCCATCATCATGATGATATTTCCTTCATTGTGATGCTCATTTCCTACATCAATATGCTCATTTCTTTCATCATGATGTATATTTCCATCATCATGATGCTTATTTCCTTCATCATGATACAGAAATCCTTCATCCTGATGCGTATTTCCGTCATCTTGATGCATGTTTCATTCAACATGATGCTCAATTCCTACATCATGATGCTCATTTCCTTTATCGTGATGCATATTTTCCTTCATCATGATGCACATTTCCTATGTCACGATGAATATTTCCATCATAATGATGCTCATTTCCTTCATCATGATGTTCATTTCCTACATCACGATTCCTATTTTCATCTTCATGATGCTCATTTCCTTCATCATGATGCTTAGTTCCTTCATCATTATGGTCATTTCCTTCACTATGATGCTAATTTCCTTCATCATTATCCGTATTTCCTTCATCATGATGCTTATTTCCTACACTATGATGCTCATTTCCTTCATCATGATGCATGTTTCTTTCATCACAATGCATATTTCCTTCATCATGATGCCCAATTTCTACATCATTATACTCATTTCCTTCATCATGATTCATATTTCCTTTATCATGATTATCATTTCCTTCATCATGATGCTCATTTCCTTCATCAAGATGATCATTTCCTACGTCATTATGGTCATTTCTTAATCATGATGCTCATTTCATTCGTCTTAATGCATATTTCCGTCACCATGATGCTCATTTTCTACAAAATTATACATATTGCCTCATGATGATCATTTCCTTCATCGTGATGCTCATTTCCTATGTCTTATGATCATTTCCTTCATCATGATGCATGTCTTCTTCATCATGATGCTAATATACTTCATCATGATGCGTATTTCCTTGGTCATGATACTCATTTTCTACATCACGATGCTCATTTTCTACATAATCATGCATATTTTATTCATCATGATGGATGAATTCTTCATCATGATACTCATTTCGATCATCAATATGTGTATTTCCTACATCATGATGCTCATTTTCTTTATCATGATGATTAAATCCGACGTCATTATGGTCAATTCCTTCATCATGATGCTCATTTCATTCATCATGATGCATATTTCCTTAATCATGACGCTCATTTCCTACATGATGATGCTTATTTCCTTCAACATGATGCATATTTACTTCTTCAAGATACTCATATCCCTCATCATGATGTATATTTCCTTAATCAAAATGATCATTTCCTACGTCATTATGGTCATTTCCTTAGTCATGATGCTCATTTCATTCATCATTATGCATATTTCCTTCAACATGATGATCATTTCCTTCGTTGTGATGCTCAATTCCAACATCATTATGCACATTTCCTTCATCATGATGCATGTTTTCTTCATCATGATGCTCATTTCATTCATCATGACGCTAATTTCCTTCATCATGATGCTCGTTTCAAGCATCATGTCGTTCATTTCATTCATCATGATGGATATTTCCTTCATCATGATGCTCATTTCCTACATCATGCTTCATATTTCCTTCTTCATTATGCTCATTTCCAACATCATGATTATCATTTCTTCATCATTATCCAAATTTTCTTTATAATGATACTCATTTCCATCACCATGATGCATAAATTCTTCATCATGATGGTAATTTCTTTCATCGTTGTGCATATTTCCTTTATCGTGATACTTATTTCCTACATCTTGATGCTCATTTCCTTTATCAAGATGATCAATTTCGACATCATTATGGTCATTTCCTTCATCATGATGCTCATTTCCTACATCATGATGCATGTTTCCTTCATCATGATGCACATTTCCTACATCATGAAACTCTTTTCATTCATCATGATGCTTATTTCCTACATCACGATACAAACATCATCATGACGCTAATTTCCATCATCATGACGCTAATTTTCATCATGATGATGCTCATTTCCAACATCATTATGCTTATTTCCGTCATCATTAGTCTCATTTCCTAGATCATGAAGCTCATTTTCTTCATCATGATACATATTTCCCTTCATCATGGTGCTCATTTTCTATATCACGATACATATTTCCATCATCATGATGCTCATTACATTCATCATGTTGCTCATTTCCTTTAATGCATATTTCCTTTATCACGATGCTCATTACTTCGTCATTATTCATATTTCCTTTATCATGATGCTTATTTCCTTCATCTTGATAATCATTTCATACATCATTGTGGTCATTTCGTTCATTATGATGCTCATTTCCTTCATAATTATGCGCATTTCCTTTATCGTAATGCTTTTTTCCAACATTATGATGCTCATTTCCTTCATCATATTGCATGTTTCTTTCATCATAATGTGTATCTCCTTCATCATGATGCTTACTTCATTCCTTATTATGCATATTTCCTTTATCATGATGCTAATTTCCTACATCATGATGCATGTTTCCTTCATCATGATGGTCATTTCCTACTGTTGGCGTTTGGATCTTTTGGTTAATGTGAATCGTTAGAGTTCCATACAATTCTATCACAGTAGAAGCATAAACATAGAATTGATTACCTTTCACAGGGTATGTTGAAGAAGAAGGAATCTCACCGGCGGCCTGCGCAGTTACACGGTTTTGCCATAACTTCCTCATCCGATCTCCAATTGGAATGATCTACGTGCCAAAACAATCTTCTCTTCTGTGGCTTTCTACTAGTATATCACACGTCCAGTTTGGACTTATACATGATTTTAGAAAAATTGGTGAAATTGACGGACAGAAACAGGAAACGACCTTCCAGTCTACTGTTGTATTCCTAAGCCACGTCTTGATGTTGGTGTGGGCAACGATTTACAAGATGAACTCAGTCTACAACCCTAATCTATCTTTCACGAGTTTAGGCATGTGATTCAGATATTCGGATTGATGAGATTGGCTATTATATAGGCTACAACAGGGACCAGGAGGAGAAATTAGGGTTTGGGCCTCCCATTGGGCTTAAGCATCCAAGTTTAGCCCAAAACTTATACTTAAGTCCAATAATAATAAATCATTCCACTAAAGAAATATTATTGCACTGCCACCCTAATCCCAAATTACGTTTATGGGCTCCTACTTAATATAAGCCCGTTAATCTCCCCGTGTTTAAGATTCAATGCCCATTAATTAATTAAGTTACTGACAACTCTATTAATTAATATAATTTACAAAGAGTAGTACCACCCAACCTTATTATCATGTTGGAATAATTCCACCTGCAGGGTTTAAATGATAATCATTATGAGCTCCTCAAGGGGACATCATCAACCAATTCTGTTAGGACACAGGTTCCTTCTACAATCAACAACACACCATAGAGGCAGCATCATTTCCCAACTCACTGGGCATATTGATTTATACTTTAAATCTCACTCATTGATGAATCCAAGAAATAAATACTGGCTTACGTGTCGAGGTTATTGTATAGGGATTAAGAATACGAACATCCATAATAACAGAGATCAAGTTCTATTATATAGTCAATATATATCGAACAATCTCAACGCGGTCCTATTCAATACACAAAGTGCACTAGTGTACAAATATTATCAAAGCATTGTTCATACAAAAATCTAGACTTTTAGTATACAATCTAACACCTACATCATGAATCTAATTTCATTCATCATGATGCTTATTTTCCTACATCACGATACAAACATCATCATGACGCAAATTTCCATCATCATGATGCATATTTTCTTCATCATGATGCTCATTTCCTACATCATTATGCTTATTTCTATTATCATGACGCATAAATCCTTCATCATGATGCTTATTTCCATCATCATGATGGTCACTTCCATTATCATGATGCTTGTTTCCTTCATCATGAGTCTCATTTCCTACATCATGAAGCTCATTCCCTTCATCTGATGGTCATTTCCTACATCTCGATGCATATTTCCATCAACATGATGCTCGTTACCTTCATCATGATGCTCACTTCCTTCATCATGATGCATATTACCTTTAACACGATGCTCATTCCTTTGTCATTATGCATATTTTCTTCATCATGATGCTTATTTCCTTCATCTTGGTGATCATTTTCCACATCGATATGGTCATTTCCTTCATTATGATGCTCATTTCCTGCATCATTATGCGTACTTCCTTCATCATAATGCTTTTTTCCTACATTATGATGATCATTTCCTTCATCATATTGCATGTTTCTTTCATCATAATGCGTATTTCCTTCATTAAGATGCTTACTTCATTCCTTATTATGCATATTTCCTTTATCATGTTGCTCATTTCCTACATCATGATGCATATTTCCTTCATCGTGTAACTTATTTCTGTCATTTTGATGATCATTCCCCTCATCATGATGCTCATTTCCTTCATCATGATGCATATTTTCTTCATCATGATACACATTTCTACATCATTATGCTCATTTCCTTCATCATGATGCATATTTCCTACATCATTAATTTCGTTTCCTTCATCATGATGCTCATTTCCTTCACCATGATGTGTTGTTCCATCATTATAATGCTCATTTCCTACATTATTATGCTCATGTCCTTCGTCATGATGCATGTTTCCATCATCATAATGTTAATTTCCTTCATCATGATGTTCATTTCGTTCATCATGGTACATATTTCCTTCATCTTGATGCTCCTTTCCTATATCATGATGCATATTTCCTTCATGATGATGCTCATGTCTTTTATCATGGTGCTCATTTCCTTAATCATGATGCTCATTTCCTACATGATGCTTATTTCCATTATCATTATGCATAAATCCTTCATCAAGATTCTTATTTCCTTCATCATGGTGCTCATTTCCAGCATCATGATACTTGTTTCATTCATCATGATACTCATTTCCCACGTCATAATGCTCATTTCCTTTATCATGATGCAAATCCCTTCATCATGATGCTCATTTCCTCCATCACGATACATATTTACATCATCATTATGATTATTTCCTTCACCATGACATTTATTTCTTTCATCATGATGCATATTTCCTTTATCACGATGCTCATTCCTTCGTCATGATGCATATTTCCTTTATCATGATGCTTATTTCCTTCATCTTGATGATCATATCCTTCATCATTATGTGTATTTCCTTCATCATAATGCTTTTTTCCTACATTATGATGCTAATTTCCTTCATCATGATTCATTTTCTTTCATCATATTGCATATTTTCTTCATCATGATGCTCATTTCTAACATAATGATGCATGTTTTATACATCATAATGCAGATTTCCTACATCATAATGCTTACTTCATTTCTCATGATGCATATTTCCTACATCATGATGCATATTTCCACGATCATGTTGCTCATTTCCATCATCATGATGATCATTTTCCTAATCAAGAAGCTCATTTCTTTCATTATGATACACATATTTTCTTCATCATAATACGCATTTCCTACCTTATCATGCTCATTTTCTTCATCATGATATATATTTCATACATCATGATGTTAATTTCCTATATCATTATGGTCATTTCCTTCATCATGCTGCTCATTTCCTTCCCCATGATGCGTAGTTCCATCATAATGATGCTCATTTCATACATTATTTTGCACATTCCCTTCATCATGATGCATGTTTCCATCATCACAATGCTAATTTCCTACATCGTGAAACTCATTTCTTTCATCATGATGCATATTTCCTTCATCATGATGCTCATTTCCCATATCATGATGCTCATTTCCTTCATCATGATGCATATTTTCCTTCATCATGTTGCTCATTTCCAACATCATGATGCATATTTCGATCATCATGATGCACATTTCCTTCATCATGAAGCTATTTCCTACATCACGATGCTTATTCCCATCTTCATGATGCTAATTTTCTTCATCATGATGTATATTTCCTTTATCACGATGCTCATTTCCTTCATCGTGATGCACATTTCCTTCATCATGATGCTCATTTCCTTCATCTTGATGATTATTTCCTACAACTTTATGGTCATTTCCTTCATTATGATGCTAATTTCTTTCATCATATAACGTGTTTCCTTCATCATGATACTTATTTCCTACATTATGATGCTCATTTCCTTCATCATGATGCACGTTTCTTTCATAATAATGCATATTTCCTTCATCATGATGCTCATTTCCTACATCATGATGCACAATTCCTTCATCAGAATGCATACTTCATTCATCATTATGCACATTTCCTTCATCATAATGCTCATATCCTACATCATGACGCATATTTCCATCATCATGATGCTCATTTCCATCATCTTGATGATCATTTCCCTCACCATAATGCTCATTTCCTTCATCATGATGCATATTTTCTTCATCATGATACTCATTTCCTACACCATGATGCTCATTTTCTTCATCATGATGCATATTTCCTTCATCATGATGATAATTTCCTACATCATTATGGTCATTTCCTTCATCGATGCTCATTTCCTTTATCATTATGCGTATTCCCATCATAATGATGCTAATTTCCTACACTAATATGCTCATTTCCTTCATCATGATGCATGTTTCCATCATCATAATATTAATTTCCTGCATCATGATGTTCATTTCGTACATCATGATGATTAATTCCTTCATCCTTATGCTCATTTACTTCATCATTATGCTGATTTCCTTCATCCTGATGCATATTTCCTTCATCGTAATACTCATTTCCTACATCAATATGCATATTTCCATCATCATGATGCTTATTTCCTGAATCACGATATTAACATCATCATGATGTATATTTTCTTCATCATGATGCTCATTTCCTTCATCATGGTGCTTATTTCATCATCATCATGCATTAATCACTTACCATGATGCTTACTTCCTTCATCATGATACAAAAATCCTTCATTATGATGCAAATATCCATCATCATGTTGCATGTTTCCTTAAACATGATGCCCATTTCCTACATCAATATGCTCATTTCCTTCATCACGATGCATGTTTTCTTCATTATGATGCTCATTTCTATCATCAAGATGATATTTTCGTTCAACATTACGTGTATTTCCTTCATCATGATGCTAATTTTCTACATTGTGATGCTCATTTCGTTCATCATGATGCATATTTTCTTCATCATGATGCTCATTTCCTACATCATGGTGCATATTTCCTTCATCATTACGCTTATTTCCAACATCATGATGATCATTTCCTTCATCATGATGCTCATTTCCTTCAGCATTATGCGTATTTCCTTCATCATAATTTTTTTCCTAAATTATGATGCTCACTTCCATCATCATGTTTCAAGTTCCTTTCTACATAATGTGTATTTCCGTCATCATGATGCTTACTTCATTCCTTATTATGCATATTTCCTTTATCATGATGCTCATTTCCTACATCGTGATGCATATTTCCATCATCATGTTGCTCATTTAAGTCATCTTGGTGATCATTCCCCTCATCATGATACTCATTTCCTTCATCATTATGCATATTTTATTAATCATGATACACATTTCCTACATCATTATGCTCATTTCGTTCATCATGATGCATATTTGCTTCATTATGATGTTAATTTCGTACATCATTACGTTTATTTCGTTCATCAGGATGCTCATTTCCTTCACCATGATGCGAAGTTCCATCATAATGATGCTCATTTCCTACATTATTATGCTCATGTCCTTCATCATGATATATGTTCCCATTATCATAATGCTAATTTCCTACATCATGATGCTCATTTCGTTCATCATGATACATATTTCCTTTTCCTT